>OX377619.1:64461173-64785813 GCA_947397865.1 Polietes domitor | reverse complement strand
TAAAGGACTTTTAATTTCCAAAGGATGTAAATGTTTCAATAATTTAGTTTCGTACTTTTGCGTATCATACAATGGCGATATGGGTATCAAGTGGAAGAGAAGAACATCTGCTGAATATACATTACATGCCACTTGCCACACAGCTAACGAAGCAATGGCTCTTTTGCGCGACAAATTCAATGGCCGTGTTATCTTACGTGGTGGCGATGCCAATTGGCCGTCAAGATCATGTGATTTGACACCTTTGGTACCAATTTTATCCCTTTTTGTCTCTTTTGGACCTAAAAGTGTGAATATCGAACGATCGCTTTATTTTTCGAGTCGAAGAGTGAAGTATACACCGATTCTGATTGCTCCAACTGGTACTATTTTTAGCCGCTTTCGACCCATTTTCCCCTAAAAGCGCAATTTTCGAAAATTATCTTTATTTTGCATTAATTTTACATTTCTAGCTGCATTTGGTCGGTACCTATTTTATCCATTTTTCCACATTTCCCCCTGAAAATCCCTTTTGACGTATATATATGATTAGAGAGAAATACACACCGGATTTAACATTTACTAGTTGTTGTCGTTAAAATATAAAAATATTACGAGTTTATAACGCCAAAATACAACAGAAAATTTTACACACAGCCCTTCAACTAAGCGCTTGTAAACTAGTGTTATCAGCCAACAATGGGATGAACGCAACTTGATAAGACCTACTAAGTCGGCTACTCACATAAACAACATGTCAGCATCACTGAATACACGAACAGACACACATCTGGAAATGTGAATATATATTATCAGCTATTTAAAATCCCATCATAATTATAAACTGTCATTGGGTTTGTCGCAAGCAATCAACGGACGAAATGAACTATTCATTCAGCCGTGCACGGTATTAAACTCGTTTCCCATTTGTTTGGGGCTTGAGGAAATAAATCCTAATTATAGTACGTATGAATGTGTTTGATAGATGTGAAAAAAGGTAACACGCAGTATGATCCATTTTCACTGTCAAGGTCCTAATTGCACCTGCATGGTTAGTACCCACCCACCACTTTTATGACGCCAACTGACAAGATAAGACAATACAAATCTGAGCGAATATATATTGTGGTCTGATGTAAACATTTTTATGATTGCAAGATACTTTATAATGCTGCACTGTCTTATACTGTGCGAATATTAGGTATATGTAAATATTTGTTGATCTGCTGTTAAGGTCGTTGTAATAAAAAATGCAAACCACTCGAAGAAAAATGTTAGTTAAAAGAAGTAAAATCAACGTATTTATGAAATAATAACTTCATATATGTATTGAATAATAAATAAATAAATAAATAAATAAACAAATAAATAAATAAATAAATAAATAAATAAATAAATAAATAAATAAATAAATAAATAAATAAATAAATAAATAAATAAATAAATAAATAAATAAATAAATAAATAAATAAATAAATAAATAAATAAATAAATAAATAAATAAATAAATAAATAAATAAATAAATAAATAAATAAATAAATAAATAAATAAATAAATAAATAAATAAATAAATAAATAAATAAATAAATAAATAAATAAATAAATAAATAAATAAATAAATAAATAAATAAATAAATAAATAAATAAATAAATAAATAAATAAATAAATAAATAAATAAATAAATAAATAAATAAATAAATAAATAAATAAATAAATAAATAAATAAATAAATAAATAAATAAATAAATAAATAAATAAATAAATAAATAAATAAATAAATAAATAAATAAATAAATAAATAAATAAATAAATAAATAAATAAATAAATAAATAAATAAATAAATAAATAAATAAATAAATAAATAAATAAATAAATAAATAAATAAATAAATAAATAAATAAATAAATAAATAAATAAATAAATAAATAAATAAATAAATAAATAAATAAATAAATAAATAAATAAATAAATAAATAAATAAATAAATAAATAAATAAATAAATAAATAAATAAATAAATAAATAAATAAATAAATAAATAAATAAATAAATAAATAAATAAATAAATAAATAAATAAATAAATAAATAAATAAATAAATAAATAAATAAATAAATAAATAAATAAATAAATAAATAAATAAATAAATAAATAAATAAATAAATAAATAAATAAATAAATAAATAAATAAATAAATAAATAAATAAATAAATAAATAAATAAATAAATAAATAAATAAATAAATAAATAAATAAATAAATAAATAAATAAATAAATAAATAAATAAATAAATAAATAAATAAATAAATAAATAAATAAATAAATAAATAAATAAATAAATAAATAAATAAATAAATAAATAAATAAATAAATAAATAAATAAATAAATAAATAAATAAATAAATAAATAAATAAATAAATAAATAAATAAATAAATAAATAAATAAATAAATAAATAAATAAATAAATAAATAAATAAATAAATAAATAAATAAATAAATAAATAAATAAATAAATAAATAAATAAATAAATAAATAAATAAATAAATAAATAAATAAATAAATAAATAAATAAATAAATAAATAAATAAATAAATAAATAAATAAATAAATAAATAAATAAATAAATAAATAAATAAATAAATAAATAAATAAATAAATAAATAAATAAATAAATAAATAAATAAATAAATAAATAAATAAATAAATAAATAAATAAATAAATAAATAAATAAATAAATAAATAAATAAATAAATAAATAAATAAATAAATAAATAAATAAATAAATAAATAAATAAATAAATAAATAAATAAATAAATAAATAAATAAATAAATAAATAAATAAATAAATAAATAAATAAATAAATAAATAAATAAATAAATAAATAAATAAATAAATAAATAAATAAATAAATAAATAAATAAATAAATAAATAAATAAATAAATAAATAAATAAATAAATAAATAAATAAATAAATAAATAAATAAATAAATAAATAAATAAATAAATAAATAAATAAATAAATAAATAAATAAATAAATAAATAAATAAATAAATAAATAAATAAATAAATAAATAAATAAATAAATAAATAAATAAATAAATAAATAAATAAATAAATAAATAAATAAATAAATAAATAAATAAATAAATAAATAAATAAATAAATAAATAAATAAATAAATAAATAAATAAATAAATAAATAAATAAATAAATAAATAAATAAATAAATAAATAAATAAATAAATAAATAAATAAATAAATAAATAAATAAATAAATAAATAAATAAATAAATAAATAAATAAATAAATAAATAAATAAATAAATAAATAAATAAATAAATAAATAAATAAATAAATAAATAAATAAATAAATAAATAAATAAATAAATAAATAAATAAATAAATAAATAAATAAATAAATAAATAAATAAATAAATAAATAAATAAATAAATAAATAAATAAATAAATAAATAAATAAATAAATAAATAAATAAATAAATAAATAAATAAATAAATAAATAAATAAATAAATAAATAAATAAATAAATAAATAAATAAATAAATAAATAAATAAATAAATAAATAAATAAATAAATAAATAAATAAATAAATAAATAAATAAATAAATAAATAAATAAATAAATAAATAAATAAATAAATAAATAAATAAATAAATAAATAAATAAATAAATAAATAAATAAATAAATAAATAAATAAATAAATAAATAAATAAATAAATAAATAAATAAATAAATAAATAAATAAATAAATAAATAAATAAATAAATAAATAAATAAATAAATAAATAAATAAATAAATAAATAAATAAATAAATAAATAAATAAATAAATAAATAAATAAATAAATAAATAAATAAATAAATAAATAAATAAATAAATAAATAAATAAATAAATAAATAAATAAATAAATAAATAAATAAATAAATAAATAAATAAATAAATAAATAAATAAATAAATAAATAAATAAATAAATAAATAAATAAATAAATAAATAAATAAATAAATAAATAAATAAATAAATAAATAAATAAATAAATAAATAAATAAATAAATAAATAAATAAATAAATAAATAAATAAATAAATAAATAAATAAATAAATAAATAAATAAATAAATAAATAAATAAATAAATAAATAAATAAATAAATAAATAAATAAATAAATAAATAAATAAATAAATAAATAAATAAATAAATAAATAAATAAATAAATAAATAAATAAATAAATAAATAAATAAATAAATAAATAAATAAATAAATAAATAAATAAATAAATAAATAAATAAATAAATAAATAAATAAATAAATAAATAAATAAATAAATAAATAAATAAATAAATAAATAAATAAATAAATAAATAAATAAATAAATAAATAAATAAATAAATAAATAAATAAATAAATAAATAAATAAATAAATAAATAAATAAATAAATAAATAAATAAATAAATAAATAAATAAATAAATAAATAAATAAATAAATAAATAAATAAATAAATAAATAAATAAATAAATAAATAAATAAATAAATAAATAAATAAATAAATAAATAAATAAATAAATAAATAAATAAATAAATAAATAAATAAGTAAATAAATAAATAAATAAATAAATAAATAAATAAATAAATAAATAAATAAATAAATAAATAAATAAATAAATAAATAAATAAATAAATAAATAAATAAGTAAATAAATAAATAAATAAATAAATAAATAAATAAATAAATAAATAAATAAATAAATAAATAAATAAATAAATAAATAAATAAATAAATAAATAAATAAATAAATAAATAAATAAATAAATAAATAAATTCAATCTTCTCTGTGTGTCTTTTCTTCATAAATAATGTTTGAGTATGACGTATATAATTATATTTCACTCAATCACATTGTTGAATCGTGCCTTCTTTCATTTCAATTGAGCAGACATTTTTCTTCGAAGACATGTAAAACCAAACAAAACAAGTGAATTTGCAAAAAAAAAAACAGCAACAATTGCATTTTCTTTTGTAGCATTTGCAAAATTTGCAGCGAAGGTACTTAAATGAATTTTTAAATTGCATTTGGCAAAATACAAATTCTTAGTGCACATCGCGGCGTACAATTCATCGGACGTGTCCAGCCAACTCTCATGTCAATTGTCAGCTAGAATCGACAACGACAAAATATTGCTAATAAATAATACATTCGAATTCCAATTCCGATACAAAAAGATCTCAAATATTAAAGGTGAGTGCCGCCACCTCGCAAGTGTTATCTAATCCATTTGTTTATACAAATGTAATTGCACTCTGATAAGAATTATACAATTTTATCGACAAAAGGAGACAACAGCAAAAACAAAAAGAAAAAATATGGATTAAAGTGTCTCAAATATCGTAATAATCGCGAAATCGTATCAACTTTTTTTGAACATATTTGTGTTGTTTATTGGCTTATTGACCGCAAAATATTTTATTTCATTATAAATGTTCGCAAGCGAATGAACCCAACGGCATTTATTATTTTATAAATTGAAATAAAAAACCAGAACAAATATTCTTCCTCGAGTATTAAATAAAACTGCGACTTTTGCTTTCGTTCAACGGGGCATTTTAGTGGTCAATAAACTTTGATTCGTTTTGTGGAGATGATGATTTGTGGTTTTTCAAATGCATTCCAAAATCAACAAAATTATTCTTTTATTATTTAAATGCACTTGACTTCAATTACTGCGGTATTGAAAATCCATCTGGAATGTCGCCAATAATTGTTAACCACCAATGCGCATACATAGTTAGTTATTTAAGAATGTGTTTATGTATGTTATTATGTATGTATTTATGTTCATCAAAAAAATTAATGAGCTGTTACACTAGCTTACAGGCAAATTTAAAGTGTTTAAAAAATATAAAGAAATTTTCTTTCTTTATATTTTTCAATTGTGTTACTTTTCCATTTTCATTTTTCAATCGGCGCAGTAGTTTAAAGAAAATGTGGATAAAATCGATTTTGCTATTTTTGGGTTATGCCGAAAATTTTGGCACAATATTTGGCCTTAAACCAAAATAAGTGACGACATACAAACAACAAAATAGACCAACTATACATGCCAACATCAGCAATACACACGAGGTGCAATGATCATACAGCAAAAAGAACAAATTTGCATTGTTGCAAGCGATGCGAGTTAATGTATAACAACGAATTGGTAAAGTGTGACTTTTATTGTGTCATCTTAGTGCTTATCAGTAATTCCCATTTCTCCAATGGGAAGTGCCTATCGAAACTGCGCAGTAGACTTTTTGATGCATCAAATAAAAGTAGTACTTTGCCTTTTTACTGAAAACACCAGTACAACCTTTGGTCTTAAACCAAAATACATGATGACACAAACCGATTCCCAAAAAATCTGATAGGGAAAGATATGTCGACTTTTTAAATGCAGTAAAAATCTTTGTTGTTATACCCTACACCACTTCGTGGTCTAGGGTAGTATAAGTTAGTTTCGCGCCAAATGTTTCTAACACCAAGAAATAATCGAGCTAGACCCACCTTTAAGTATACCGATCGGCTTAGAATCACCAGCTGAGTCGATTTAACGATGTCCGTCTGCTGTCCATCTAAGCTTGTTCGCACTCTACAGGTCGCAATTGTTGTCCGATTGTCATGAAACTTGGCAGAATTTATTTTTTCTGGACAAGGACTATCGGTATTGAATTTGGAGGAAATCGGTTCAGATTTAGATATAGTCCCCATACAAATATCGCTACCGATTTGACATTTTCCGCTCTAGAAACGTCATATTGTACCCGATTTTCTTTAAATTTTGCAGAACATCTTATAATCGAACTAGAAACACGTATGCAAAAATTGGGTAAGATCGCTTCAGATTTAGATATAGCCCCCATACAAATGTCGCTCCCGATTTTACATTTTCCGCTCTAGAAACAACATATTGTACCCGATTTTCTTTAAATTTGGTGCAACATCTTATAATCCAACTAGAAACACCTATGCCGAAATTGGGTAAGATCGGTTCAGATTTAGATATAGCCCCCATACAAATGTCGCTCCCGATTTTACATTTTCCGCTCTAGAAACAACATATTGTACCCGATTTTCTTTAAATTTGGCAGTACATCTTATAATCCAACTAGAAACACGTATGCAAAAATTGGGTAAGATCGGTTCAGATTTAGATATAGCCCCCATACAAATGTCGCTCCCTATTTCACTTTTTCCGCTTTAGAAACCACATATTGTACCCGATTTTCTTTAAAATTTTCACAACATCTTATAATCCAACTAGAAACACGTATGCAAAAATTGGGTAAGATCGGTTCAGATTTAGATATAGCCCCCATATAAATGTCGCTCCCGATTTGACATTTTCCGCTCTACAAACGACATATTGTACCTGATTTTCTTTAAATTTGGCAGAATATCTTATAATCGTACTAGAAACACGTATGCAAAAATTGGGTAAGATCGGTTCAGATTCAGATATAGCCCCCATACAAATGTCGCTCCCGATTTGACATTTTCCGCTCTAGAAACGACATATTGTACCCGATTTTCTTTAAATTCGGCAGAACATCTTATAATCGAACTAGAAACACGTATGCAAAAATTGGGTAAGATCGGTTCAGATTCAGATATAGCCCCCATACAAATGTCGCTCCCTATTTCACTTTTTCCGCTTTAGAAACCACATATTGTACCCGATTTTCTTTAAAATTTTCACAACATCTTATAATCCAACTAGAAACACGTATGCAAAAATTGGGTAAGATCAGTTCAGATTTAGATATAGCCCCCATATAAATGTCGCTCCCGATTTGACATTTTCCGCTCTACAAACGACATATTGTACCTGATTTTCTTTAAATTTGGCAGAACATCTTATAATCGTACTAGAAACACGTATGCAAAAATTGGGTAAGATCGGTTCAGATTCAGATATAGCCCCCATACAAATGTCGATTTGACATTTTACGCTCTAGAAACGTCATATTGTACCCGATTTTCTTTAAATTTTGCAGAACATCTTATAATCCAACTAGAAATACGTATGCTAAAAGTGGGTCAGATCGGTTCAGATTTAGATATAGCCCTCATACAAATGTTGCTCCCGAATGTTTAACCGATTTTGGCCAAACTTTACATATTATATTTCACCAATAAACATACATGGTGAAAGCGGGTCACATCGTTCCTGGTTTCGATATACCCCATACAAATGTCCTTTCCGATTTAACATTTTTTGTCAAACCAATACATTTACAGGATTCAAAAATCCTTCCCGATTTCACTTTTTGAATGAATTGAATTGTAGTGAGATATATAGTCGGCTCCATCCGCCTTTAGCCTTTCCATACTGTTGGGGAGATGCCCATATGTCCATACTTTGGTATAACATAAACGGGGCCCATTCTGCTCTATTACAGCTCTAGAAACTACATCTTACCTCGGATCTTCATCAAATTTTCCAGATCATTCTATGTTTCAACTAGGAATACCTACCGTGAATGAGAAATATATTGGCGCATGTTTTGGCACAGGCCTCAAGTGTTGTTATAGGCCCCCTTCAAATGTCCGTCCGATTCATCCAATTACCTCTGTATAATCTGTATTTGTCTTTGGATCTTGATCAATTTTTCTAGATCATGTTATATTTACTTTACTCGGAATATCTGCTGGAAAATTGGATCAATTACTTTATTATTTACCATATTCATTAAATTTGACTAAAGATGAATTTATAGTACAGTTTATATGAACTACATAAAATTGATCCCATGAAATACCTGGGTTTAGTAATCAAAGCGAGGTAAATACGCAGAGAGTGGTGTAGGGTATTATATAGTCGGCACCGCCCGACTTTAGCCTTTCCTTACTTGTTATACCCTACACCACTTCGTGGACTATGGTATTATAAGTTAGTTTCGCGCCAAATGTTTGTAACACCAAGAAATAATTTCAGCTGTCTCGATTTAACGATGTCTGTCCGTCCGTCTGCTGACCATCTTGTTCGCACTCTACAGATCGCAATTCTGGTCCGATTGTCTATTACTGCTCTAGAATACACATTTTACATGGGATCAAGACCAAATTTTCAGGAATCGTGTTATATTTGAACTAGACACAGCTCACGGGAAAGTGGACCACATGGGTCTATGTTTTGATATAGCCCCCATACAAATGTACCTCCGATTTACAACATTACTTCTCTAAAATTCAAATTTCTTGATAAAATTTTCCACACAATGTTACATTTATACTAGAAACACGTTTTTTTAAAGCCAGCTATATATGTCAATGTTTTTGTATAGCCCCCATATAAATGGGACCCCAGTTTACACAATTATCGCTCTAGAACTCACATCTTACTTTGGATCTTGATAAAATTTAGCAGATCATTTTATATTTCAATAAAGAATACCTACTTTGAAAGATATCTATAAAGGCCCACTTTTAAATGTAGCGCCCTTACAGATGGGCCCCATTTTTATTATAACCTCTCTAGGACCCACATTTTACATCGGAAGTTTTTCAAATTTTGCAGATTATATTATATTTCAACTACGAATACATACTATAAAAGTCAAATATATGGGTCCACATTTTGGTATAACCTCCATACAAATGGGGCCCCATTCTACTCTATTACATCTCTAGAACATTGGATCTCGATATAATTTTGCATATCATGTCATATTTCAACTTAGAATACCTACTATGAAAGTGATCTATAACGAACCGCTTTTTAATGTGGCGCCCTTACAAATGGCCCCATTTTAATTTTTCCCCGAAATTTTTTCCAGATTTTTGCAGATTTTATTAGTTTTCAACTAAGAATACATACTATGAAAGTCAAATATGTGTCCATACTTTGGAATAACCCAAATGGGGCCCCATTCTACTCTATTACACCTCTAAAAACTACGTCTTACTTCGGATCATGATATATATCAACTAGGAATACCTACCGTGAATGAGAAATATATAGGCCTATCTTTTGGATCAGGCCCCAAGTGTTGTTATAGGCCCCTTTGAAATGTCGGTCCGATTCATCCTATTACTACTGTATAATTTGTATTTTTCTGCCGTAAAATTGGATTTACCAACGACCATGGGTATTAAAATTGGAGGAAATCGGTCCAGATTCAGACATAGCCTCCATACAAATATCCCCCAATTTACCCTATTACTGTTCTAGAACACACTTTTTTCATTGGATCTTGATACAATTTTCTGGATAATGTTATATTCGGACAAGAAATAGCTAACATGAAAGTGGGTTACATGGGTCCATGTTTCGATATAGCCCCCACACAAATGTACCTCCGATTTACACTATTATTGCTCTAGAATACACATTTTACATCAGATTATTGATCAAATTTCTCACACCATGTTATATTTAGATGAGAAACACCTACTTTGAAAGTATATGGGTCCATACAAATGGGCCTCCAGTTCACACTAGTATCGTTCTATAACCCACACCTTACATTGGATCTTGATACAATTTTGCAGATCATCTTATATTTCAAATAAGAATTCCTCTATGAAAGTAATTTATAAGGGCCCACTTTTTAATATAGCGCCCTCGTACATGGGCCCCAATTTTTATTATAACAGCCCTAGAACACACATATTATTTTGCAGATCATCAAATAAGAATACTTTCTTTGAAAGTGATCTTTAAGGTTCCACTTTTTAATATAACGCCCTTAGAAATGGGCCCCTATTTTCCACTCCAGAATCCATAGTTTACATCAGACGTTTATAAATTTTTGCAGATCGTGTTATATTTCAACTAGAAACAGCTACTATGAATGTCAGATATATGGGTCCATATATGGGTATATTTCCATCCAAATGGGGCCCCGTTTTACTCTATTACCGATCTAGAACCTTCACCTCACATCGGGTCTTGATCAAATATTGCAGATCATGATATATTTCAACTAGGAATACCTACCGTGAATCAGAACTATATAGGCCCATGTTTTTGGCACAGGCCCCAAATTTTGTGATAGACCTGCCGCCAATTGCCAACAAAACCATCCCAGCAAAAAAACCTTCCCATTCTAAACATTCGTTCCCATTCACTTGCGATATTGCTATTCGTAAAATATGACGGGATATTAAAATATTATAGACTTTTTTGGAAGTTTTTAATGAACTTCCCCAAAAGCGGGGAGAAAATCACATTTGGATTTTGAGATGCGATTAAAATGTGATTCCTACGGAACTTCCATTTTTGTTTGCTGGGTTCATATTACCATGAACCATATAAGTGGACCATTACGTAAATATATTGTCACCGCTCATATGCACCTTTCGATTTATTGATAACACTCTGGATTCACTTATTACAGCCAATCTTGATATATTTTTCACAAGGCGCAGCTACAATGAGATGGCATGACACCGATTTGGTTTGTATATGGGCCCATCATATGAATGACATAATGTAAATTATTTTCATCAATTATTATATTCGTTATAATAATTCTGTATAACTTATACGAACTACATAAAATTGCACCCATGAAACACCTGAGTTTAGTAATCACAGCGAGGTATATACACAGGGAGTGGTGTAGGGTATTATATAGTCGGCCCCGCCCGACTTTAGCCTTTCCTTACTTGTTCAATTGTATCTCTTAAAAGTACGAATTTCGAAAAATGCCTCTACTTCACTTGTATATGTTTCTAGCTCTTTTCGTATCCATTTTTTGGGCCCAAAATCAACATATTTATGAACTATATATCAAAACATTGATCGATGTAGACGAGCTACATCATAGATGAAATATAAAGAGCACAGCACAGTATGAAGAATATCGGGTAAAATATATGATTTATGCAGAGAAAAAGTGATATCGGAAGTGTATGGAATCTATATCTAAATCAAGTAACTTCGAATTCACTTAATTTTTTTGTTACGTTACATATATACAAATTCTAAAACATAAAAACTATTGTGAACATTTTCATAAGGGTCTTAATAATTATTATTCATTTTAGTAGCAACTAGAGTTTCTTTTTTCCGCCCGTGTGGAATTCCATGACTGGGTAGAAGTTGTTTGTTGTACCTTTTACATTGTCGATAAATTATTATTATAATTACTTGAACTTTATCAATATATATATTTTTAATTTGTATATATTCCGTTTAAAGCCATAATTAAGTGCCACGATGAGCTTACTAACCGCTCAATTACAGCAAATATTGATCGGAATCAGAAGTGGTGAACAACTGTTTAAAGAATATAGTGGAGTAGTAACGAGATAGCAACCAACCCATTTTTCCTCGAAATCAAGTACTGATGCTAATGCAAGATTTGCAAATGTAAAACGACACTAATCTCAAAGTGACTGAAAGGCATGAAAATCGCGTCGTTCTTTCAGCGGATTCATGCTATAGCAGCAAATCATCACAATTTTTGAGTCAGATAAATAATTGCAAATTATTTTTATAAATATTGACATATTTTGCCAATCGATTCGATACGTTTAAACTTCAGTTCCATATCCTCAGATTTTCTTCTTCGATAAGATACCAACTATTACAAAATAAAAAAATCGTTTGTGTCTAAAAATGCTAGAATGCAATTAAGGAATAAAACCGAGTTTTTTCATTTTCTTTATTTTCATTTATGATTCTTATGTGCAAGCTAAAAATTATGTTTTCGAAAGAAAAATTAATATTTTTTGAAGACTGTTCTTAAATCACTGTTTCTATTTGAAAATGAGAAATTCACAACGTATATAACCATTAGGATGGGTCACGAACACCCTCCAGAAATGATGATTGGATTGTTTAATGATGATCTGCAAAATATTTCGTCACTGTTTCAAGCCATCTGTGAGCTAAACGCTCCTGAAAACACCTCTAAAAGTCATGTTTTTCCCGTGTAATTTATATATCGACCTGAAATATCGACCTGAGACCCTATAACGTATATATATTATTGATCGTCATAAAATTCTAAGACGATCTAGCCATGCGCGTCCGTCTGTTGAAGGCACGCTAGCATCTGAACGAAAGGAGCTAGGACGTCCAAATTTTCCATATATGCGTCTTATAGTCGTAGATCGGTTGGGATTGAAACTGGGCGAAATCGGCCCTAAGGTAAACATTTTTCCCTCACAAGGACTAAAAAAACCCATAATAACCCCTAATATTTAAGCATTTTTTGAATATGTGATTTTTTTAAAGTGATTTTTATTCGAAGGGGGTGAAATGGGGCAAAAAGGGATAAAAATGGTACATATCAACAGAAACACGGAATTCGGAGTGTACATTTCTCTAATTGAGTAGATACATAATGCAAAAAGTATTTTTTCAAAATTCGTACTTTTAAGGGGTAAAATGAGAACAGAGGGATAAAAATAGTACCAACTAAATGACTGCAGCTACAATAAAGAAATTCGGTGTATACATTCCTTTGATTGCGTAGACACGTAAAATATACGGTTTTTTCTAAATTCGTACTTTTCGGAGTTAAACTGGAAAGAGGGGATAAAAATAGTACCAACCAAATGACCGCAGCTAGAGTCATGAAATTCGGAGTATACATTCGTCTGACTGCGTAGACACGAAAAATAAAAGATTTTTTTCCAATTTGCACTTTCAATGGATACAATGGGTACAGAGGGATAAAAATAGTAACAACTAAACGGTTACAGCTAGAATAATGAAATTCGGTGTGTACATCCCTCTAATTGCGTTGACACGTAAAATAAAGAGATTTTAGAAAGTCGTAATCTTAAGGGGGTAACATAGGAAAAAGGGGTAAAAAAATGGTGCCAAGCAAATGGCCGCTGCTAGAATCATGGAATTCTGTGTATACATTCCTCTCACTGCATAGACACGCAAAATAAAAAGATTTTCCAAGTTCGAACTATTTTACAGCAAAAATTGGTTGAATCATGAAGTTAGGTTATTTTGCACTATGTACTTGAGATATTGGATCTTCAAAATTAGTACTTTTGGAATTTTAAATATAATGGAAATACAACTAACAGTAGCACCCACTATCTACCAATATTTGTGATATTTAAGCTTTTTTGAAAATATAAATATAAGAATATTTCTTTTTTTGAATTGTGGAATGCAATCCATGGTGGAGGATATATAAAGTTCGGCCCGGCCGAACTTAACGTTCGTTTTACTTTTTTATATTGCATTTATGTCCACAACTTTTTTCTTAATTAATAGACCCTTGTAAGCACTTTAAATATTTTTTTATTCTTGTCTTAGAATAACTCATTAGTCGTATTATTGGACGTTTTATATATATTTCTTATGGTTTTTCAAGGTGACAGCTAAAAACTCATATTTCTTGGAAACATTTTGTAAGTGGTGTTATGAAAAATAAATAGAAGCAATCAATACCTTTCGAATGATGCATAAATGATGAATATCGGACGAAAAAATAGGTTATTTTAAAATAATTTAATAAAGGAGATGGATTTCACTACTCAACAAAATGAAAAAAATTTCATGTACTCCGGATGCGATAATTTTTTCTGTCTAGATAACCTTGTCATGAGCTCGAAAAACGCAATAAAAATTTTTTTTTTCATTTGGTTTATTTTTATTTTTTTTTTTTTTTAAATTTTAAAAATTTTTTTTTGGTTAATTTGTTTCGTCCGGCATAACTCGGGAACCACTAGCCCGATTTAATTGAATTAAATTTTAAAAAATTTAAAATTACAATTCCCTTAATCTGTTCATATATTGTTTTCCTATACAAGCTATATACTATGTACTTGAGATATTGGATCTTCAAAATTAGTACTTTTGGAATTTTAAATATAATGGAAATACAACTAACAGTAGCACCCACTATCTACCAATATTTGTGATATTTAAGCTTTTTTGAAAATATAAATATAAGAATATTTCTTTTTTTGAATTGTGGAATGCAATCCATGGTGGAGGATATATAAAGTTCGGCCCGGCCGAACTTAACGTTCGTTTTACTTTTTTATATTGCATTTATGTCCACAACTTTTTTCTTAATTAATAGACCCTTGTAAGCACTTTAAATATTTTTTTATTCTTGTCTTAGAATAACTCATTAGTCGTATTATTGGACGTTTTATATATATTTCTTATGGTTTTTCAAGGTGACAGCTAAAAACTCATATTTCTTGGAAACATTTTGTAAGTGGTGTTATGAAAAATAAATAGAAGCAATCAATACCTTTCGAATGATGCATAAATGATGAATATCGGACGAAAAAATAGGTTATTTTAAAATAATTTAATAAAGGAGATGGATTTCACTACTCAACAAAATGAAAAAAATTTCATGTACTCCGGATGCGATAATTTTTTCTGTCTAGATAACCTTGTCATGAGCTCGAAAAACGCAATAAAAAATTTTTTTTTTCATTTGGTTTATTTTTATTTTTTTTTTTTTTAAATTTTAAAAATTTTTTTTTGGTTAATTTGTTTCGTCCGGCATAACTCGGGAACCACTAGCCCGATTTAATTGAATTAAATTTTAAAAAATTTAAAATTACAATTCCCTTAATCTGTTCATATATTGTTTTCCTATACAAGCAACAGTTTCCAAGTTAAAAATGAATATATAAAGGAAAAAACTTATTTTTTGCCTAAAGATTTAAAAATTTTTTTTTTTTAAAAATCCATAAAAAATCCAAAATGAAAAAAATGTCAAATCTTATTACTTTTACGTAAAGTCACATAACCTATGAGCAAAATGAGACAAAGATCATGAAAATCGATGCACGCGTTTCGCTTTTATTCGCAATTGAGTAAAGGTATGAATTTCAAAAATTTGCTCGACATATGCACAACTTTGTCTATGGTAAGGTTTTTTCTTTTTTTTTGATTCTCAGAATTAACAAAACGGAATAAACAAAGGGTTATTTAATTTTTATGATTGCGTAAGCAAAGTAATAAACGCTAATAAATGTGCGTGAACAATTAAAAGGAAAAAAGGAAAGAGGACTTTTTTAATTATTTGGGTTTTCCGTTGGCTACCTGTATGATTTTTTTACAGAAATGCAACCCACATTTAAGGGTGGTCATTTTTCGGAAAATTTAAGACTCACACATGGTGAAACAGGTATGTAGCCACCGTAAAAAATATACACCAATTTATAAGTACCTGTCAGTAAAATACTAAACAATACACAGTATAAATAGGTCTTCATTGATCGATTTTACTCATTCAACAAGTGTCGACGAACGCGATAGTTAAAATGAGCAAACGTTCGCGAGGATTTGAATGCAATACCAATCCAAGTAATTTTTGTTACATGTGCGCCATGCTCGTCACTCACATCGCCCAGGTTGTCCGGAAAGAAGTCCAAGTGCGAGTGTAGAAAATGTATCTTAAGCGACATATTTGATTTGACGATCTCTCTGTAATTTGAGCTTTTGTTGTTTCCAAGAAATCCGGAAACAATTTGCCGAAATGAGTTCCAAGCTGCAGCTTCATTTGGTGATAAAATGTGCTCAAACTGTTGGTCTTGCAACAACTTTTTAATTTGCGGACCGTCGAAAACGCCTTCCTTAATCTTTGCCGATGAAAGGTGAGGAAAAATGGTTTTTAAATAGGCGAACGCTTCGCCATCTTTGTTGATAGCTTTCACGAAGTTTTTTATGAGTCCGAGCTTTATGTGAAGAGGTGGGAGAAAAACATTTTCCTTTTTTATGAGTGGTGTATATTTCACGTTGTCGCTGCCGGGGATGAAGTTAACTCTTTCTGTCCAACTCCTCCTGGTGTAATGATGTTGACGATCGCGGCTGTCCCAAAGGCAGAGAAAACAACAGTACTTTGTGAATCCACCTTGTAATCCACAAAGGATACCGATAACCTTAAGGTCGGCACAAACTTTCCAATCGTGCCTCTCATAGTTAAGGCACTTTAGTAGATTGTCCATGACTTCGTATGTTTCCTTGGTGTCAACGGCATGATTCTCGGCTGTCGTCTGAAAGAATTTCAATAATAAGTTATATATGTTCTTGAATTTCGTAATCTACACTTACCTTGAGTCAGCTAGCTGTACGTAGCACCTTGGACATAGAGCACTTGGTGTCCACCGCTCATCTATGTTTGAGACCTTTAAATTGAAGCTCTCTTCAAATGAATCTCTCAATTTAGGTGAAAAACAACGCTTGTTTTTTTTTCAGAAACGTATTCTCCGCACATGTAACAAAAATTACTTGGATTGGTATTGCATTCAAATCCTCGCGAACGTTTGCTCATTTTAACTATCGCGTTCGTCGACACTTGTTGAATGAGTAAAATCGATCAATGAAGACCTATTTATACTGTGTATTGTTTAGTATTTTACTGACAGGTACTTATAAATGGGTGTATATTTTTTTACGGTGGCTACATACCTGTTTCACCATGTGTGAGTCTTAAATTTTCCGAATAATGACCAACCTTAAATGTGGGTTGCATTTCTGTAAAAAAATCATACAGGTAGCCAACGGAAAACCCAAATAATAAAAAAAGTCCCCTTTCCTTTTTTCCTTTTAATTGTTCACGCACATTTATTAGCGTTTATTACTTTGCTTACGCAATCATAAAAATTAAATAACCCTTTGTTTATTCCGTTTTGTTAATTCTGAGAATCAAAAAAAAAAAGAAAAAACCTTACCATAGACAAAGTTGTGCATATGTCGAGCAAATTTTTGAAATTCATACCTTTACTCAATTGCGAATAAAAGCGAAACGCGTGCATCGATTTTCATGATCTTTGTCTCATTTTGCTCATAGGTTATGTGACTTAACGTAAAAGTAATAAGATTTGACATTTTTTTTCATTTTGGATTTTTTATGGATTTTAAAAAAAAAAATTTTAAATCTTTAGGCAAAAAATAAGTTTTTTCCTTTATATATTCATTTTTAACTTGGAAACTGTTGCTTGTATAGGAAAACAATATATGAACAGATTAAGGGAATTGTAATTTTAAATTTTTTAAAATTTAATTCAATTAAATCGGGCTAGTGGTTCCCGAGTTATGCCGGACGAAACAAATTAACCAAAAAAAATTTTAAAATTTAAAAAAAAAAAAATAAAAAAAAAATCAAACGAAAAAAAAAAATTTTATTGCGTTTTTCGAGCTCATGTCAAGGTTATCTACACAGAAAAAATTATCGCATCCCGAGTACATTTTGACTGTTGACTAGTGTTTTCAGAGCCAAAATTTTAAAACTCTTTTTACAAGAATGACCGCTGCGGCGTCAATTTCCTTCCGATGTTCATCATCATCGGCATCATTCGAAAGGCATTGACTGCAGCTATTTGTTTTCAGTTGTCACTATGAAAAAAAAAACAAAAAAATGATATAAACGTCCAATAATTCGATTAATAAGTTACCCTAAGACAAGAATCAAAATTTATATTTAAAATGCTTCCTAGAGTCTATTAATTCAGAAAATATTTTTTGATGAAAATGCAACTTAAAAAAACTACACGGGAAAAACATGATTTTTGGAGGTATTTTCAGGAGCGTTTAGCTCACAGATGGCTTGACCCACTGATCAAATATTTTGCAGATCATCATTAAACAATCCAAACTTTATTTTCGTGGAGTGACTAGAAATTGTTTCTCCATTTGTATGGCCCGCGACCCAGCCTAATATTCATGTATACTTGTCATTGCGTTTTTAGCACCTTCGAATATTAAACATATATCATATAGTGGCTGATGATATTCGATATAATTTGGCCGCAAGCCAAAACGGGATACAAACCAAATTATTGCTGATAAATACGGTTTGAAATTATGTTACTAGCAAAAAATGCCTTATACTAACGCTCAGAGCAAAAACGAAGAAATAACTGATTAAGAAAGGGTTTTACGAAATTCGTACTTTTAGGGGGTAAAATGGGATAAACATCGAACCTTCGTCCTGTCTAAACGGCAATAGCTTGAAACATGCAATTCGGTGTGTGCTTGCACTGACCATGCAGACGAGTTACAAATAGGGATTTTTCGAATTTACATTCGTATTTACATTTCTCTGACAACGCAGACTTGCAATATAAATTGATTTTTCGAAATTATTACTTATTAGCGGAGAGCGGTACAAAAAGGGATAAAAATGGTACCGACTAAAGTATTGCAGTGAGAAACGTGAAATTTGGTATGTAAATTCCTCTGACCAAGTAGAAGTGCAGTAAAATTAGATTTTTCGAAATTTGTACTTTTAAGGGGTGCGCGGGTCAAAAAGGTGATACAAATTATGTACAGCCTTTTAATTGCATAAAAGCGGAACATAAATGGATATTTAGAAATTTGTACATATAAGGAGGAAAAGGATCCTTAGACGCAAATTAGAAAATCCATAATCCCATATATCCATAAAAAATTGGTATTGATTGTAGGGGCCACTTTCCATAACAGTTTAATTTTTTAAATCTTTGAGTTTTGTGGGACAAAATATTGCTCAAATATCATTTCGTATACATAAGTTTGTACGAACTTCGTCAGGAACTATATATAAACGATCTTCGTCAAGAACTATATTTCTCTTACTCTTTTCCATAAGAAAACATGCAAAACTTTTTTTTTTAAATTGACTCCTACGCTACAGTTGTGGTTATACACTTAATTTATTTACTTTTTTACCATCGACGAAAATAGAAATTACAAAATTAAAATAATATATATCCATTAGACCATTTTTGGTGCTGATTTTATGGAACAATATGCCTCAATGCACACAAACAATTTTTTAATTATTCCTTTGTTTTTTTTTGTATCGTGTTATTTGAATACAATACTTTGTGCATTATTTTGATATATCGATCAATCAATCCATGTCAAACAGAACATCATTGTTACATCAATATTTCTGATCACGTTGAAATTTGCTAACATCTTTCTATTCAAAAAAATATTTAATATGCAATCGGCGCAAACAAAAGAAGTTATAAGCATTTGACAAAAAACACGTCGACTATACAGCACTCTGTTTTTTTGTTTTTTTTTTTTGAAAAATATCCGTTCAATATTCGAAATTTTGCAAGTTTACCGTGCTCCACCGAAATATCCACATTTTTGTTGGAAGAGATTCATCTCCCAAAAAAACATGGACGAATTTTCCCTAGTTATTTTTTTTTGTAAAGGTTGGCGTGTAATTTTCCCAATTAAGCGTGAAGAACTTTATTTACAACTTTAGTGACCCCACTGAAATTTTCCGGCAAAACTTTTCGTAGAACATTTTAATTCAAAAATATATTTTTTGAAATATTTTTTTTTTATTTTCTCGGAAAGGGTCAAAGTGGCTCATAGAGAGAGGAGGTAGAGGGTTAAGATCTTCCACGAAAATGGTCCTCATAAAATTCCATAATACAGTTGTGGCACAAAGAATTCTCTCAGACATTAACTTACAACATTTTCATTTTCACTTAGTTTAATGCTCCCTTCGACCAAAAAAAATGAAAACCTTAATCCACTGTCAAAGCCAAGCCAAGTCCAATATAAAACTCTTTAACAATTGCATCAACAATTTTTAAAATTTGAGAGTAATTCTTTATTTTGACTTTTCCAGATGTTGATGCAGCGGCTTCTGAAACTATTCTGCCTGCTATTCCTGGCTGTTGGCGGTAGTCAGAGCTACAACATTTTGTTTATGGGTCCATTTCCAGCACCCAGCCATTGGATGTGGTTGGAACATTTCCAGAATGACCTGTTGAAAAGGGGACATCAGATAACAACGGTCAACAATCACCCCAGCAAACAGCCCCATCCGAATTTAACGGAAATTATCATCGATCCCAAGTTCGATATACCCTATTATTGTAAGTGTACTTGGAGCTTCTAAAATGATTAAAAGTTTTAAATTTCCTCCCCCGCCCTCTTACAGTTCCCTTAGAGAATATCTTCAAAATGCGTTTTGCCAGCGATTTCCAGAACCTGCAGATGTGGTGGCACGTGGGTTTACTGACCAGCGAACATGCCCTCAACGATCCGAAGATCAAGGCTCTGATTTCGGCAAAAGATAAGAAATTCGATTTGTTGATCTTGGAACAATTCTTCCACGAAAGCTTTCTGATGTTTGCCCATAAATTCAAATGTCCCATTGTTACGATTGGCACCATGGGCTACGCTGATAATATGGATCATTCGATGGGTTTAGTAACCCCATGGTCGGTCATACCCCATCTAGTGCTGCCGCACACCGATCGTATGTCGTTCAGCCAAAGACTTTACAACTCCTATTTGTCTTTGTACGATGCAGTGATGCGAAGATGGTGGTATACGCCTCAAATGCAGGACATGGCCGAGAGGCATTTTGCTGGCCATGTGGAAGGTATGAAATTGTAGTGGCCCTTGATGGAACAGCATTTAATTGGTATCACTTTCATTTCAGGCCCCCTACCAAATGTCAGACAGTTGGAGAGGAATATTTCACTGATGCTGATTAACAGCCACAGGAGTGTGGATTTGCCCAGGCCCAGTATGCCGGGTCTGATCAATGTTGGCGGAGCGCATATAAAACCGGCGAAGGCCTTACCGCAAGATCTGAAGGTAAGTTTCTAATCTAAAAAAAAAATTAAAGGCGAGGTTTCTCAACGAGAGCACATTTTGTACCACTGTGCTCTCAAAACAAAATGACTATATACAGGGTTTGTAGAGACTAAACTACATTACTACACTGAGCAAAAGAGTCGAGAAAAATACACAACTCGAAGAGTTAAGCAAACATAGGGACTCCTCAAGCGGAGCAACTCCAAAAATACTGCTCATTTTGTGCAAATCAATCGAGCGACTCTTGAAGGCAAACTCTATAAAGAGATGAAAACACAGAGAGAGAGAAATTTAAAATATGGATTTGGAAAGAGAGTCCCGCTTTCGGATTTCCCATGAGTAGAGATTACACTCACTAACTCACTCCAACGCATAAAGTGAGAGTAGTATGATTTTTCGCTCTTGTTGGTCTTTTTCTCAAACCCTGTCTATATAATTCGATGGTCGGCACAAAAAGAGCAAGTCAAGTGAGAATATATTGGTATGATTGCCTTGGTGTGGTGGATTGATTGAAATTTGTCGCTCTCCTCTCTCTCTGTTACGATTTTTTGCGGCAGCACGAGCTGTGTACGTGTAAAAAGACGAAGTAGCTCATGGCGCAAGCCAAGTGGACGCCGAACACTGATCTAATTATAAAATTTTCACAGGCCTCCCTCAATCTAATAGAATTTTGAGATTTTGTACACTGTTGAGGAACCTGTTCCTGAAATTATTCGATGTTTTAACTTTAAAATTTTCAAACTTGCTCCCGACTAATCACAAACTCTGTTTATTTCCAGACCTTCATCGACAACTCTCCCCATGGCGTCATCTATTTCAGTCTGGGATCGTATGTCAAGAGCACAGATATGCCGGCGGATCGTCTGAACGTCATTCTCAACGCCTTTGGCAATCTCCAGCAGAACGTCCTGTGGAAATATGAAAATTCCTCGATAAGAAATCTCCCCGCGAATGTGATGATTCGCCAATGGATGCCTCAGAATGATATACTGGCCCATTCGAATGTTAAGGTGTTCATAACACATGGCGGACTCTTTGGCACCCAGGAGGGCATCTACTGGGCCAAGCCCATGATGTGCCTGCCGCTGTATGGCGATCAACATCGTAATACCATCAAATCCGTGCGTGCTGGCTATGCACGTTCTCTTGATTTTTCCAAAATGACCGCCGAAGATTTGCAACAAAATGTACAAATGCTCATCTCTGATCCGCAATATAAACGCAAGGCTGTGGAGGCGTCTCGTAAATTCCGCGACAATCCTATACATCCTTTGGACGAGGCCTCATTTTGGATTGAATATGTCATGAAATACAAGGGTGCCTCATTCCTAAAGTCTCACGGCGCCTTTATGCCTTTGCACGAGTACTTGCTTTTGGATGTTTTGGGTGTTGTGGCTGCCGCCTTGATTCTGGCTCTGGCGATACCCATAGTGGTAGTGAGAAAATTGAAAAGACTGCTCTCGAAATCTTCCAAAGATGGCAACACTTCGGCGGAGGATAAAAAGAGGAAATAGAATATAAGTATAGATTAGAAAATCATTTTAATAAACCACAATTTCAGTAAAATTACAAAGGGTGTGATTCATTCATTCATTGTTGATATGGACGACATGATTCGGTTATAATCGCCATTTCCGGTATGGATATCATGTGTCCCCGTGCAAAATAGGGAGGCTATCTCAAGTGAAAGACAGTTAAACTTTCCGACTGAGTTGAAATGAGAAGGAACACTGAACAAAACGAAACTTCTTCGATAATAATAAGGGTCTGAACAGATTCTGATAGAGGAGATAAGAAAAGAACATACGTGTATCGGCGTTTTGAATGTTTGGAGTCATTTTAGAGAGGGGGGGGGGGTATTTGTTTGTTTCATAATCATAGTCTAATATGACCTGATCCAATTTGTCAAATCGAGAGGAATATATGTATCGGGGCTATATCCAAATATGGAATGAAGTGACTAACTTTCACAATAAGTGTTTTCAGTTCAAGTAAAGGTGTTATGCTCATTTTGAAGAAATTCGGGGAAAATATGTGATTTCTGGGGTGGAAAAAGTCAATACGGGAGCGAAATTTGTATGGCAGCTATATGTAAATCTGAACCGATCTAACACATTTTCACCACAGGTGTTTCCAGTTGAAATATAAGGTGTTTAGCCAATTTTGAAGAAAATCTGTTAAAATATGTGGATTTTAGAGCGGAAAAATTTGGGAGCGAAATTTGTATGGGATCTATATATAAATCTGAACCGATCTGGCCCATTTTTGCCATGGGTGTTTCTAATGGAAGCATAAGATATTTTGCCAAATTTGATGAAGATCTGTTAAAATATGTGGTTTCTAGAGTAGAAAAAGTCAAATCGGGAGCGAAATTTGAATGAGAGCTATATGTAAATCTGAACCGATCTGGAACATTTTCACCATGGGTGTTTCTAGTTGAAGTATAAGATATTTTGCAAGATTTGAGGAAGATCTGTTAAAATATGGGGTTTATTGAGTCGAAAAAGTGAAATCAGGAGTGAAATTTGTGAGGGAGCTATATATAAATCTGAACCGATCTGACCCATTTTCACCATGTGTGTTTCTAGTTGCCATATTTTGCCAAATTTGAAGAAGATCTGTAAAAATATGTGGTTTCTAGACCAGAAAAAGTCAAATCGAGAGCGAAATATACAAATCTGAACCGATTTGACCTATTTTCATCATAGGTGTTCCTAGTTTTAATATAAGATGTTTTGCCAAATCTGAAGACAATCTGATACAATATGTGGTTCTTAGAACGGAAATAGTCAAATCGGGAGCGAAATTTGTATGGGAGCTATATATAAATCTGAACCGATCTAACACATTTTTACCACAGGTGTTTCTAGTTGAAATATAAGATGTTCTGCCAATTTTAAAGAAAATCTGTTGTAATATATTGTATCTAGAGTGAAAAGAGTCAAATCGGGAGTGAAATTCGTATGGGGGCTATATCTAAATCTGGACCGATTTTCTTGAAATTAAAGAGGGTTCGTCCTTTGACCACAAAACTCTCTTGTGGCAATTTTTGTTAGGATCGGATACTAATTGCGACCTGTACTTTGATTATAAGAATAGATGGACGGATGGACAGACGGATAGACAGACGGACATGGCTAAATCGATTCAAAAAGTGATTCTAAAATGATTCTAAATTAACAATGGGTCTATCTCTCTTCCTTTTGGGTGTTACAAACAAATGCACAAAGTCATAATACTCTCGTGGAGTGTATAAATATTTACGGTTTAGCCAAGCCCCTTCTTGTACCTCCCATACAATTGCCTCTATTCTAGTTAATATTAAATCCTTCATAAATTTTATACTGGTGCATGGAATCCACTATAACTTGATATTTGATGATGGTTTTGCAATTGTTTTATAATCATGTGACACCTCCTAGGACCTTCCACACAAAATATCCTGTGGGAATTTAATTCCTTATAACTTCCGCATGTATGTTCACTGAGAGTGAGGGTATACATACGTCGGTTTAGCTGACTGAAGCTTACTTACTTGTTTTTGATCCCTTTTGTGAAAAGAGGTAAAAAACACCCCTAAAAAGGGGTTTTAACGGGTCAAAATGTGCGACGAAAATAATTGTCGTAAAAGTCTACTATAAGTCTCTGAATATACCTGAACTCAAAACTTTAATTTTAGAAATAAGTCACAACTTAAAATTCATTTTAGTGCTAATTTTGTACTTTTTCCGAATTGGTGCTAAACAGTCCCACAAAACTGAATTTTAGGGGAAAACAAAATAAAATTCTTTGATTTCATTTCTCTCCAAAGTCTCCATTAACTCAGCACTAGCTCTCCAATTAAGGTGGTTTGGAAATCGACTATGCCTGGCCAATAATTATTATAAAGATTATGAAGCACACTTTTTGGCGCGCGTAAATGTTGGAACCCTACTATTGTGAATGATGAAAAATAACGAACAGCGACAGTGGAAGCAGAGAGCGTTCACACTATGATTTGGTTGAATCGAGAGAAAATTTTCATTATACCCTACACCACTTCGTGGACTAGGGTATAATAAGTGGGTTTTCCGCAAAATGTTTGTAACACCACAAAATAATCGAGCAGGACCCACCTCTAAGTATACGGATCGGCTTAGAATCACCAGCTGAATCGAGTTTACGATGTCTGACTGCCCGTCTGCTGCCAATCTAAGCTTGTTCGCACTCTACAGGTCGCAATTACTGCCCGATTTTCATGAAATTTGACAGAAGTTATTCTGGCCAAGGACGATTGGTATAATTTGGAGGAATTCGGTTCAGATTTAGATATAGAATCCATTCAAATATTCTTATAATTTACACTAATACTGTTCTAGAATACACATTTTACATTGGATCATGACAAAATTTTCAGGATCGTGTTATATTTGTATAGGTTCCGCCAAATAACTTTGTTTTGAAAATGCTATAAAAAAAACTACTGAATATTTTCTCAAATTTCTTTTTTTGAAATTTTTTTGAAAGTACAATCCTTCCGGTTAATAATGGAAAATAATTTCATTCAAATGGCTGCTGAGGGCAACCCACAAATAATAGTCCAACGTTGAAAAAAAACGTTAGATGGCGGACCCTATATTATTATAGGCCCACTACAAATGTCCGTCCGATTTATCCTATTACCGCAGTAAAATCTGCATTTGTCATCGGATCTTGATCAAAATTTCTACATCATGATATATTTACTCTCGTATTACCTATCGGAAAATTGAATCATATGGGCCCATGTTTTGAAATACAACAGTCCCTCCTATTTTCATTATTACCACCTTAAAAACCTCATATTATTATTTCCCAGATCATGGAATATTTTGCATTTGAACACCTATTGTTAAAGTGGTCCATGTTTGTTTTGATGTAGACCCCACATATCGCATTTCTTGATGTAGTGCATTGGCTAGAGCACGCGACTATCATGAAAAGATTCCCAAGTACAAATATTATTAATTTAACTACACATGTTATGCAGCGATACTGCATATCTCCCTTGCTAAGCTGCTGAAAATGGAGCCGGCGTTTTTGCTCGGTATGTCCCGTGGTGTACTATAGCTTGTATCAAAAAAAAAACTAAAAAATATTTCCACCCACACAAACGTTAAAATAAAGCAATAATAATCGGCCGGGCCGAACTTTATATACCCTCCACCATGGATTGCATTCCACAGGGGCTTTCCCTTTGGTAGAAGTGCAGTAATATTACAGGAAAATATATTTTTTAATATAGCCAAACCAAATCAAATAAAAATATTGAAAAAATAATTTTATAAATAGATATATTATTTTTATTATTTCAAACCACGCTTATAAGGCAAGGCTACCAATACGTTTACACTATATATATCACTATATATATCAATTTAAAAATAAATACTTTTATATCAAAAAAGCTTAAATACCATAAATATTGATAGTGGGTGCTACAGTTGGTTGCATTTCCATTCTATTTTAATTCCAAAAGTAAAAAATCCATCATCTCACGTACATAGTGTAAAATATCCTAACTTCATGATTAAACCAATTTTTGCCTTAAAAGTAAAATTTTTGAAAAGTCTTTTCATTTTGCGTGTCTATGCAGTCAGAGCAATGTATATAACAAATTTCATGACTCTAGCCATTTGGTTCGTACCATTTTTACCCCTTAAGGGTACGACTTTATAAAATCTCTTTATTTTACGTGTCTACTCAATTAGAGGGATGTACAAACCGAATTTAAACGTTCTAGGTATAGCAGTTTAGTTGGTACTATTTTTATCCCTCTGTACCCATTATATACCTTGAAAGTATGAATATGGAAAAAAAACTTTTATTTTTCGTGTCTACACAGTCAGAGGAATGTATACTCCGAATTTCATGACTCTAGCTGCTGTCATTTGGTTGGTACTATTTTTATCCCCTTTTCCCATATTAACCCCAAAAAGTACAATTTTCGAAAAATCAGTTTATTTTACGTGTCTACGCAATCAAAGGAATTTCATTATCTAGATGTAGCCGTTTGGTTGGTACCATTTTTATCCCTCTATTTCCATTTTACCCCTTAAAAGTCACGTTCGAAAGACAGATTGTTTGTCTAAAATAAAAATGGGCCATTTAAAATTTTAAATTAGAATCGGCTAAATAACTTTGTCATTTAATAATGGAACATAATATCATTCATATGACTACCACGGCCGGCTAGGCAGTAGCTCAAATTTTTTAGTACATGGCCCAATGACGTAGACACGTAAAATAGAGAGATATTTCGAAATTTGTACTTTTAAGGGATACAATTGGAAAAGAGGGACACAAATGGTACAAACCAAACCGCTGAAGGTACCGACCAAACGGCAGCAGTTCTGCTTTGACTGTGTAGATGCGAAAAATAAAGATATGCAATATGTTGTTTCTAGAGCGCAAAAGTCAAATCGGGAGCGACATTTGTATGGGGCCTATATCTAAATCTGAACCGATCTTACCCAATTTCTGCACAGGTGTTTCTAGTTAGATTATAAGATGCTGTGCCAAATTTAAAGAAAATCGAGTACAATGTGTGGCTTTTAAAGCGGAAAAAGTCAAATCGGGAGCGACATTTATACGGACAGACAGACGGACTGACGGACATTGCTAAAACGATTCAAAAATTGATTAATTAATTAATTAAGTTGATCGGCGAACGGATTTTGGAAGAAGAGAAGCACCGTCAGCTTCGTATGTTCGGGTATGTAAACAAGCAAAATTGTCGCATTTGGGGCACAGAAAACCCGCACGCATACATTGAAAAGCCGATACACCCAAAACGTGCCACTGTTTGGTGCGGATTTTGGTCCAGAGGCATAATTGGTCGATTTTTCTTCGAAAATGAGCAAGGAGTGGCCGATACAGTCAATGGCGATCGTTATCGGGCCATGTTGAACGAATTTTTGTTCACAAAAATTGAAGAGGGGGATATTGGCAACATTTGGTTTCAACAGGACGGCACTACGTGCCACACAGCCGAAGCTACACTCGATGTTTCGCGCCCTGTTTTTGGAGATCGCATTATCAGTCGCAGAGCTGATGTCGTTTGGCCACCTCGGAGCTGCGATTTGACACCGTTGGACTATTATTTGTGGGGTGCCCTCAAAGATAAGTGTTACGCCGACAAGCCAGGGACAATTGACGCTTTAAAGGACAATATTCGTGAAGCCATTGGTGAAATTTGGACCGATCGTGTAGGCTTCTGCATGGCCAGCCGAGGCAGCCATTTGAATGAAATTATTTTCCATTATTAGCCAGAAGGATTGTACTTTCAAATAAAAAAAGAAATTTGAGAAAATATTCAGTATTTTTTAAAGCATTTTCAAAAAAAAAGTTATTTGGCGGACCCTTTATTAAGCTTCAAATATATAAGTGGCATGATTTTATTCAAGAGATTTGATTTCATTTGATCTAACTATCAATTATTTAAATCGTACAGTTTCATAGAAAATAAGTAACCGGCTATCTGAATTGCAAGTCATATTAAACATAAAATTCTAGAAAACTAGAAGTTAAATCGGGGGTATAGCCCCCGATTGAACAAATATAAAAATGATTAAAAGTCGCTGGCAAAATAAAATTAGATATAACAAGTAAGAAGACGTTAAGTTCGGCCGGGCCGAATCTTATATACCCTCCACCACGGAGTGCATTCCATAGTATTACCAGAAGATTAAAGGATGTCGACTTTTAAAGATATCCCCATTCACCCCATTCTCCGCCCAAATGTACAAATTTCGAAAAAACCCTTTTTCAAGTCTTCATAGTCAGAATGTATACACCGAATTTCATGATTTCAACTTCAGCGGTTTGGTAGGTCACATTTTTATCCCTCTTTTTAATTATATCCCTTAAAATTACAAATTTCGAAAAATCCCTCTATTTTACGTGTCTATGCAATTAGAGGGATGTACACACCGAATTTCATGATTCTAGCTGTTGTCGTATCATTGGTATCATATTTTATCCCTTTTTGTCCCATTTCGCCAGCTAAAACTTTTATTTTCTTTGTGGTGCTTCCAAGCTACAAGAGAAATGTCCGCAACAAATTTCAAATATATGAAAATCAGAAATTTAATTAATAAGCCAAGCTACCAATATTTGTATACTTATATATAATGGATATAATACTTCAATTCATAAAGTAAATATAAGGGAGCAATCATAAATACCCTAAATATTGGGGGATAGAGAGTGTATTTTCAGCTACAGTCGTTTGGTTGGTTGTATTTCCATCCTATTTTAATTTCAAAAGTATAAATTTTGAAAATACCTTATCTCTCACGTACGCAGTATAAGACAACTTCATGATTCTACCATTTTTTTGTCGTAAAAGCAACAAACGAATTTGGGAAAAAAATATTTTTCGTGTCTACGCAGTCAGAGGAATGTATACTCCGAATTTCATGATTCTAGCTGCTGTCATTTGGTAGGTACTATTTTTATCCCCTTTTTCCATTTGAACCCCAAAAAGTACGAATTTTGGAAAGTTCTTTTATTTTACGTGTCTACGCAATCAGAGGAATGTATATATCGAATTTCACTATTCTAGGTGCAGCCGTTATGTTGGTACTATTTTTATCCCTCCCCTTTTAAAAAAATACTTTAATATTATGTATCTACTCTATTAGAGGAATGTACACGCCAAATTTCGTGTTTCTATCTGTTGTCGTTTGAAAGGTACCATTTTTATCCCTATTTGTCCCATTTCGCCCCCTACAAATAAAAATCACTCTATGGTGGCCTTTTATGCTATAAAGGGAATGCGCATTGCGAATATCAAGTAAATACAAGCTAATATGTTCAAAAAACATGCTGAAATACACAAAATATTAGGGGTGTTTTCAGTCCTTGTGAGGGAAAATTTTTTCCCTCTGGGCCGATTTCGTCCACTTTCAATCCCAACCGATCTACAACCATAAGACACATTTAGGAAAAATTTGAACCTCCTAGCTCATTTCGTTCGGCCGCTATCGTGCTTTCAACAGACAGACGGACAGACGGACATGGCTATATCGTCTTAGAATTTTACCACGACCCAGAATATATATACTTTATGGGGTCTCCGATGAATATTTCGAGGTGTTACAAACGGAATGACAAAGTGAATATACCCCCATCCTGGAGGTGGAGGGTATAAAAACTACAGTATACTAAACATTGAAATTACGTTTTCGCAACACATTTGTTGATTCTGTTAGAACCTTGTTGTTCTAAGGCCACGATTTGTCACCGGAACTTGATCAATTTTTCCAGGCCATGTTATATGGCTAATGTTATACATGGCTAAATCGTCTCAGAATTTTACTTCATTTAAGACGAATATTGTGATTTTAGACATTAAATACACACTCTTTAACCACCGTTTAATTTTTTACAGTTTTGTTATTTTCTAAATATTCATTTTCCAGATAGAATAACTTTAACATGTTGATTTATTTCAAATACATTTTGGGGATTTGATATTTTTAAAATGTATAATTTTTAAATTATGAACACAATTTTCGTTCTGCAGATTTACGCTTTAAAACTGTACATTTATCACAAGAATATTATCTTAATATTATCTATCTATCTATTATCTATTATACGCGCCTGAATACTTCATGCATCTCCCCATAAGACCATAGCCACAGTTTCTTTAGACAGGTACGAGTACACAAACACACGTCCAAATATTCTCTTTGCTATTATTTTTTATCACTTTTTGGTTTTTTTTCTTTCTTAAAATCTATAATAAACAACATTGTCTTAAATTATACCTAATCAAATCACGACTTGAAATAGGACCAACAACAAAGTAAAAAGCCTTCTAAGAAAGCCCACTCTAAGCACGTTTTCGCAGTGGTATTTCGTTTTTTTTTTGTTTTTTTTTTTTTAGACTTCTTAAAACATCAACAGCTTCAAACGAAAATAAAGTTGTCTAAGTTGAGAATTCCTTGTGGCGGGCGAGAAACAAGTCATTCGAAATATATTTTCAAATTTATGCCAGACACTGAACAGACTATGAACGGGTAGGCGCAGGTATCGTAAGTACCCAAAACCACCACCACCACCGCCACCGCAACAAGTATCCAAACAACTATGAAACCTCAAAAAGAGCAAAAACAAAACAAAAATGAAATTAATTTCAATTTCTGGAGGTATTTCCACTTCGATACAATGTGTAAATTGAAAATTTCAATTGTTAAGGCAACCCCAGCATCCGGCTTAGGATTTGATAAATAATTTGATGTGAGATGTTTGTTTTTTTTTCGTTTTTGTTTTTGTTATTTGCAATTAAAAGTAAATTTATGGGTTTATTTGCTTCGAGTAGAATTTTAATTAATTTAAAATATGAGACTAATAAGACAATATTTAATACTAAATTGTTTGTATTGTTTTTAGATAATCTATTCATTGTGATTAATAAATAAGAAATTTTAACAGCTCTGCCAGAGAAATTTGGCAAAATATTGTACTTCGTCTTTCCTCTGAGATCCTTTGTTTTTCTTTTAAATTCTGATTACATTGTGGAACGCAAAAAAGAACAAGGTTCTGACATCGGATTCTGATAGAGGGGGTATAAAAGAATATACGTGTATCGGTGTTTGGAAAGTCCCACTGGAATCGACATAGGAAACCTTATGAGCCTTACACGACGCTTGCCCGTCCCCTTCGTAATCTTTTCAACCTTGCATACCGTGCAGGGGTTTTCCCAGCGCGTTGGAAGATTGCGAACATCCAGCCCATCCCTAAAAAAGGTGAGGCTAACAATCCTGCTAACTATCGACCGATCGCGATTTGCTCAGCACTTTCGAAGGTTATGGAGAGTATGGTTAACCACCATCTTGTGAGGTATTTAGAAACTAATGACTTACTTAATGATCGACAGTATGACTTCCGTAGGAATCGATCTACGGGAGACCTGATGACACTGCTATCCGAAAAATGGAATCGATCTATTCACAAGCTTGGTGAGAGTAAGGTCGTTGCTCTAGATATCTCCAAGGCCTTTGATAGAGTTTGGCACGGCGCACTCATATCAAAGCTTATCGCTTTTGGTGTTGGTAGTGACTTCTCTCGATTTATATCGAGCTTCCTCAGAGATCGCACTATACGTGTTGTTGTAGATGGGTTCTCATCCGACGAGCATAGGTTAACCGCAGGAGTACCACAGGGCTCTGTCCTTTCCCCCTCCCTTTTTCTTATTTTCATCGACGACCTCTTGGATCGGACTGTGAATCCTATATACTCATTCGCGGATGACAGCAGCCTCTGTCATTCATACTCATTCGATCATAGACCAAGTCGTCAAGAAATTGAAGATAAAAGGCGATTGATGGATGAGTCACTTAGCCAGGATTTGCTGGCCATTTCTGAATGGGGTCGAGAGAATAGAGTAGATTTTAATGCGCGTAAGACCCAGTGTTCCTTGTTGTCTCACAAGCGATTCACTGATCCAACGGTGTCGTCGATTTTAATGAACGGTGTATATATTGAGCAATCAGATGATCTAGTTGTTCTTGGCATAAAAATACAATGTGATGTTCGTTGGACAAAACATGTATTTGATGTGTCGAAAGATGCCTTCAAATGTTTAGGCTTTTTAAAAAGATGTAAGAAATATTTTACACCCTCTGATCTTCTCAATATCTACACTACCAAAGATGGAATACAACTCCCATATATGGTCGGGTGCTCCAGCTTCATCACTGGAGCTACTTGACCGTGTCCAGAGGAGGGCGATGGTGTAGATAGGTGATGGTAGGATATCCAATTCTATTGTCTCCCCTGAACACCGTCGTAATGTTGGTTGTGTGTCATTGTTCTATCGATACTTTCATGGTGTTTGTTCTTCGGAAATTCGTGATCTTATACCGCCCGTGAGAACGTTCGGTAGAGATACGCGACTCTCCAGGAACGCTCACCCATTTGTTGTCGATTGGACAACCGACCGCACTACACATTACAGAATAAATTCGTTCTTCGCCCGTACTATCCGTATGTGGAATCGACTTCCGGTAAATATCTTTCCCTCCAATTACGACATTCAGAGATTCAAAACAGATGTCAACAGACACTACTCCCTCTTTCCTCCTTCCAATACCTTATCTTCCTTCTACCAACGCAATGCACTGCATTTATAGGGGACATCCCCTGAGTGTTGGTTCAGTGAAAAAAATAAATGTGGATGTGTTCAGCAATATTACTTAAAACACTACGAGGAACATGTTTGTGGAACATTTTAACCCTCTGACTCTTCATTGTAGGGATCTTTTTAGTCCCTTCTATGAAAAAGGCTAAAAACATCCCTTAAACAGGGGTTTAACGGATCAAAATGTTCTACAAAAATATTTACCGTAAATTTCTACTATAAGTCTCTGAATACACCAAAACTCAAAACTCGACTTAGATTCGAGAAACAAAACTTAAAATTCATTTTAGCCTTCATTTCGTTCTTTTTCCGAATTAGTACTAAACTGTCGCACAAAACTAGCATCTAGACGAAATGAGCCAGGACGTCCGAAATTTCCCAGAATATGTCGAATGGTTGTAGATCGGTTGGGATTGAAATTGGTTCAGAGGGAAAAATTTTTCGCTCCCAACGACTGAAAATACCCCTAATATACCCCAATTAGAGTATTTAAGCATTTTTTTTTTCAATATATCTGATTATATCTACTTGATATTGTTTATACGCATTCCCCTAGTGTACCATAAAACGATTCTTATTTGTAGGCGGTGAAATGGGGAAAAAGGGATACAAAAGTATTTTGTCCAAAGTCGAGCTTTTAAGGAATAAAATGGGAATAGAGGACGAAAAATAAAAAGGTTTTTCCAAATTCGTACTTTCAAGGGATACAATGGGGACAGAGGAATAAAAATGGTACCAACTAAACGGCTACAGCTAGATTGATGAAAATCGGTGTGTTCATCCCTCTAATGTAAAATAAAGAGATTTTCGAAAGTCGTAATTTTAAGGGGGTAGAATGGGAATGAAGGATAAAAATGGTACCAACCAAATGAGAGGAATGGAATGCGGTATATACCTTCCTCTGACTGCATAGACTAGTAAAAAATCATCAAGTTAGGTTATGTTGCACTGCGTACGTGAGAGATAATGGATTTTCAAAATTTGTACGTTTGGAATTAAAATATCATGATTTCCACCCTGTGAAAGGTTTCGCTAGATGGTTTCGCAGCGACTTTTCAACAACATACCCGGCATCTCACAAACGAATGAAAAGCAAAAGTCATTAAACCACGTTTATAAGGCAGGGCTGACAATATGTTTATACTATTCATATCGAAGTCAGTTCAAAAAGTATATACAGTGTGGGATGAGAATGAGCTATATGGTTTAAATGGTTTATAACTTTTTTATTTATGCGAATTTATTTTTTATTATTGGGGAATGTTTTGCAATTAGCTTTGAAAAATGATATCCTGTAAGTGATGTCCACTTACTTTCAACTTCGCACATACGTGCTCTTTTTAGCATATTTTCCATAACAGAGATTTTCAAGGAAAACAAGTAAGGAAAGGCTAAAGTCGGGCAATCCGACTATATACAATACAATTCATTTCAGTAAAAAAGTGAAAACGGGAAAAATGTTTGTATGTTTCCTAATCACAGGTTAATATGACCTGGTCCAATTTGTCAAATCGAGAATAATATTTGTTTCGGGGCTATATCCAAACATGGAATGAAGTGACTAACTATCACAATAAGTTCTTCCAGTTGAAGTATAACGCGTTATGCTCAATTTTAAGAAATTCTCAGAAAAAACGCGGTTTCTGGGGAAACGAAATTTGTATGAGAGCTATATATAAATCTGAACCGATGTGACCCATTTTCACCGCGGGCGTTTCTAGTTGAAATAAAGGGTGATTTTTTAAGAGCTTGAAAAATTTGCAAAATCTCATCGGTTCTTTATTTGAAACGTTAGATTGGTCCATGACATTTACTTTTTGAAGATAATTTCATTTAAATGTTGACCGCGGCTGCGTCTTAGGTGGTCCATCCGCTTAGTCCAATTTTGGCATTTCCACGTTTTTGAGTAACAGAGACCCAATTGGTGCGAACGGCGACGAATCGAAAATTGGTGGTCATCATTAACACTGGCCGATACAGCTGCGATATTTTCTTCAGTTCGCACTCTACGTAAGCGTGTTGGTGGTTTAATGTCCAACAATGTAAATTTGGTGCGAAATTTAGTCACAATAGCCCGAATAGCCGCTTCAGTGGGTCGATTAAACTGACCATAAAATGGAAGCGCGCAATGAACTTTCTTAACAGAGCACGCATTTTGATAATAAAATTCAATAATTTGCAAGCGTTGTTCGTTTGTAAGACGATTCATGATGAAATGTCAAAGCATACTGAGCATCTTTCTCTTTGACACCATGTCTGAAATCCCACGTGATCTGTCAAATACTAATGCATGAAAATCCTAACCTCAAAAAAATCACTCTTTATAAGATATTTTGCAAGACTTGAAAAAGATCTGTTAAAATATGTGGTTTCTAGAGCAGAAAAAGACAATTGGGAACGATCTTACTTATTTTCATCACTAGGTGTTCCTAGTTTAAATATAAGATGTTTTGCCAATTTTGAAGAAAATATGTTAAAATATGTGGATTCTAGAGCGGAAAAATTCAAATTGGGAGCGAAATTTGTATGGGATATATATAAATCTGAACCGATCTAACACATTTTTAGCACAGGTGTTTCTAGTTGAACTATAAGATGTTTTGCCAATTTTGAAGAAAATCTTTTGAAATATGTGATATATAGAGTGAAAAGAGTCAAATCGGGAGTGAAATTCGTATGGGGGCTATATCTAACCTATATTGAACCGATTTTCTTCAAATTAAATACGGTTTGTCCTTGTCCTGAAAAACTTCGTTGTGCAAAGTTTCGTTTAGTTCTGGCTACAATTGCGACCTGTATCGTGATTACAACAATAGATGGACAGGCAGACGGACGGACGGACGGACATTGCTAAATCGATTCAAAAAGTGATTCTAAGTCGATCGGTATAATTAACAATGGGTCTATCTCGTTTCCTTTTGGGTGTTACAAACAAATGCACAAACACATAATACTCTCGTGGAGTGTATAAATATGGGCCAATTATCCTGGATTCATCCGCTGATGAACTCTTGGATTTTCCGCAGCCCAAATCCTGCACTTTTCTTTGTTGACGTACCCATTTAATAGGAAATGGGCTTCATCGCTCATTACCAAATTGTGAAATGTGACTATTGGCTTGAAAAATAAAATTATTATTTTTGTACGTTGTTCGATCGTGTAATTAATTCCCCAAGTCTCCTTCACAAATGCTGAAAAAGCACAAAGAAAGAATAATAATTAAACAAGTGAGGAAAGGCTAAAGTCGGGCAGGGCCGACTATATGACACACTCCACTTTCTATCCTATCCGGGCTATATGCAAACATGGAATAAAGTGACCCACTTACACAATAGGTTCTTCCTGTTCAAGTATAACGTGTTATGCTCAATTTGAAGAAATTCGGTGAAAATACGTGGTTTTTGGGGCGGAAAAAGTCAAGCCGGTAGCGAAATTTTTATGAGAGCTACATATAAATCTGAACCGTTCGACCCATTTTCACCAGGGGTGTTTCTAGTGGAAACATAAGATATTTTGCCAAATTTGAAGAAGATCTGTTAAAATATGTGGTTTCTAGATCAGAAAAAGTCAAATCGGGAGCGAAATTTGAATGGGAGATATATATCTAAATCTGAACCGATCTGGCCCAAATTCACCACAGACATTTGCAGTTTAATAATAAGGTACTGTGCCAAATTTGAAGCAAATCGACTAAAATATGTGGTTTCTAGAGAGGAAAAAAATCAAATCGAGAGCGACATCTGTATGTAGCCTATATCTAAATCTGAACCGATTTCCTTTAAATTAAATAGGGTTTGTCCTTGGACCGCAAAACTAACTCGCGCCTATTTTTGTTACGATCTGACTATAATTGCGACCTGTACTTTGATAACAAGAATATATGGACGGACAGACAGACGGACATTGCTAAATCGATTCAAAAAGTGATTCTAAATCGATCGGTATACTTAACATTGGGTCTATCTTGCTTCATTTTGGTTGTTACAAACAAATGCACAAAGACATAATACTCTCGTGGAGTGTATAAAAAGTTATAAAGAATTCAAACCATATAGCTCATTCTGCGCCACCCTGTCGAATATTGTCAGTTCTATGACACCTAGAGTGCTGAAATTTTGTGAGAGTGCAATATGCATAGTAGCACAAAAAATGGGCGGTAGTAGAAAAGGGGGCGTGGGACCTCCCATACTAAGTTAAAATCTATTATCGAATATAGTCAATTCTATGACACCTAGAGTGCTGAAATTTTGAGTGAGTAGATCCAGTGTAAATAGTTGTGCAAAGATGGGCGGGCCGTGACCCTTCCCATACGAATTTAAAACCTGTTTTAGAGTATATTCGTCAACGAGACTCCTAGATTGTTGTGTGAGTTAATTTAGTTGTAACCTGCTTAGACAATATACAAATAGGCGGGATTTGAAAGATGGGGAAATTTTGATTTGAATTTTGTAAAATTACACCTTTTCTTTGGAATTTCTTAGCACAATAGTAAGGAAAGGTTACAAAACAAAAAGAAATATCCTTTCATCAAATGCCGACTAAGAAAACGGAAATTATATATGATTAGTGATGGATTTGATTGAGTTTCTATGTAGTTCATTCGAATTCCAGCTCGATCGATTAAGTAATTTCTTTTTAAGAATGGTTCTTTTTGTTTTGGTAATGGAAAGGAGGAGAATCACACTCAACCTAAAATCAATTTGATTTTTAACATTTCTTCCATTATTCATATCTCTAGAGTTGTAATAGATCAGAATGGGGCCCAATTTGGCTTATACCAAAGTATGGACATATGGGCATCTCCCAAACAAGTAAGGAAAGGCTAAAGACGGACTGACTTTCTATCTCATTACAATTCAATTCGGTAAAAAAGTGAAATCGGGAAGGATTTTTGCATCATTTAAATGTATGTGTTTGACAAAAAATTTTAAATCGGAGAGGACATTTGTATGGGGTATATTGAAACCTGGAACGATGTGACCCGCTTTCACCATGTCTGTTTATTGGTGAAATATAATATGTAAAGTTTGGCCAAAATTGGATAAACATTCGGGAGCAACATTTGTATGAGGGCTATATCTAAATCTGAGCCGATCTTACCCACTTTCACCATAGGTGTTTCTAGTTCGATTATAAAATGTTGTGCAAATTTTAAAGAAAATCAGGTACAATATGTGGTTTCTAAAGCGGAAAAAATGAAATAGGGAGCGACATTTTAATGGGGGCTATATCTAAATCTGAACCGATCTTACCCAAATTCCGCATAAGTGTTTCTAGTTGCATTATAAGATGTTGTACCAAATTTAAAGAAAATCGGGTAAAATATGTGGTTTCTAAAGCGGAAAAAGTCAAATCGGGAGCGACATTTGTATGGAGGCTATATCTAAATCTGAACCGATCTTACCCAAATTTTGCATTGGTGTTTCTAGTTCGATTATAAAATGTTTTGGCAATTTTAAAGAAAATCTGGTACAATATGTGGTTTCTAAAGCGGAAAAAGTGAAATAGGGAGCAATATATGTATAGGGACTATATCTAAGTCTGAACCGATCTTACCCACTTTCAGCATATGTTTTTCTAGTTCGATTATAAAATGTTGTGCCACATTTGAAGAAAATCGGGTACTATATGTGCTTTATAGGACGTAAAAAGTCAAATCGGGAGCGTTATTTGTATGGGGGCTATATCTAAATCTGAACCGATTTTCTCCAAATTCAATACCGATGGTCCTTGGCCAGAAAAAATAACTTCTGCCAAGTTTCATGACAATCGTACAACAATTGCGACCTGTAGAGTGCGAACAAGCTTAGATGGACAGCAGACGGACAGACAGACATCGTTGAATCGACTCAGCTCGTGATTCTAAGCCGATCCGTATACTTAAAGGTGGGTCTAGCTCGATTATTTCTTGGTTACAAACTTTTGGCGCGAAACTAACTTATAATACCCTAGTCCACGAAGTGGTGTATTACGTGTCTATGTAATTAGAGGAATGTATACACCGAATTTCATGATTCTAGCAGCGGCCATTTGGTTGGTACACTTTTTATTCCCTTTTCAATTGTACCCTCCTAAAAGTACGAATTTCGAAAAATCCCTTTATTTTATGTGTCTACGCATTTCGAGGAATGTATTCACTGAATTTCATTATTCTAGCTGTTGTCGTTTGATAGGTACAATTTTTATCTCTTTTTGCCCCCATTTTCACCCCCTATGAATAAGAATCACTTTATGGTTTACGTTTTTCCTATAAGGGGAATTTACATACCAAATATCAGATAAATATAAGCAGAACTATTGAAAACAAGTAAAAAGACGTTAAGTTCGTCCAGGCCGAATCTTATATACTCTTATATCGGAGAATACACTCCGTATTATCGCTATATTAGAGGCTGTCGACATTACATGGAAGTGCACTACCATATTAGGAAAATTGTGATTGTTCATTATTGTAATATTAATAGTCATCTGCTATATAAAGGGTGGTTAAATTTTAAGGGCCGATGTTGATTTTGAATAAAACATAAATTATTTAGGAAATTATTGTGATTTATTTTTATTATGATAATATTTGTATGGTTCAATTATGTATGGAACAAAATATCGGCCAAGTGGCCGCCGCGACCTCGGCGCCACACCTCCATCCAATGGTCCAAATTTTCAATGACGCTGAGGCATAATTGAGGTTCTATGCTGTTAATGTGCCGAATTATATCTTCGTTTAGCTCTTGAATTATTCCTGGCTTATTGACGTAACCTTTTCTTTCAAATAACCCCAAAGAAAGAAGTCCAACGGTGTCAAATCACATGATCCTGGCGGCCAATTGACATCGCCACCACTTGAGATAACACGGCCTGTGAATTTGTCGCGCAAAAGAGCCATTGTTTCGTTAGCTGTGTGGCACAGTCCTGTTGAAACCACATATCGTACACATCCATATCTCCCAATTAGGGCCATAAAAAGTTCGTTATCATCTCACGATAGCGAAGACCATTCACAGTTTGCATTTGGTTTTTCGACAATCACTCTTGGATTATCATTCGCTCAAATGTGGCAATTCTGCTTATAGACGAATCCACTGAGGTGAAAATGTGCCTCATCACTTAAGATGATGTTCTTCGAAAGTGCACGATATGCATTTTGATTTGAACGCCCATTTTCATAAAAAGCCTGAATAACTTTAACGTGTTGCTCGACTGTGTATCTTTCCATTGAGTTAGTCTGAAATTGAAAAATGTCAAATGAAATGCAGAAAAAACTTGACGTTTAGGTGTGGTTCACATATTAGTTATGCCAGAAATCTTCAAAAATGTCCCTAAATATTACTAGGTAGAATTTTCCTCAAGCCCGATTTTCCCATTTGCAAATTCTTGATTCCCTTTACAGCCTGAATGTCTGATCCAATATGTTTCAGAGTGGAATTTACACATCCAATTTCATGTTTTCGAATTTACGCACTTAGAGGGATGTATATTTCATATTTCATGTCTCTAGCGATTGTCTTATAATTTGTACCATTTTTATTCCTTATTGTCGTATTTCACCCGTATATTTATATTCGCAATAAATTTCAAGTGCATATAAAGCAGAAGTTAAAAAAATTGCTTAAATATTCTACTTTCAGTTAGGGAGCAATTTTTCTCTCTGGGTCGATTTCGCCCATTTTCAATTCCAACCGATCTGCAACCATAAGACCAATTTAGGGAAACTTTGAACCTCCTAGCTCTTTTCCTTCGGTCGCTATCGTCCTTTCAACAGTCAGACAGGGCTAGATCGTCTTAGACTTTTACCACGACCCAGAATATATATACTTTATGGAGTCTCCGATGGATAGTTTACAAACGGAATAGATGGTATAAAAACATGCTTAAGTATTCTATATATTACGGGTGTGAGGAAAAAAAATTGTCGAAATCGGTCCAAAGGAAATCGGTCCCGTAATATAGTTGCAAACCAAACCGATCTACGACTAAAAGACGCATTTATGGAAAATTTGGACCTCCTGGCTACTTAGATGCTAGCGTGCTTTCAACAGATGGACGGGCGGAGGGACAAACTGACATGGCTAGATCATCTTAGAATTTTAGGACGATCAAGAATATATAGGGTCTCAGGTCGATATTTCATGGTGTTACAAAAGGAACTTAGTATACCCACATTCTGTGACGGAAGTTACAAAAATATCGCAATTAGCAATAAAATACAATTTTCCTAAAATGTCACTGCTAGGGTATCCAACCGATTAAATTTTATTGGATTAATCGAAAAACTTTCTTCAAATATTTGTTCGAATAATAAAAAAAATCATGATTTCGAATAATTCGAATAAATTTACCCAAATAATCGATAATATAAGTTTTGCATAATATTATGATATTAATCTGTTTTTTTTTATTATTATTTGATCTTTTCTTTTCATAGTTTTTGTTGTAACTCTTACTCAGGTTCGAGATCATTTGTTTTTGTTTTCTTAAACAGAAAACAAATGGTGCTACTGGTGCTACTGAATGGGTGCTACTGGTTGTATTTCCATTCTATTTTTATTCCAAAAGTACAAATTTTGAAAATATTTTTATATATATTTTTATCCCTCTGTACTCATTGCATCCCTTTAAAGTACGAATTTGGAAAAAACATTTTATTTTTCGTGTCTATGCAGTCAAAGGAATGTATACTCCGAATTTCATGACTCCACCTGCGGTCATTTGGTTGGTACTATTTTTTATCCTCTTTTTCCATTTTAACCCCAAAAAGTGCGATTTTCGAACATTTTTAAGCCCTTTTTCCCCATTTCACCCCTTATAGGGGAATGCGCATACCCAATAACAAGTAAGTACATGCAGACATATTGAACAAATATGTTTAAATACTCAAAAATATTAGGGGTTATTATGGGTATTTTTAGTCCTTGTGCGGCACAAATTTTTCCCTTTGGGCCGATTTCGCCCACTTTCAATCCCAACTGATCTGCAGCCATAAGACATATTTATGGAAAATTTGAACCTCCTAGCTCATTTCGTTCGACCGCTATCGTGCTTTCAACAGAGAGACAGACAGACGGACATGGGTAGATCGTCTTAGAATTTTACCACGACCCATAATATATACACTGGGGTCTCCGATGAATATTTCGAGGTGTTACAAACGAAATGACAAAGTGAGGGTATAAAAAGTATAAAAAGTACTGACTAACATTGAATCACATTTTCTTGCCTATATAGCTATTATTAATTATGCTTTACTGCGGTGAGCAATTGTTCGATTAATCGGTTAATCGAATAAAACTTGAGGTCATTATTCGATTAATTGGGCATTCGTTCTTTTCAAATAAACGATTAATCGAATCATTTAAAATTACGAATAATTGGATACCCTAGTTACTGCACTTCTACGTGTAGCTTTATCGGCAGGTAAGTGTTGACAGCCACTAATCTGCCGATAAAGCTATGAGGTATATATGCTGGAGGGTATATAAGATTCTGCCTAGCTGAACTTAAAACATTTTTTATTTATTGTTTTATAAGAAATGCTGAGACAATCCCCAACATTCTTTCTGGGAATTAACTGGAAATGCAGCGATATCGCTTCGCTTAACGCTTGTGTCTTAAGTCTTTTGTTTTTGCAGCCCTTTGGCCTGGTAAGTGCGTTGAAAATCTTCAAGTTTGTTTCTGCTTCGATTTGCATGGAATTACATAACACAAGTGAATTTTTAAATTACTGTGAAATAAACGTGAACATTGTTTTAAGTGTGTATGTGTGTGTGTTTAAACGTTACGGGCTCTGTTCAAGCCCTTTTTACGGTGTGCAACGCCGCACGCACATCTTCAGCATGAGGCTGTGGTCAGAGACAGACAAACAGACAGAGAGATAGACGGACGGACAGACAGATGGACGGACGGAAAGGCATGAAAACGTGGACTTTCTCTTTAACAAAGCCAACATGATGCTTTCAATTTCGTTGTACTGGCTGCTGCTGCTGCCTCCGATAACTCTGTGGTTGTTGCTGCTTTTTTTAAGGTTCAAGTGCGCATGTGACGCAGTGTGTTAATAACAAATAACACAAAAAAGCCGAGATTTTTTTTACATATTTCTTTCTTTGTCGATTTTTGTTGAAAATTTCTTTTAAACCGGTTCAATGTGGTATAATTTCCGAATATATATGTAAAGTGAATATACATACATATATATATGCAGACAGGTACAGATATACATTTACAGGTATATATTTATAAAATATACAAAGATACGAATGGATGAATGGATGGATATAGTAGATAATAATATTGAGCGTGTGTGTGTGTATTTTTTTGAGGAGGGAGAGGGGCGTTTTGGTTAAGCACCCAGCCATCCAACCATCCACCCATCCATGTTGAGTGAAGTGATGATTACCAAGACATACCGGTGATGGTGATGATGATTATCATCATCATCATGGTAATAGTAATATGATGATGATGATCATCATCATGATAATCATCAGCCAGTTGATTATGATTATGTGCATATTCAAAGAAATGATTTTCTCATCTGAAATGTATCTGAACTATTTTAGTGCCTCTGCTGCTCATGCGATCGGCGGTGGTGCTGGTGACGCTGTTAAAATCTTAATTATGATAAACTCTTTTAATTTGTGGCCCGAATCCAACAGATTCCAAGCAGACTACCATAACGCACCGGCCACAATGAAAGCAATGTGATTTGGTTGTGTGTTGAATATTTGAACAACAAATTAACGGATTGTCATGGATTTCAACAGCAGCAGAGGTGGCAGCAGCGGCGGCAATTCAACCAAGAAATGTGAAAATTATAGGATCATTTATTTTTTCAAAGTCACTTTTTCCGGTGCTCTTTTTTTATATAATCGCAAATGTTAAACTATTTTAAATCATTCAAAGTGGCCGGTAAATAATGATGATTTACATACGCAGATAAGTCTTTGAGTCTTTGAGTTTTGGAGTCGTCGAGTCTTTGAGTCGTCTTCGAGTGTCTTCTGCCTTTTCTTCATTTCTTGTGCCATCGATTAGATAATAGCGCCGCTAAATAAAAAGCGAGCAGAATTATATCAGTTCATTAATTTGCCATGCGAGGTGGAAGGCGTATGAATGGGAGACGGTGAACGGGGGACTTTGGATTGTGTTTCATTTATATATATATACATATGTATGAACATTTTTTTCTTTTCAAATTCAATATTTTTCATATAAATTAGCAAAGTTTTGCTAAAAATGCCATCAGTCGCGTTTTTTGTATTTTATGCAAACGATGCCATAAATTATGACATCTGTCCGCATAAAATAAATCATCCTAAGACTGTGTGTGTTTTTTTATCTACATCGTCTTCTTCTTGGTGTCAATTGACAATGATCTCATAAAAGATGCGAGCGATATCACCCATCAATGTGATAATTGATATCGGCAGAGCAAAACCAAAAAAAAAAAAAACAAAATCCACCAGCATTATTTGGTGACACCTCCTCCTCCTTCTCTTCCGCCGTCTGCATGATAATAAATATATTGGCTGCAATGGGTATGTGTGGCTGTGTTTTGTTAGTTTTCACCTGATTTTTGCCACATTTCAAAATGATAAATCGCACCTGACAATCTAATCTCTGTCATTGATTGTTTCATGTTGATAATGATTCACTTTTTTATAGAGGGTAGGGCAGGGCGTGCAAATTAAGTTGGCATTGCTTCTCATAAAGTCGTATGACGTTCGGTTTTTATACCCTCACTCTACAGAGTAGGAGATAAAAGTGTAACGCATTGAAGGAGTGACTTAAGACCCTAAATATGTTTGGGCCAAATCCGTTTCACGACGTTTTAAGGTGTATGAGCCATGTCCGTCCGTCTGGCTGGCTGGTGTATATGATAACTGTCGAAAGGAGTTAAGGACTCGATTCAAACTTTGCACATTGTAATATTTTTCCCAAACTTATTTTAAGTTCGAAGATGGGCGAAATTGCCACACACTTCCATACAAATGACCCATATTCCTATGTTAAATTGAAATGTATGCAACTTCCATACGGATTTTCGGAATCAGCTCTATTTTGGTATTTGATAATGTTTTCATAATCGCTTTATGTGTACTGAATATGGTGGATTCTGCCACGCCCCATTCCAGTACCATCCACACAAGTCACTCTAAGCTACGTAAAATGAAAGCTGTTATAACTTCTATACGGATGATCGGAATAATGTGATAGTTTGATATTTTGCAATGCTTTTATAGTGGTAACATTCGTATGGAATATGGACAATATTGCCACACCCCTTCTGTTACCTCCCACACAAAGTGCCATAAACTTTGGTTGCAATAAAACTGACATAACATCCATATGTGTAGTCAAAATCATTTGCAATCTTATATTTGAAAATTTTTTCATAATCACGTTAAATATAAAAAATATTTACGCTTTAGCCACGCCCCTTCTTGTACCTCCCACACTGGTGCATGGGATTCACTGTGACTTGATATTTGGTCATTTTTTACAGCTCTTTTATAAATGTGGAAGCTAATTATCCGACCCCAAGTCAAATTTAAGTCCTTTTAACGTTCATGCATATAGTATCTGAGAGTGAGCGTATATATAAGTCGGTTTAGCCGACCGACGCTTTCTTACTTCTTCTTGTTAAACAATGCAACATGTACTCAGTGCTGTGGATTCGGAGCAGGAGTCTAAGAGTCTGAGTCGTAGAAATTTGCTGGAGTCCGACAAATTTCATTTATTCCATTTATTTTTCAGAGTCGAAAAATAAATGGTCGACTCCGACTCCGGGTAAATGTTTTTTTCGTTATTAGAAATTGTATTATATTTCCAAGAAAAAAATAATATATGTCCAGGCCCCATAAAAATGGCGCTCCCGATTTGACTTTTGCCGCTCTAGGAACTATATACACAGAAAAATAATAAAATTTGGATTCAATAAAATAATTCACGAATTCAAATGAAATATTATTCAAAAATGGTATGACAAAGAAACTAAATCCCTTTCATCGTTGTGTGTTGCAACTTAACACATAGCCTGTCCTGTTATGTCAAATTTTATGATGCGCTCCACTTTCAATCCGAATACAATTCAATTCTGTAAAAAAGTGAAACGGGAAGAATTTTTGTATGTTTCCTAATCACAGGCTAATATGACCTGGTCCACTTTGTCAAATCGGGAAGAATATTTGTATCGGGGCTATATCCAAACATGGAATGAAGTGAATAACTTTCACAATAAGTTCTTCCAGTTCAAGTATAACGTGTTATGCTGAATTTGAAGAAATTCTATGAAAATGCGCGGATTCTGGGGCGGAAAAAGTCGAAATTTGTATGGGAGCTATATATAAATCTGAACCGATCTGACCTATTTTCAGCATAGGTGTTCCTAGTTTAAATATAAGATGTTTTGCCAAATCTGAAGACAATCTGATACAATATGTGGTTTCTGGAGCGGAAAAATTCCAATCGGAGCGAAACTTGTATTGGAGCTATATATAAATCTGAACCGATCTAACACATTTTTACCACAGGTATTTCTAGTTGAACTATGAGATGTTTTGGCAATTTTGAACAAACTCTGTTAAAATATGCGGTATCTAGAGTGAAAAGAGTCAAATCGGGAGTGAAATTCGTATGGGGGCTATGTTCAAATCTGAACCGATTTTCTTCAAATTAAATAGCGTTCGTCCTTCGTTGTGAAAAGTTTCATTTGGTTCTGGCTACAATTGCGACATGTATCGTGATTACAAGAATAGATGGACAGACAGACAGACAGACAGACAAACGGACGCTAAATCGAATCAAAAAGTGATTCTAAGTCGATCGGTATAATTAACAATGGGTCTATTCTCCCTTCATTTTGGGTGTTACAAACAAATGCACAAAGACATAATACTCTCGTGGAGTGTATAAATACATTATAAGTGGCACTAAAATCGTAAAAAACTGACTCACGATTGGACAGCGATAAAGCCAAAATATTTTGGGACCACACATTTTCCTTTTTTGTCAAAAAATACAATGGCCATATATATCTATATCTAACCAAAATATGCTTAAATACCATGAATATTACAGATTATTATCCTTATTTTCATTCGTTGTTAGGGAAGATGTTTTTCCTTTGGACCTATTTCGCTCATTTTCAAACCCAGCTTTCTCCGCAATCAGAAGCATGCAAATCGTATTTCGTTCCAGTTGATTCCATTTTTATCCTAAATTCATTATCGTTTGAGTTCACTTAATTTTACAATTTCAGGTAGAGCCATTTGGTCTGTATCAGTTTTTCCCTTTCACTCTAAAGTATGAATTTGTAGGAAACCTTTTATTTTACTCGTCCACGCAAGAAATATATAAATCAAATTTCACGATTTTAACTGCTGCTGTTTAATTGGACCCATCTTATCTGTGCTAAATACTCGAAATATTAGGGTATGTAATTTAAAGGATATAGCAAAGTGTTGCAAACGTAAAGACCAATTTAGTATACCCTATATACATCCTATGGTGGAGGGTATAATGACATAAATTTTTTTGACAATCCTTTACTTCTACAATAATAACTTTTACATATGTCCATAGATTTTATTCAAATAGGTCTTGAATGAAATGAAAAAAAGTATTTCGTTAATTAATTTTTGAAGTAAAAACCCGCTTTTTAATCAAAAGTTTAAAAAATCATGAAATAACTTCAAATGACATTTTTTTTTGTTTTTTTTTTTTGTTTAATACAGGGTCCAACAAGGGGTGTTATTTGAATCACCCGGTATTTCGGTAGCTGTAGAAATGGAACGATAAACGCTTAACAACGCATTGAAATTATTAAAATTCATGAATGAAAATGATCCGGAATTCCGTCGAAAAATCATCTTGACTGATGAGACCCATTTCCACCTCGGTGGCTACGTCAACAAGCAAAATTGTCGTATATGGGGCTCGGAAAACCCAAGAGTTATTGTTGAGATGCCTCTCCATCCTCATCGTGTGACTGTTTGGTGCGGTTTATGGTCCGGCGGGGTCATTGGACCTTACTTTTTCGAAAATGAGGTTGGATCAACAATTACGGTGAATGGATTGCGATATCGAGAGATGATTAATGATTTTTTATGGTCGGAGTTGGATGGTATTGATCATACATCAAAAAAACTTTCTTATGTTGATTTTATGCATCAGTATGCCTCAAAGCACACAAGAAATATTTTTTGCGTCTCGGACACAAAATTTTTACTGTTTTGTTCCACAGTGCATTTATGAGATTTTTTTTATAAAAACCTACCGTTCCACAGTGCATTTATGATATTTTTTATAAAAACCTATCGCGTTAAATGCCGCAGCTGTTTCAAAAAGCAAATTCAGTACGATTTTACTTTTGTTTTGGCAAATATTTGACATTTTGAATAACAAAGCGCGATACGTTTGGATATAGACTGAGTTATGGCGTTGTTTTCTTAGCTTAGCATGTTAGATTGTTCAAACCATAATATATCGTATTTATTCATTTAATGTTGTGTTGGAACGAGGAATAATAATGCCACAGAAAGCTAAATGTCGAGACGCTACATTCACAACAGTCATCCTGAAATAATCTCGAGAGCAAAGCTATGATAAAAGACGCCGAAGACGAAATAGAGCAGTGCACAGTGCTTGGAAATCGATTTATTTGCGAAATAATTGTGCAATTTTTTTTTGTTTTCTCACGAGAAAACATATTTAGTTCACAAGCAAGGATTCAACAGTGGAAAGTCATATTTTCATATTTTCACAATGCACTAAACGCTCACTAAAAATGGGAATTTTTTACAAATCAAAATGAGGACTGGAGATTTGCTTGGTGATTGCTTAAAATATTTATATTCCGCACATTAAAAGAGTTCAAATACTGAAATATTCAAAAACTGATAACTAAAAACAATATCCAAAAAGCTAAAGAAAGGCATGTTCAATTCATATTATGCGACATGCCAATTGCAGCGATATTAACAATTTCTCAGTATCCAACTACCAACACGCTATTCACAAAACTAAAGGCAAAAATTGACAACTCAGATTCAAAAGAGTAACTCAAAAAACAAGGTTTTCTACCCACTGTGCAATCGCACAACATTATTCAGAGCTAGAGAGAATACTATGGTGCAGAGTATTTAAATAAATAAAGTGTAGTAAGTAGTATAAGAGGTAGTACAACATTAGAAGACAACAACGTCACATCAATACTATTTTTTCTTATTTTTGTATTATTTTCGAAAGTTTCTTTACAGCGTATTGGAATAATGAAATGTGTAATCTATAGAAATCCCGAAGATGTTTTTTTCGGCGAAAGACGGAATATGGGATTATAAAACAGAAAAATACAAAACTTATAACTCGAGCTCGTTTTTAATTATTAAAATATATTAATTAAAACGCTCGAATAAATAAACAATAATATATTTTCTATTTGTGGAATCATTTTTATTCAATTTATAAATATACTAGCTTTTTGTACCCGGCGTTGCACGGGTTTTCGTCTTCCTTATGTATGTAACTTTGTATGCTCGCAATTTTTGTTTCGTATATTTTTACTTCTGTAAATTAGTTTAAATTAATACTTATTTATTATACCCTCCACCTCCAGGATGGGGGTATATTCACTTTGTCATTCCGTTTGTAACACCTTAAAATATTCATCCGAGACCCCATAAAGTATATATATTTTGGGTCGTGGTAAAATTCTAAGACGTCTGTCTGTCTGTTGAAAGCACGCTAGCTTCCGAACGGAATGAGCTAGGAGGTTAAAATTTTCCCTAAATGTGTCTTATGGTTGCAGATCGGTTGGGATTGAAAGTGGGCTAAATCGGCCCAGAGGGAAAATTTGTTCCTTCATAAGGACTGAAAATACCCCTAATATTTAGAGTATTTCAGCCTGCTTTTGGTACAAAAGGGATAAAAATGGTACATATTAAACGATAACAGCTAGAAACACGAAATTTGGTGTGTACGTACTAATGTAAAAGTATTTTTTCCAAATTCGTACTTTTAAGGGGTAAAATGGGAATAGAGGGATAAAAATGGTACCAACCAAACGGCTGCATCTAGAATAATGAAATTCGGTGTATATATTCGTCTGATTGTGTAGACACGTAAAATAAACGGATTTTTGGAAATTTGTATTTTTTGGGGTTAAAATGAAAAAAAAAAGGGATAAAAATAGTACCAACCAAATGACAACAGCTAGAGTCGTGAAATGCAGAGTATACATTCCTCTGACTGCATAGATACGAAAAATAAAAGTATTTTTCAAATTCGTACTTTCAAGAGATATAATGGGTACAGAGAGATAAAAATAGTACCAACTAAACGGCTACAGCTAGAATGGTGAAATTCAGTGTGTACATTCCTTCAATTGCGTAGACACGTAAAATAAAGAGATTTTAAAAAGTCGTACTCATAAGGGGGTAAAATTGAAAAAAGGGGATAAAAACGGTACCAACCAAATAAATGCAGCTAGAATCATGGAATTTGGTGTATACATTCCTCTGAAAAATTTTTCCTTTTGTAATTAAAATAGAATCCAAATACAACCAACTGTAGCACCCACTATCTACCAATATTTTTGGTATTTAAGCTTTGAAAATATAAATATTTGTAAGAATATTTACTTTTTGAATTGACTTGAAGTATTATTTCTTATAAGCGTGGTTTGAAGTAATTAAAATATTATATTTATTTATAAAATTATTTTGTCAATATTTGTATTTGTTTTGGTTTGCGTATATTAAAAAAAATATTTTCCTGTAATATTACGAAACTCGACAGCCTCTGTGGAATGCAATCCATGGTGGAGGGTATATAAAGTTCTGCCCGGCCGAACTTAACGCCGTTTTTACTTGTTTCTTTAAAGAAAATGAAACATTTATTAGAGAGTTAATTAATTATGGTAAATATTTCTAAGAATGTATTTTGTGTCCATTAGTTAAGTTAGTCAGTATATTGGAGTGCTTCGGGATACACGATATTTACAATTTTTTTCCACCTTGTTGAAGTACATTAAAGTTTTAAAGCAAGCAACATATAACTGACCATGTGAGAAAATATGGATTTTCCAGATTCAATCCACAAACTTCAACTGATTGTCTCTGTGCTTTGTTTATAGTCATTGAAATGCTGTTTTAAATCGGATGGTATATCGGTAGGAATCATCGGAATGCGTTGTATAAGGACATATATTCCTTTTGATTTTCCATTTAAAATCGTTGCTTCGATGACGTTGAGCATTAGTCTCTTGACAGAAATTCTAGTACAATTTTAAGAGATAACATTTGTGGCGGAATTCCTGGAAGGTCCAAAGAATTTAGAAATTCATTTCGATAGTTGACAACTTCAACCGTATTCATTATACTGTCTATCGATTTGTAATGTGTGCAATCAGCTAGAAATTTGTTCCAGAATTAAGAATTGATTCATTATTCATTCATTCCAGAATTGATTGCATTAACATAGTAGAATATCCGATATAGCACGGACGTAAAACCACTCTTTGTTGCCATAGTTTGTGGTAATTTGTGGGAAGACTTTCTCGATTAATTGCTGAATTGATTCCTGAATGAAATTTTTTGAAAATGTAATACTCCTTTTCACTGCTGTATCAATTGATATACTTTTTCATAACCAACATCCAGTAGATGTTTGGAAAATTGAGCTGCTGAGTCATTGTGATGCAGATGTACACGCATATTGGTGGTCAGATTAATTTTTTGTACATATCGCCAGAGATGCCGGTGCTGATTTTGGAATTACTGGAAGGGTCTGTCGGAAGTCTCCAGCTAGTAAAATAAGAGTTACACCGAATGGTTGTGTATTTCATATTAAATCTTGAAGTGTCCGATTAAGCGCTTGTAGGGATTTCTTATGTGCCATGGTGCAGTCATCCCACACAATCAGCTTGCATGTTTTGAGCATTTTCGCCATGCCTGAACTTTTGCCAATGTTACAGATTGGAGAATCGACAAATTGCATATTCCATGACAATTTCAACGCCGAATGTGCCGTTCGTCCTCCATCCAATAATGTAGCAGCAATACGGGGGGAAGCAATAGCTAAAGCTATCCCATTTTGAGATGGATGTGCGCTAATACCAAACTGATGAGAAAGGTTTTAACAGTGCCTCCTGGTGCATCGAGAAAAAAGGCTGCCACTGTCATTTGCTACTGCAGTTAAAATTTTGTCAAAGGCCACTTGTTGCTTTGCAATTAATAGAGGTTTTTTTTATTTCGACAAACAAACGCAAGTCTTCAACATTGAATTGCCGTTCTCTTGGCAAATCTCTATCAGTAATGTCAATGGTAGAACGTTCAGATACCACCATTCCAAGTTGATTAAGAGTTTTGTTGCTGATCGTATCGTATCGTCGAAAATGTTAATCGCAAATGATATAGAATCGTAACGGTGCGATAATGATGCAAAATGTCCTCACTCATATCCTCTTTGAGTTTTTCCCACAGGTCTTTTGGGTTAAATGGCGAGCAAGTTCTTAATATTGTCGCAAACAAAGTTCGTATCTGGAGAAGATGATAGCTGACAGAAGCATGTGTACATTAATATGGTCTCCCAGTATCTGACTCGCCTCTCTCAACTGCTCTTAAATTTGAAACTGAAGTGGGTCCTCTCACGTTAACTAATAACATTCTACGTTGTTTGGGTGTATGTTATAAACACGGCCCAATGCATATGCAGCGTAAACATTTTGATACCCATCTACTGGAACACCTTGCTTGGTTCGAGTATGAGGAGACGCGTCAATTGTTCATACCATGTCCTCTTATATTCTAGAACCAAACCCTTACCCTTTTTGTAGCATGACCTTTTTATAGGCAAGGGTCATCCTCTGTTCGTTACAATAAAATATTCAAGTGAATCAATGTATTTTGTTATAGTTTTTGTGATGCCCATTTGTCGTGTCTTCCCCTATTATAGCCAGAAAACATTCTCTTCCCACAGGCTAGATACAGTAAAATTTTCAAGAGAATCCGCCATTCGTTACTCTTTTTACAAAAATGAGTGCTGCGACGTCAATTTCCATATTTCCAATTTCATATAGACATCAGCTATTTATGACTGCAGCTATTTATTTTTTATAAAATAGTGACACCATATAATAAGAAAAAGTTTTCAGTTGCCACTATGAAAAAAGGAAAAAAATTGCTATAAACGTCCAATAATTCGACCAATGAGTTACTCTAAGACAAGAATCAAAATTTATATTTAAAGTGCTTCCGAGGGTCTATTAACTCAGAAAAAATTTGGACAAAAATGCAACGTAAAAAATTACATGGGAAAAACAAGATTTTTGGAGGTGTTTTCAAGAGCGTTTAGCTCACAGATGGCTTGACCCAGTGACGAAATATTTTGCAGATGATCATTAAACAATCCAAACTTTATATTCGTGGGGTGACTGGAAATTGATTGTCATATGTATGGCTAGCGACCCAGCCAGAGGATATATTTTGTTCGTAGATTTATGAAATGTGAGAATTATCTCTTTGATTTTTATACACTCCTCGAGAGTATTATGTCTTTGTGCATTTGTTTGTAACACCCAAAAGGACACGAGTTATAACCATCGTTTATTATACAGATCGGCTTATAATCACTTTTTGAGTCGATTTAACAACGTCGTCCGTCTGTCTGTTCATCTATTTGTGTAATTAAATTACAGGTCGCAATTATAGTCCGATCTTAACAAAAATTGACACAAGTAAGTTTTGTGGATCAAGGACATACGCTATTTAATCTGAGGCAAATCGGTTCAGATTTAGATATAGCCCCAATACAAATGCTGCTCACAAATGTTTAACCGATTTTGGCCAAGCTTTACATATTATATTTCACCTATAAAGCGTTCCAGGTTTCAATATACCCCCAAATTTCCTTTCCTATTTAACACACATTAGCAGGATAAAAAATCCTTTCCGATTTCACTTTTTACCGAAATTGCAATGAGATAGGTTAAATTGTAAGGATCGATGTTGAATGTGAACCACACCTAAACTTAAATTTTTTTTCTGCATTTCATTTGACATTTCTCAATTTCAGACTAACTCAATTTGAACCATGGAAAGATACACAATCGAGCAACGCGTTAAAGTTATTCAGGCTTATTATGAAAATGGGCGTTCAAATCAAAATGCATATCGGGCACTTCGTGATTTTTTCATCTTCAGTGATGAGGCACATTTTCAACTCAGTGGATTCGTCAATAAGCAGAATTGCTGCATTTGGGCGAATGATAATCCAAGAGTGATTGTCGAAAAACCAATGTACCCACAAAGAGTGACTGTTTGGTGCGGTTTATGGGTTGGCGGCATCATCGGGCCGTATTTTTTTTTTTTTCCAAAATGAGGTCGGTCAGGCAGTTACTGTTAATGGTCTTGGCTATCGTGAGATGATAACGAACTTTTTATGACCCGAATTGGAAGATATGGATGTCTACGATATTTGATTTCAACAGGACGGTGCCACTTGCCACACAGCAAACGAAAAAATGGCTCTGTTGCGGGACAAATTCAATGGCCCTGTTATCTCACGTCGTGGCGATGGCTAGAATCGTGAGAATCGGTGTGTACATCCCTCTAATTGTGTAGACACGTAAAATAGAAGGGTTTATATGCTTATAAGGGATACAATTGAAAAATAGGGATACAAATTGTACCAACCAAACCGCTAAAGTTGATATCATGAAATTCGGTATATATATTTAGTACCAATCAAATGGCTGCAGCTATAAAATTGAAATTCGGTTTTTACATTTCTTTGACTGCGTAGACGTGAAAAATAAAGATATCTTTCGATATTCGAACCCTCGGGATCTAAATGGGATTAAATTGGACACCAATCAAGCGACCAAAGCTAGAATTATGATATTCAGTATTTGCACACGTCTGACTTGGGTCAAAATGGAAAAAGGAGTGAAACCAAGCCAACGGCTGTAGCTAAAATAATGAAATTAGGTGTGTATATAATATTCTATCAAAATGGTACAGACATTTAGACTGTAGCTGTGCTTGAGGGAAAATGTTTCTACCTAATAATATTAAGGACACATTTTTGAATATTGCTGTCTAATGTTCACTTATCGATTACACTTGAAGTTTTATATTTATATATAGTAGAGGACTATTAATATTATAATAATGAAGCATCAATTTTCCTAATATAGTATGTAAAGTTGACATCCATAATCTGCCAAGCACTCCGTGGTGGAAGGTATATAAGATTCGGCCCGGCCGAACTTAACGCTTTTTTACTTGTTATCCCTCTGTTCCAAGTTACCTCCCACACAAATAGCCCATATTCCAATGTTATATTAAAAGCCATATAACTTCCACATGGATAATCGGAATTAGCTATATTTGGTATTTGATAATATTTTCATAGTCATACTAGATATGACATATGTGTACTAGATATGACAGGTTTTGCCACGCCCCTTCCTGTACCTCCCACACAAATCATGCAAAACTATACAAAATTAAAGCTCTTATAACTTCAATACTAATGATCGGAATACTGTGAAATTTAATATTTAGTAATGCTTTTATAGTGGTTTCATTCGCATGGAATATGGGCAATATTGCCACTCCCCTTCTGATACCTTCCACACAAAGTGACATAAACTTTGGTTACAATAAAACCGATATAACATCCAAATCATTTGCAATATGATATTTAAAAAGTTTTTATAATCACTTTAAACCTTAAAAATATTTACGCTTTAGCCACGCCCCTTCTTGTACCTCCCACACAATTGTATATATCCTAGGTAATATTAAATACCTCATAACTTCTATATTGGTGCTTGGGATCCACTATGGCTTGATATTTGTTCATGTTTATACCCCACACCACAGGGTGTAATGACTTTGTGTATTTGTTTGTAACACCCAAAAGGAAACGAGATAGACTCATCGTTTATTATACCGATCGACTCAGAATCACTTTTTGAGTCGATTTAGCGATGTCCGCCGGTCCGTCCGTCTCTCTGTCCATCTATTCTTGTAATCAAAGTCCAGGTCGCAATTGTAGTTGGAACTAAACGAAACTTTGTACAACGAAGTTTTATGGGATAAGGACGAACGCTAATTAATTTGAAGCAAATCGGTTCAGATTTAAATAGATAGCTCCCATACAAATGTTGCTTCCGATTTTACTTTTTCCGCTCTAGAAACCATCTGTTGAAATAGATTTTCTTCAAATTTGGCAAAACAACTTATATTTCAACTAGAAACAGCTCTTGTAAAAATGGGCCAGATAGGTTCATATATATATATATATATATATATAGCTCCAATACAAATTTCGCCACTGAATTTATTATTTCCGCTCTAGAAACCACATATTTGAGCAGATTGACTTAAAATTTGGCAAACCAGCTCATATTTCAACTACAAACATCCATGGTGAAAGTGGTTCAAATCGGTTCAGATTTATATATAGCTTCCATATAAATGACTCCCCCGATTTAATTCTTTCCGCTCTAGAAACCACATATTTAACAGATTTTCATTAAATTTGGGAAAACGTCTTATATTTCAGAAAACCTATGCTAAAAACGTGTTAGATCGGTTCAGATTTATATATTGCTCATATTCTAAGTTTGTGTTAAAATTTTCTTACAAATACAGATACAAGTATGGAATTTGTAGGTTCAAATGTAACGACCTTCTTATACCCTACACCACAAGCTGGGAGCTCCTAGCACAAATTATCGTGCCCTACATAAAATTGTATTCCTTATAACTTCCGTATATATGTTTTCTGAGAGTGGGGGTATATATAAGTTGGTTTAGCCGACTGAAGTTTACTTACTTGTTAGTCCTTGTGAGGGAAAATTTTTTCCATTTTGACCGATTTCGCCCAGTATCAAGACCAACCGATCTACGACTATAAGACGCATTTATGGAAAATTTTGATGTCCTAGCTCTTTTCGTTTAGATCCTAGCGTGCTTTCAACAGTCGGACGGACATGGCAAGATCGTCTTTATATGGTCTCATGTCGATATTTCAAGGTGTTACAATCGGAATGACAAAGTTAGTATACCCCATCCAGGAGGTGGAGGGTATAATGACCCAAAATGAAAAAGTAAATTATTCCCAAAAATAAATTCGTTGGCGTTGGCCTTCGGTCGGGCTTAAAGATTTTCTCTTCTGGGGTATGTCCAAAACTGGCAACGCAGAGTAATGGTTTGTGGCGGTCTTCGGCCAGGCTTAAATATTTTGTCCTCTGGGGAATGTCCACAACAGTAAAGGTTTTCTACGTTGCATTTATAAAAAATTGGTCAATTTCAGTAATTTTTCATATGCAACCAATTTTCCTTGGTTTCGGAAATGTATCATTTTCACATGTACGATTGCTTTGATTTTGCCCCAAATCGTAGCTTCCCAGACCATAGTGCATTGGCGTCGACCTAGAGACCCTGTAAATTTGAAAGTTTTGCTACCACTCACACGATTGCTAAAATCGAAAAGCGAATCGTTGATCATTTGTCACATCGTTGAGCAAGTAGCATCAATCGGTGGCAGTTTGCGACTGTTGTTGGTCATAAATCAATATTTGACAAAATTTTCGAACTAATTGCATTTTAACGACATTTGATGTTAACCAAAACCAAAGGCGAAAAACCAACACCAACAGCAACAACACTGCAGCGCTGATTGTATATTTGAAACGGTTTCCTTTTCGCCGATTTGCATTAATTAAAGCAGCAAAAATGTGATCAACTGATTTGAACTGGAACCCAGAACGGAGTCACGTGCCTTTGACGCACATGATGCAGCAGATCGGCTCGGCTCGGTTTCAAGATGAGATGTCTCCACAGCCTCCGATCAAAAACAATAAACTCGTTTTCACTTTTAACACCACAGCACAGCAAACGGAACTTTGAATCTTTTTTTGTCAGTTTGACTCAAAAATTTAATTTAATTTAAAATATTATTTTTTTTTTTCTGTCAAAAACAAACCTGGCAGAAAAAAAATGGCCAACGATTCATGTGACCAGATCATTTCATTTCTATAATTGAATATTTCTGTTTGTTGTTGTGTAAACATTGTGGTCTGTAGACTGTATCCGTTTCGCGTACCCATCGAACTCATCTGTTCAGGCGTAACATCCTTGACTTAATTTATGATTGTTGTTAACGCTCTTTACGGTCTCCGTCCATTATACAAATATCATAAAAAGAAATATGCACATTCTAAATATTATTTTAATATGTGCTAATTTTCTTTTTATTTTATTTTTTTTTTTTCAGTTCGATTGTATGGCCGGCCGATGCCATGGGAGAACATGATTGGAAGTTTTATGGTAATTAGCCGCATTTTTTGGTTTTTAGTTTGTGTTTGGTGGTGATAGGCTCAGAGATGGTGTTCGCGCCGATAGTGCGTGAAGGCCAGTTTATAGATGACATTGGTTTGGTTTTGTGCAAATGAATTCATTCCTTTTGTGCGAAGATCGTCTTAGATATTCACATACAGCCTGGGGTTTGTTTTTGGCAATTTATAGAAATATATGTATGTATGCTTGTGGAGTATAAATCATTTAGATATCGAACAAACTTAATTTAGAATTCTTTTTTGTTCGATATAAAAACGACCCTTCGAATTTAGTTTTAGTCATATCATCCACACGCAGAGAAGATATATGATTGCTGCAAGAATATGTTGATTGATTGATTGACTGACGACAGAGGGTAACACCATGCAACAGTAAAATACAATTTTTGCATCGGAGACCTAAAAATTATATTGTGTGTACATTGTGGCCGACCTTAAGTCCCTCTTAAATTATTTATTCCCTATAATCCCGATTCATTTAAATCACATCATTTTTGGTACGTTATAAAGAGTGATTTTTTTGAGGTTAGGATTTTCATGCATTAGTATTTGACAGATCACGTGGGATTTCAGACATGGTGTCAAAGAGAAAGATGCTCAGTATGCTTTGACATTTCATCATGAATCGTCTTACAAACGAACAACGCTTGCAAATTATTGAATTTTATTATCAAAATGCGTGCTCTGTTAAGAAAGTTCATTGCTCGCTTCCATTTTATGGTCAGTTTAATCGACCCACTGAAGCGGCTATTCGGGCTATTGTGACTAAATTTCGCACCAAATTTACATTGTTGGACATTAAACCACCAACACGCTTACGTAGAGTGCGAACTGAAGAAAATATCGCAGCTGTATCGGCCAGTGTTAATGATGACCACCAATTTTCGATTCGTCGCCGTTCGCACCAATTGGGTCTCTGTTACTCAAAAACGTGGAAATGCCAAAATTGGACTAAGCGGATGGACCACCCAAGACGCAGCCGCGGTCAACATTTAAATGAAATTATCTTCAAAAAGTAAATGTCATGGACCAATCTAACGTTTCAAATAAAGAACCGATGAGATTTTGCAAATTTTATGCGTTTTTTTTAAAAAAAAAGTTATCAAGCTCTTAAAAAATCACCCTTTAGCTACAAACTTTCACTTGAGTTTTGATGTGACAGAAATTTTTATTATACCCTACACCACTTCGTGGAATATAGTAGTTAGTTTTCCGCCAAATGTTTGTAACACCAAGAAATATTTGAGCTAGACCCACCTTTAAGTACACCGATCGGCCTAGAATCGATTTAACGATGTCTGTCTGTCCGTCCGCCTGCTGTCCATCTAAGCTTGTTCGCCGAAGTATTTTTTTCAGCTCAATTACGATCGGTATTCAATTTGAAGATAATCGGTTCAGAATACACATTATAAAGGGTGGTTAAATTTTAAGGGCCGATGTTGAATAAAACACAAATTATTTAGGAAATTCAATCTCATTCTTTTTATACCTTCCACCTCCAGGATGGGGGTACTCACTTTGTCATTCCGTTTGTAGCACCTTGAAATATTCATCGGAGACCCCATAAAGCATATATATGCTGGTATATCGGTTGGGATTGAAGTGGGCGAAATCGGCCCAGAGGGAAAAATTTTTCCCTCACAAGGACTGAAAATACCCCTAATATTTAGAGTATTTCAGCCTGTTTTTTGAACATATTAGCTTGTATTTACTTGATATTTGCAATGAGCATTCCCTTTATAGCATAAAAGGGCGCCATAGAGTGGTTTTTATTTGTAGGGGGCGAAATGGGACCAAAAGGGGACAAAAAGGGATAAAATGGTACCTATCAAACGACAACAGATAGAAACACGAAATTTGGCGTGTACATTCCTCTAATAGAGTAGATACATAATATAAAAGTATTTTTTCTAAATCCGTACATTTAAGGGGTTAAATGGTGATAGAGGGATAAAAATAGTACCAACCTAACGACTGCGCCTAGAATAATGAAATTCGATGTATACATTCCTCTGATTGCATAGACACGTAAAATAAAAGAACTTTCCAAAATTCGTACTTTTTGTGGTTAAAATGGAAAAAGGGGATGAAAATAGTACCTACCAAATGACCGCAACTGACTGCGTAGACACGAAATATAAAACGTTTTTTCCAAATTCGTACTTTCAAGGGATACAATGCCTACAGGGGATAAAAATAGTACGAGCTAAACGAATACAGCTAGAATTATGAAACTCGGTGTGTACATCCCTCTACTTATGTAGATACGTAAAATAAACAGAGTTTAAATAGTCGTACTCATGAGGGGGCGAAATTGGAAAAAGGGGATAAAAATGGTACCAACAAAATTGCCGCTGATAGAATCATTGAATTCGGTGTATACATTTCTCTGACTGCATAGCCAAGTAAAATATGTTTTTACAAAATCGTACTTTATTTTGTTGCTTTTACGACAAAAAATGGTATAATCATGAAGTTGTCTTATACTGCGTACGTGAGAGATAAGGTATTTTCAAAATTTATACTTTTGAAATTAAAATAGGATGGAAATACAACCAACCAAAAGACTGTAGCTGAAAATACACTCTCTATCCCCCAATATTTAGGGTATTTATGATTGCTCCCTTATATTTACTTTATGAATTTAAGTATTACATCCATTATATATATACATAGTATACAAATATACAAATATAGTACCAATGATACGACAACAGCTAGAATCATGAAATTCGGTGTGTACGTCCCAATAATTCGTAGACACGTAAAATAGAGAGATTTTTCGAAATTCGTACTTTTAAGGGGTATAATTAAAAAAGAGGGTTAAAAATGGGACCTACCAAACTGCTGAAGTTGAAATCATGAAATTCGGTGTATACATTCTGACTATGAAGACTCGAAAAAAGGGTTTTTTCGAAATTTGTACATTTGGTCGGGGAATGGGCCGAATCTGGCGTATGGGGTATGGGGATATCTTTAAAATTTATACTTTTCTTATCACTTTGTCTGTATCTGAAAATGCTTCTTTCTAAGGGCGACTGACAATCGTCTAATATTTATTCATGTTCACTTTCACAATTACAGCATTTTATTTATATATAGTAGTCGATTTTAAACAGGGCGCATAAGTATACATTATAGTTTGAAATAGTAAACAATTATAGCAATGTGCATAAAAATATCACAATTTTCGTAATGTGGTACTGTGCTTCTATGTAAAGTCGACACCCTTTAATCTGCTGGTAATACTGTGGAATGCACTTCGTGGTGGAGGGCATATAAGATTCGGCCCGGCCGAACTTAACGCCTTCTTACTTGTTATTACTATAATATTGGTATGGTTCAATTATGTATGGAACAAAATATCGGCAAAATGGCCGCCACGACCTCGACGGCACATCTACATCCGATGGTCCAAATTTTCGATGACGCTGAGGCATATTTGAGGTTCTATGTCGTTAATGTGCCGAATTATTTCTTCGTTTAGCTCTTGAATTGTTGCTGGCTTATTGACGTACACCTTTTCTTTCAAATAACCCCAAAGAAAGAAGTCCAACTGTGTCAAAACACATGATCTTGGCGGCCAATTGACATCGCCACCACGTGAGATAACTGGGCCACTAAATTTGTCGCGCAAAAGAGCCATTGTTTCGTTAGCTGTTTGGCGAGTGGCACCGTCCTGTTGAAACCACATATCGTCCCTTCGGGCCATAAAAAGTTCGTTATCATCTCACGATAGCGAAGACTATCATTCACAGTAACTGCCTGACCGGCCTCATACGGTCCGATGAAGCCGCCAGCCCATAAACCGCACCAAACAGTCACTCTTTGTGGGTGCATTGGTTTTTCGACAATCACTCTTGGATTGCCATTCGCCCAAATGCGGCAATTCTGCTTATTGACGAATCCACTGAGGTGAAAATGTGCCTCATCACTGAAGATGATTTTCTTCGAAGTGCACGACATGCATTTTGATTTGAACGCCCATTATCATAATAAGCCTGAATAACTTTAACGTGTTGCTCGATTGTGTATCTTTCCATGGTTCAAATTGAGTTAGTCTGAAATTGAGAAATGTCAAGTGAAATGCAGAAAAAACTTGACGTTTGGGTGTGGTTCACATTCAACATCGGCCCTTACAATTTAACCACCTTTTAGATATATGTATAAAAAAAAATCTAAAAATCGTTGAACTTCATATATTTCTATAAGAGTTTCAAAATAACTCCTCTTTTTTTGTCGCGTCCGTTTCATTGTATTCGTGCTAACAAAAAATAATTTTTGGAAAAAATCAATTGTTCCAATTTTTTTTTTTTAATATTTTTTTTTTTGAAAAAATCCGTTGTTTCTCCATGTGGAATCCAATAAATCTACGTTTAATTGAACATAAAAGCGGGTGTGATCGGACTTTATTTCTAAATTGAGAGTACAATATGAAAAGTAAATTGATGAAAAACAATTTAAGGAAATATTTGTTCCGGGTCCGTTAAAATGATAGAAATTCCGAAAATTAAAAGGTAAGTAAGTAAAATCTGTAATAATCTGGTTGAACAGTAGAGTAAGGCAGTTGGTTTTTGAACAGAAATAGTGATTGGCTACCACAATAAAATGGCTACTCATTAAGTGATTGATACTTTTATAACACTCATCATTATTTCCGGCCAATGACGACCTTCTTCAGTTGGCTTCGCAGCGACTTTTCAACAAAATACCAGGAATCTTTATGTAAATGTTTTTGATTATGATTCAAAAAAATAATGACAACAATATGTTTGATCATTTACTTTTCGACATATAGTCCGGTGTCGTAATGGAATGTCACACCCGTTACAATTTTTTTTTATAAATCCATTTATTTTCAATGATAATAATTTACAATTTAATAAGTGCCCCATATACAATTGTGACACAATTTAAATAGCCTATACTTCATATATTCGTAAAGTGTTGACAACCTTTTGAATAGCAACAATTGAACAATCAATATAAAATTTTTAATCTTTAGTTTAGTACAAAAAAATCTTAAAAAAAACTTAAAGTCATACTTTCCATCAATTTGCATAAATCAATTTTTATTATTATCCAAATACGAATTTGAAACATTGAAGTAGTTTTGCCAAAAAAGACAACTTATTCTAATCGGTTCTGAGCGATATGTTTCTTCAACACTATCGAGATGATGTGGGAGGTATCTAGAGTATGTATTAATTTTATGATCTACATGTTTAAATATAGGCTGAGGTTTTAAAGTGCCGTCAAATATGGCCACTTTGGACATAAAAGAGGTTATGAGCTTGTAGTTTTTTCAAATGGATAATGTCGCAGCAATTTCGGTATGTCATTTTCTGGAAATGGTCACACTGATTAAATAAATATGACAATATTATTTGGTACACATTTTTTTCAATGGCCACTCTGGATATTATTCAAATATGAAATTCTTGAATTCTTATCCTGTTGAATATATGTATTAACCAGAGCTGTTAAGTAATGATTAGTAATCGTAATCATTAGTAATTAGATTACTTTTTTTTTTAAGTAGAAGTAATGATTACAATACGATTACATTCAGTTTGATACGATTAGTAATTGATTACGATTACAAGTAATCAAAAAATAATCAGGATTACTTGCGATTACTGAAAAATAATCAAAAATAATCAAAATTTATCAAAAATGAGTTCGACTACTTTAAAAGATTACTTTTGACTATTTTAGATTACTTTTGATTACTTTTGATTTTTGTGATTACTTTTGATTCTCGCGAAATCGGTATGAGAGTCATAGTTCTTTTGCCAGCTAAAACCGAAAGGTAACGGCAATCGCAAGTAATCCTGATTATTTTTTGATTATTTGTAATCGTAATCAATTAGTAATCAGAAATTGTTGAATAGTGGATTATGTAATCATTACGATTCTTTTTAAAAAGTAATGTAATTGATTACTAATCGTAATCGAAATTTAACAGCTCTGGTATTAACACATTGTTTTCAAATAGCCATCACATCTTTTAAATTTAGTACACATTCAAGCACAATTTTAATTTCTGGGGGGTGACCGTAGGAATTTTTCCTCGTATACATTTATATACATTAGGCTGGGTCGAGCTCCGTACAAATGAAAAAAAAAAATCCCGTCACCCCACGAAAATAAAGTTTGGATTGTTTAATGACGATTTGCAAAATATTTCGTACCTAGATCTAGCCGTCTGTGAGCTAAACGCTCCTGAAAACACCCTCAAAAAATATATTTTTCCTGTGGATTTTTTTACGTTGCATTTTTGCCCTTTTTTCAGAATTTATAGACCTTTAGAAGCTCTTTAAATAACAATTTTAATTCTTGTCTTAGAGTAACTTATTGGTCGAATTATTGGACGTTTTTAGTAGTTTTTTTTTGCGTTTTTTTCATATTGACTTCTGAAAACTTTTCCGTATTTGGTGGTAGTATTCTCTGAAAAACAAATAGCTGCAGTCAATTCCTTTCAAATGATTATGAAAATCGGAAGAAAATTGACGCCGCAGCGCTCATTTTTGTAAAAAGAGTTTGAATACTTTGGCTCTGAAAATCCATCTTCTGTATTAAATTATTTTACAAACATGGAGTCAGTGACGTCATTTCCCGTCCGATATTCATCACTTAGACATCATTCGAAAGGTATTGATTCCTTCTATTTATTTTTCATAACATCTTTTATAAAATTTCTCAAGAAATATGAGTTTTTAGCAATCACCTTGAAAACCCACAAGAAAATCAATATAAACATACAATAATACGACCAATTAGTTATTCTAAGACAAGAATAAAAATTTATACTTAACCCTTCGTTGCATGATTTAATTTCCTTAAAGTTAAAAATTTGTTGGAGTTTAGTTATGATTGCATGTTTAGTTATGATTGCATGTTTAGTTATGATTGCAGAAATTAAACTTGGTTGACTTCCTGTATCTATTTTAGAATTTATGTAACATTGCATATATGCAATATCATGCAGCAAATCCATGGAAATGTATTAATTTATATTTTTTACATTCACGACGTTTTATCGGACCCAATGCTCAACAATTGAATGTAAAGACATTTAGATAAAAGTAATAATTCAAATTTTAAGAAACAAGTTGTGATTTCATTCATGTTTTTTTATTTTTAATTAGATATAATTTAATCACAAGAAAGGTAGTTCTTTAATTTGTATTTAAAAAAAGCTATTCTGTATGAAATTTTTTGAAACAATTTCTTGATTTGTTGAAGCATAGGGCTGTGTCGCACTTTTCGCATTTAATAAAAGTATATCCGTCACAGCCCGGCAATTTGCATGTAATTCGGTTATCTACCCATTTGGGCCAATGATCCATGTGATCTAGTCGAACTTCGTTTTGGGGATTTGGCAAACTTCTGGAATGCTTCCTCTAAAATAAAGAAAAGTAAACATATGCTTGTTGGAATAAACTATTTGAAAAAATCTATAAATCAGGTACATACTTTACGGGTAAGATTTTCTGTTAATTCTGACGGTCTTCCGCGAGCTATTGATGTTTTTCCCATTATGCAAAGCGTTTCACCTACTTTCAAACGAAAATCCGCCAATATTTCCTTGATATTGTTGCCTTTTTGTAATTCAGCGCGTTTGTATAAAATCGAAGCATTGACCAAGGCTGTATATACTAGGGTTTGCATTTACCCGTACTTTTTATTTTCCGGGACACGGGAATTATTTTTTCTATTTCCCGGGATCCCGGGACAGGACGGGACAATATGTTGACTTATTGTTTTCCATATAAAAACTTGTTTTTTTTTCGAATAAAACATTCGAACTTTAATAAAGTAAATTATTATATTTCGGTGTAACAAATATTTGGCGTTTCTATTCTACAAAGTGAAATAGGGGCATATTTTTTAAATTAAGAAGTTTTTTTTGAAATATAAAAAATTTTAAAGCAGACAACCCATTTAAATATAGTCTATTTCTAATATAATATAGTCTATTTCTAATTTTATTGGAGAAAGTGATCGCGATAGAGAAGGATATTGTATACTCGAGAGTTAGTAAAATTGTTAGTAAATCGTTAATTATCAGTTCCCTTTCCTATAGCTGCGAAAACCTACATTTATATTTTGAGGCAGTAAAACTTTAGATTGTATATATTTTTAATTTATTAATTATATTATTATATATTTTCTTAATTTATTAGTAAAAGTGTGTATAACACCTGTATGATTTCTCCAGAGATATTAGCATATCAAGTCTTTTTGCATAAAGATATTAAAAATTTGTAAATTGAATTATCTCAAAATATTAATAACGTTATTGTAGCCTTCTATTCTGTTATATTCAGTCTATATTGATTATATTGACTATTAATTATATAGCCTAGCAGATACGTAACTAATTAAAAGTGATCTTTTTTAAGATATTTTGTACCTTTTAGATTTTTATTTAGAAAAAGTGGTGCAAAAATGTCCGATAAATAGGTAAATCTTGCTGAATCTTGAATCCCGTACAAATTTCCCGGGATACGGGAAACTGAAAATATGCAAATTCCCGGGATTTTTCCCGCGGGAAATCCCGGGATGCAAACCCTAGTATCTACCAAGTGATAAAAAAGGCGCATATACCATTTCTTAGATCGTATTTTGATTTTGTTACTCCCTATAAAGGAATCCAGTAAGTCGACCCCACCTATAAACTTGTTATATTCTGATACAATGTTTGGGCAATTGACGTTTATTTTTCTTCCCAACTTTTTGTCGAGCCTTTCAACACTTAGTTCCGGATTTTTACCGCAAAAGTTTGACAATTTAACAATCTTATTGTCTCTCCAAAAAACAACAGATATATCAAAATTATCAACTGTTGCAACATATTGGCAGAATTCTCCTCGTGTTTTTTTCAGCATAATTTTGTCGTCTGGAAGTTTTAAGTTCGGGATTCTATTCCGGCGGACTGTACCCAGCGAAAAAATACCACGATTTGCTAGTGTGATCATTAACGGCAACGATGTATAATAATTATCAAAAAAAACTTTGTAGTTTTTTTCTTCCAAATCACTTTCTTCGGGAAGCCTATGCAGGGCGTTGTTCTCTTGACCCGTATATATTTCAAAGTTATAATTGTAACCCGATATTCCTGCAAGCACATACAGTTTGAATTCCCATTTGTTTGGTTTCATTGGAAGATATTGCTTCAAATATGATTTGCATTTTGTAGAGCATAGTTGCTCATCAACAGAAAGGCAGCTTTCAAATGGAACCGACATAAATCGTTCAACCAAATGTTTCATAACAGGACGTATTTTAAACAGCCGATCGAGATTTGGATCATCTCTCGGTCTTATTTCATTATTGTTATTGAAATGTAACTTTGACTTGACCACACCTAAACGTCAAGTTTTTTTCTGCATTTCATTTGACATTTCTCAATTTCAGACTAACTCAATTTGAGCCATGGAAAGATACACAATCGAGCAACACGTTAAAGTTATTCAGGCTTCTTATGAAAATGGGCGTTCAAATCAAAATGATGGATGATCAATTTTCGAAGAAAATCATCTTCAGTGATGAGGCACTTTTTCACCTCAGTGGATTCGTCAATAAGCAGAATTGCCGCATTTGGGCGAATGATGATCCAAGAGTGATTGTCAAAAAACCAATGCACCCACAAAGAGTGAGTTTTTGGTGCGGTTTATGGGCTGGCGCATCATCGGGCCGTATTTTTCCAAAATGAGGCCAGTCAGGCGGTTACTGTGAATGGTCTTCGCTATCGTGAGATGATAACAAACTTTTTATGGCCCGAATTGGAAGATATGGATGTGGACGATATGTGGTTTCAACAGGACGGTGCCACTTGCCACACAGCTAACGACACAATGGCTCTGTTGCGCGACAAATGCAATGGCCGTGTTATCTCAAGTGGTGGCGATGTCAATTGGCCGCCAAGGTCATGAGATTTGACACCGTTGGACTTCTTTCTTTGGGATTATTTGAAAGAAAAGGTGTACCTCGATAAGCCAGCAACAATTCAAGAGCTATAAAGGATGAGATAATTCGGCACATAACCGGCATAGAACCTCAATTATGCCTCAGCGTCATCGAAAATTTGGACCATCGGATGGACGTATGCGGTTGCCGAGGTTGCGGTGGCATTTCGCCGATATTTTGTTCATACATAATTGAACCATACCAATATTATCATCATAAAAAGAAATGACAATAATTTCCTAAATAAGTTTGAGTTTTATTCAAAACTAGCTGAACCCCGCCCGCTTCGCCAGGCAAAAACACAAATGGTAAAATTAAAATCAGGTTTCATATTGATCTTATCATATTGATATTATCGTGGTCAGTAATATATACGTTCCAATTTTCAGCCTTCTAGCTAAAAGACACTTTTGCCACGCCCCAACTACCCACCAAACGAAAATTCAAACTCCAGCATCATATTTATCTTTCTTGTGGTCAGTAATATATACGTTCCAATTTGCAGCCTTCTGGCTCAAAAAAACACTATTGCCACACACATAAAATGAAAATCCAAATTTCGGCATCATATTTATCATTCTCGTGGTCAGTAATATTTATGTACCAATTTACATCCTATGTCCTTCCTTGGGCCAACACGAATTCATCGTGAAAATCAGACGATCCGTTATAAAGTTTTGCGTGTTCACACGGACGGCATTCTCTTTTATAAATATAGATCAACATCGGCCCTTTAAATTTAACCACCCTTTATATAAGTGTCGCTTCAAAGCGGAACATTTTAACAACTCCCGGTAAGAATGCTTAAGACACGCCCCGTGTGACCTATCATTCAACGCTTCTTAGTCGGCTGTTGAATTTTAGCGTAGCTCTCCAGATATTCCATTTCAAATATTGTTTTCAAATATTTGTGATTTAATTTATTTTCGTTTTGACATTAATTACCATCGATACAGTTGCTGCTGCTGCTGCCGCTACTGCATCATCAGTCGCATCACATGCAAATTTCTTCCTCTTCTTCTTCGTCGTCGTATCTATCACATGACTTGGGTTAATTTCGGCGATATCTCGATATCTTACCACTGCATACTAAGATGGAACAAAGAGACCAAAGACCGAATAACACGGAACGTCAACAAGTCATGTTAGACCTTTTACCCCGGGTGCCTCATTGGCACTTTTCCCAAAAGCGCTTTACAACCGACGAAGCGATACAAAGCGGAGCCATCGAGAGATTGTAAATGACAGCAGAAACAATAACGGCGTTGACAAAGTGCTGAAATAATGATGAAGGAAACTTACATCATCAATAAAAACAGCATCCCATAGAAACAAAAAAAAAAAAAAAAAACAGAAGAAAAAATGATGCAAAAAAACCTAAAGAAAAAAAAACAAAAAAGACAATTTTGTCAAAAGTTACTAAACACACAGGGAGAGATTAAACATTTACGAGGGTGGTAAGATAAGTATGGTGTGATTCTTTTCTTTTGTGTATCACCTGACATGACCTGACCTTACACAATATTTGCTATTTGCCTCGATTCGTGATTCGTTGTAAATGTTGTGCTTTATAATACTTTCACTTTTTCTCTCGCTTCGCTTCGTTGGCTGATGTTAGAATTAAAAATGATTTAGTAAGGCGTTAATCAAAACTTAACAAGTCGTGAGTAGGAATTGTCGACTATGTGATACTCTACAGCTCTGTTGACTCCATAATAAAGATGATCTGTAATAAAAGAAATTTATGGGCAAAACTCTTTAAATGCATGAGAAACTGATCGACAAAGTGAAAAAAATATTTTGTCAAATATTTTTGGAAAAGATGAAAATCTGTTCATTAGTTTTCTGCTCATTTTGAACAAATATTTTGGCGTATAAAAAATTACATGTCTTTTAAATCGAAAAATAAGAAAATCAGTCAAGTTTGGGCTAATTTCTAAAATTTGCTCAATTTCCCGATTTATCAATCAATATTTATATTTCATAGTAATTTCAATTTTTTACAGAATTCACAAATTTTTACTAGATCAAAAGTTATTGCATACTAACAGATGGAATTTGTGTATTGGTATTCTGCTGGCAAAAAATAAAATTTTCGACAATTAATTTTCAAAAATCTATGAATCGAGAACAAATCTACAATTTGTTTTAGTAAAAGTAAATATTTTGTCTTAAAAAAATGCAGTGAAATTACTTAATTATTGTAACACGAAAAGTGATAAAAATGTTCATGCAACTAGTATCTCACGCATGTAGATATTTTCATCGGTAATCTAATTCTGATGTAATTTTTATTAAAATACAGCACCTTCTTTTTAATTACAAAAATACGTTATCTACAGTGTTTTCCAACAAGAGGTGTTAGTTTGAATCACCCGGTATTTCGGTAACTGTCACTTTTGAAGCTTTTATTCTTTGTCATTTGACAAGTAGAAATTACGCCATTACTAAAAATGAACGATACAAGCTTCAACATCGCATTGAAATTAATAAAATTCATGAATGAAAATGATCCGGAAATCCATCGAAAAATTATCCAGACCATTTCCATCTCGGTGGCTACGTCAACAAGCCAAATTGTCGCATCTGAGGCTCGGAAAATACAAGAGTTATTGTTGAGAAGCCTCTCCATCCTCATCGTGTGACTGTTTGGTGCGGTTTATGGTCCGGCTGGGTCATTCGACCTTACATTTTCGAAAATAAGGTTGGATCAACAGTTACGGTGAATGGATTGCGCTATCGAGAGATGATTAATGATTTTTTATGGTCGGAGTTGGATGGTATTGATCTGGACAACGATTACTTTCAATAAGACGGCGCTACGTGCCACACCAGAAACGAAACCATTGCTCTTTTACGGGAAATGTTTCCGAACCGTGTTATCTCTCGAAGAGGCGATCACAATTGGCCACCGAGATCTTGTGATTTAACACCTTGCGACTTCTTCCTTTGGGGCCACGTGAAAGATAAGGTCTACGCCAACAGCCCAGCGTCGAATCAAGACCTCAAATATAGAATTCGTGAGCCTATCGAGGACATAGGGCAGCCACTTTGCGGTTTGCTTACACTCAGAAAAAAGTGAACCCTATAAGGAGTTAAAATGAACTAAAATTTAGGAAAATTGAACTTCGTATAGCGCTAAAGCAATATTTCCTTATATCAAGTTCAAACTTTTCCCTGAAAGTAGTACATGCTTCGAACTTAATTCTAGTTCAATTTTCCTCAAACCAAGTAAATATTTACTTAAACTAAGGGCAATTTTGCTACTTTTTTCTTAAAACAAGTAATTTTTTACTTATACTGAGGAAAATTTTACTTGATACAAGGAAAAAAGTGAACTTAAGATACGTTCAATTTAACTAATAAAGAGTGATTTTTTTGAGGTTAGGATTTTCATGCATTAGTATTTGACAGATCACGTGGGATTTCAGACATGGTGTCAAAGAGAAAGATGCTCAGTATGCTTTGACATTTCATCATGAATCGTCTTACAAACGAACAACGCTTGCAAATTATTGAATTTTATTATCAAAATGCGTGCTCTGTTAAGAAAGTTCATTGCGCGCTTCCATTTTATGGTCAGTTTAATCGACCCACTGAAGCGGCTATTCGGGCTATTGTGACTAAATTTCGCACCAAATTTACATTGTTGGACATTAAACCACCAACACGCTTACGTAGAGTGCGAACTGAAGAAAATATCGCAGCTGTATCGGCCAGTGTTAATGATGACCACCAATTTTCGATTCGTCGCCGTTCGCACCAATTGGGTCTCTGTTACTCAAAAACGTGGAAATGCCAAAATTGGACTAAGCGGATGGACCACCTAAGACGCAGCCGCGGTCAACATTTAAATGAAATTATCTTCAAAAAGTAAATGTCATGGACCAATCTAACGTTTCAAATAAAGAACCGATGAGATTTTGCAAATTTTATGCGTTTTTTTTAAAAAAAAGTTATCAAGCTCTTAAAAAATCACCCTTTATAATTCAAACAAATGATTTTGGTTCAGAGTATCCAAAACTAATACAAAAAATGACAACATGAAATATATATATTCTCAAAAGTTTCATGAAACCTCTGCCATAAGGAGATGAGCTCCATGATAGCTGCGAAGGCAAATCGCTCCCGATTTGACTTTTTCCGCTCTAGAAACCACATATTGTATCAGATTGTCTTCAGATTTGGCAAAACATGTTATATTTAAACTAGGAACATCGACGGTGAAAATAGGTCAAATCGGTTCAGAATTAGATATAGCCCCCATACAAATGTCGCTCCCGATTTGGCATTTTCCGCTCTAGAAACCACATATTGTACTCGATTTTCTTTACATTTGGCACAACATCTTATAATCCAACTAGAAACAGTTATGCTGAAATTGGGTAAGATCGGTTCAGATTTATATATAGCTTCCATCAGGCCCGTGCGCAGGATTTTCCGCTGGGGGGGTTTTCATCTACACTCATAAAAAAGTTAACCCTATAATGAGTTAAAATTAACTACAATTTTGGAAACCAAGTACATTTTTACTAAATATAAGTACAATTTTAAAGAATTTTTCCTAAATCTAAGTAAATTTTTTCTATAACCAAGCAATTTTTTACTAAATTTAAGCAAAATTTTCCTATAACTAAGTAAATATTTACTAAACCTTAGTTTCTTAGTAAAATTTTGCTGAAAATTTCCTAAAACTAAGTAAATGTTTACTCAAATCTAGTATAAATATTTACTGTCCTCAAACTGAGGACAATTTTGCTGTTTTTTTCCTCAAAACGAGTAAATTTTTACTTAAACTAAGAAAAATTTTATTTTAAACAAGGAAAAAAGGTGAAATTAAAATAAGTTCAATTAAACTAAAAAATCAAACAAATAGTTTTGCTTCCGAGTATGCAAAACTGATACAAAAAAGACAATATGAAATATTTCTCAAAAGTTCTCATGGCGCCTTCGCAGTGGTTGTTTTGAATAATTCATAAAGTATTTAAGAAATAAGTCTCTGCAAACGAACGAGAATTGCTTTTTAGATTAATATTCAAGGATTTTTTAAACAATTTCAAATGCTTTTTATTAGTTCATTAATACTTAAATGTATTAAGAGCTCGGCATAAATTTCAGTAAACATTTTAACTTCATTTTAGGAAAAAAAACACATTTTTAAGTTCAAACTTCCTAAATGGAATTTTTTCCATACAAAAAATTTCAGATTTTTTCTCACTAAAAACCTTAAAAATATTCTTCCACATAAGATTGAATTTACTCAATTGTAACAATTTTTTATTAGATCCAAAGAAATGTTTTTAAGTAAATCTACATTTAAAAACTACCTTTTTCTAGTAAATGAACTATTGCTTTGAAAGGAGGAAACTCTACTCATACTTAGTTAATTTTCCAACTTTTTAGGAAATTTTTACTGGAGCGTTTGGAAACCACTAATATTTTATTGCCAGGATCTTCGATAAATATTTTGATACATTCGTCCGAAAGACATTGTCGGCAATATTGCATTTCAGTAATCCATCTATCAGTACACTCAAAGGAATATGTCAGTAAAAGAAAGTAGAAAGTCTACTGAAAGAGCAGATTTTCTGCTGTAAAAAAGAAACAACAGATTTGTAGCTGCTGAGATGGTAAACAGCTGTTTTTAGTAATATATATGATACGCATATTGTCCCAAGCTAATATAAATGAAAATTCGATTCGAAAAGATTTATTGTAAACTCCATAACTTCTTTCATGACATTTTGGCAATGTTGTATAGAAAACGCATTTTCTGTGATCTACACAGAGAATTTAAAGATTCCAGCTTCATCCGTCAGATTGGTCGCTTGTAAGATATATGTAGCCAGTCGCGAAAATCGCTGCAATTGATGAAAAATCCAAAATTCGCCGTTGCAATTCCTTATATTTTAACATTCTTCATTAATAATTCTGAAACTTTTCATACACAAATATTCCCCATGAAGTCAGCAATCACATGCCAAAGATATATTTTGGTATTCTCAATATAATAAAAAGTTGGTTTTTCTAAATATACTTTTCACAATTTTTGACTTTACAGCCACTATTTATCCTATTTTAGCCTGATAAATTGGGAACCAAAATGCTATTAACCGCGTAATGATGGAATTTGATAGTACGATATACCCTAAATCTAGAAAAATGTTTTAAACAAAATCGTTGTAGCGAATTATATCCTTCGGTTTTATGCTGCTCCATTGTTGAACTATTTTATTTCTATTATTTTTATGTTCATAGCCACTTATGCAGTCACAAACTAACGTGCGAGGGGATAGCCAAATCAGAAAATTAAAAAATGCTTTAGAAAAAATCTTTTCCAAATTTATATGACAGATGACATCCAAATCTGAGAATAGATTGGCATCAAAAATTAATTTTCGAGAAAATGGTTCATAGCCACTTTTGAATATAAGCCCTCGATATATATTTTGAAGAAATATTACACAAAAAACTATCAAATTCCTCGGCGATAAACCCTTCAGTCCCGCATTTTTCTATGATAAATGCAGAAAATTGGATATGTTTTTTGACATAGTATGGGTCTAAATAGGATGTCTAAAGAGTTTTGGGGTTTTTAATTTATATAGGACATGAGTAACAGGATGTTTACCCAAAATCTTTATACGCATATTCCGATTAAATAAAAAAATATTTGGAAATGTTTCTTCATTTTTATAATCTTAAATATTTATAAATTCGAATAAACAAATACAGTTTTTTTTGTATTCGATGAAATGCAAGAAGAAACAACTTGAAATTTTAATTCCAAAAAAAAACAAATAATTGGTATTTTAGAGTTTCGTTTTTCTATGTAGACCCAAGTTACTGAATTTGTTGTTTTCTCTTTTGAATAATACTTGTTACATATGTGCAAAAAAAACTAGCTCTGAAAAATATTTGACATAAGTGATAAATTTCTTATTGTTTCGCAACTTTAAAGTAGATTTTAAAATAGAGACCTACACGCAGAGAAAAAATGCATTTCGTAGAATCGAAATTTTAGACACGTGAACATCGTTTTTGAGTTTCTTTTGTGGGAAAAATTAGTTTGTTTGCGGTAAACATGTCATCAGTTGTTGTACATGAACAAAGAGAAATATGTTCATGTATATCAAACAGTTTTCTTCGTTTGTCGAAAAGGATTTGTATTATAATTACAAACTCCCAAATCATTGGAAATAACTGAAACCGTTGTTGTTGCATCTGCGATGAAAATAGGACACATCGGTTCAGATTTAGATACAGCTCCATAAAAATGGCCAATCGCAAATGTTACATCTTAGCGCACTACAGGCATCAAGCAAATTATTTGCATTTATTAAGAATATTTTAGATTTCATTATGATATCATAGTGATTCTTATCTACACTTTTTAAAATTACTAAACGATTTTGTTATTAAATTTCCAAACTTTTCTTGCTCTATTCGAATGTAAAGAAGTGGTATCGGTTAATAAAAATGCAAATTTTCCGAACAATTTGGTGTCCTTTAACGAAATTAGCACTACACAATCTTGAAATTGGCACAATTCGTTTAGTTTGTTTGTATTTTTCATAACCTTTGTCCGAAATTCAAGAATGTGTCCACGATTTTTTATGTAATTTTCGTGTTTTCATGATTTTAATGCAAAATTACCATATCAGACGAGTTATTTTAAAAAGACCTTAAAAATTCTATATTTTATTGCTGCAGAAAGTCTAGAAGGTTTTAAAAAGTATAGGTTCGAAACCTCTCTGGGGGTGGGTTTGAACCCCAAACCCCCCCCCCCTGCGCACGGCCCTGGCTTCCATACAAATGTCGCTCCCGATTTGACATTTTCCGCTCTAGAAACCACATATTGTACTCGATTTTCTTTACATTTGGCACAACATCTTATAATCTAACCAGAAACAATTATGCAGAAATTGGGTAAGATCGGTTCAGATTTAGATATAGCCCCCATACAAATGTCGCACCCGATTTGCCTTTTGCGCTATAGAAACCACATATTGTACCCGATTTTCTTTAAAATTGGCACAACATCTTATAGTCCAACTAAACAAACCTATGGTGAAGGTGGGTAAGATCGGTTCAGATTTAAATATAGCCCAAATACAAATGTTGACCCCAAAAGTTTAACCGATTTTAGCCAAACTATACACTTTATATGTCATATATTTCGTTCCAGGTTTCAATATATCCTCATACAAATGTCCTTTTCGATTTAACATTTTTTGTCAAACACATACATTTACAGGATACAAAAAACCTTCCCGTTTTCACTTTTTCACCGAATTTAATTGTATTCGGATAGAAAGTGAAGTGTGTCATAAAGTCGGCAACGCCCGACTTTAGCCTTTCCTTACTTGTTTCTTACTTAAAACCTTGGAAATTTTCTTCCACAATTTGTATAGTAAGTATGAATTTACTCAATTGTAAGAATTTTTTATTAGATCCAAAGAAATGTTTTTAAGTAAATTTACTATCCTATTTCTAGTAAATGAACTATTTACTATGGTTTTAAAAGAAGTAAACTTTACTCATACTTAGTCAATTTTCCAACGTTTTAGGAAATTTTTACTCAACTGGAGTAAAATTGTTGAACTAAATTATAGTATGGATTTTACTCAGATTTATGAATGCTATTTTTCTGAGTGTATGGAGAATTTCATGAAAAGGTTATGTTGGCTGATGTTGTTTTTCATTATTAACGGCATACCTTCCTCTTTATTATTAAATAAACATCCGATCATTTATCTCAAAAATGGAATTTTTCTTTACCAAAATAACACCTCTTGTTGGAAAACCCTGTATAATATGAACCTAAACATTTATATTTTCTCAATTTCGCAATTTTTATTAGTTTTTCTTTCTGTCCAAAATTAACCATTTTAATCACAAACTAATCGCCGGTAAATGTGAAATTTAAGTTTGTTCACCTTGTTCGCAAGGTAAACTAAAAAAGATTTTAGATTATGTGCAATTTCAGTAAAAATAATAACAAACTTTTTCTTCTTCTTTAGAAACAGTTTCCAATATTTAGTCCATTCTCCCCTTTTCGTGGTCCAAAGAAAGAAGCATTTGGAATGTATTTTGAGCAATTGCCTTTAGTAATTGATTCAGAATAATGTACACGAAGGAATGGAAAAGTGGGCTTGACACCTTCCCTATGAAATCAAAAACTATTATATTTTTTTTTAGAAATTGAAAAGTGATAAAGAATAATCCTCTGTTCTTGATTTGTGTGGGAGGTACTATAATGGGTATGGCCAAACCCTTCATATTTCCTACGCCATTTTAATAATAAAATCAAGCTTCTTTGATTCTTATCATCATCCTCCTCTTCTCAGCCGTTCATCCCATCCTCATATCTAGAGTTTTGTTTTTAAGCATCAATATAAAGTTAACGCCTTTTCGAAAAAAATACAAATAAATTCAGTGAAAAAACAACAACAACAACGACAAATCGCATATCAAATATTTGTATTTTTGGCAAGAAAATAAAAGCGCGTGATGCCTTTCACAAAACAAAACAAGAGAAATAAGCAATAGCGTGGAGAAAAAAGTCAACACTTTTATTTAAGAAAAAAGCGAAAAATATGTGTGCATATATTTAAATTATGCAAAAACCGTTAAATTTTGAATAGCGAACGAAAGAAAAAAATAAGGTGCGTGAGTTGACCTGATTTTACTTTCATTTGACTTCGATTTTTTTCGGTTGCCGCTGCTGTCTGCTGCTTGCCCCGCTTTATAAAACACAAGTCAAACACACACACGCAGACCGGACAAGTTTTGGCTTCGATTCGGGTTTCTGTTGTTGTATCTTCTCAACAAACCAAATAAAAAACATGAAATATCTTAGTTTGTAAAGGCTTACAAGTACAGATCACCATTCGCTTAGCCAGCGCCGAAAACGTGGTTGAGTGCAAGGAAAAGCTGGTTTTCAGCAATGCGTTCAGAATGGTCGAGGCGACTCACAGACACCATTCACCACGAAGTTTGCTCCAAAGAGTCATCGGCACTAAATAATTTCAAAATAATTTTTTCAATATTTTTTCCACGAATTCTCCACAAATATTGTGAATATCGGGAACATATATCGATATATTCAAAATTGTGTTCAGCTATAAGACTCATTTTTGGCTTAATGGACATGTTAAAAGGCAAAATTGCAATCAACTACGAGCGGAGTAGAGCATATTTTCCAGCAGAATTTTAGCACATGAAATACAGTCCTCCTATTACAGGAATCAATTTGCCACCAAGAACATGCGATTGAACGTCTCCAGAGAACAAAGCGATGACTTTGGACACTTTTGAAGGCAAAATCGCTTGAGACAGTGATCAAAAATTGGACTTGCAGAATGCGCCACATCTAGCAAAATTGCTTGAGACAGTGCTCGAAATATAAATGTTTATTATCTGTAATAGAATTTAGGCGAATGTTTAATTGGCAAAGCGTGGAATATGCTCCCATAACTCCTGTGATCTTCGAAGCAATACAAACAGCAGGACAAACGGAGTATATTCTTGCATATGGTGCAGGGTATATACAACAATAAATGTTGTCCTCTGTCAAGAAGAAGGAGGGCAAGTAGATTATGCCAACAATTTCGTTTTAACACTTTCTCTGTCGTTAAGTGGTTTTCCAGGACGGATACAGAGGCTGGTACGAGAAGCACAACAAAATATAAGGACTGTGTTCGATGTTTGTATTCGCTTATTATGTATGTCGACAAATTCAATTAGGGCAATTTCTCTTTAATACTGGCGGTATTTTTGAGAAAAGAGTCTGCTGAAACTTATATGATATAGTTGCAACAACCCCTCTGGTCACAGAAAAGTTTTGAATCCAACAAAACTTCCACCGTTAAACTTTAAGAGCAGGCAACACATTATACAATTTTTTGTCCGAGATTTAAAAATATATTTTTTTGGGTGCTTTCAGACACACTGGTTCATAAAATCAACAAACAAACATATGGATACATTTTTTCCATAAATTTATTATTGTTTTCTTTCTTTATGTATTTGATTTCGGTGACTATTGGCTGTATATATACAGGGTTTTCCAACAAGAGATGTTATTTTGAATTATTGTGGTAGCTGTCACTTTTGAGACTTTTATTCTTTGACATTTGACAAGTAGAAACTACGCCATTACTAAAAATGGAACGATACACGCTTCAACAAAGCATTGAAATTATTAAAATTCATGAATGAAAATAATCCGGAATTCCATCGAAAAATCATCTTGATTGATGAGGCCCATTTCCACCTCGGTGGTAGCAAAATTGTCGCATCTGGGGCTCGGAAAACCCAAGAGTTATTGTTGAGAAGCCTCTCCATCCTCATCGTGTGACTGTTTGGTGCGGTTTATGATCCGGCGGGGTCATTGGGCTTTACTTTTTTGAAAAGGAGGTTGGATCAACAGTTACGGTGAATGGACTGCGCTATCGAGAGATGGTTAATGATTTTTTATGGTCGGACTTGGATGGTATTGATCTGGAGAACGTTTACTGTCAGCAAGACGGCGCTGCGTGCCACAAAAGCAAGCTCTTTTACGGGAAAAGTTTCCGGATCGTGTTATCTATCGAAGAGGTGATCACAATTGGCCACCGAGATCTTGTGATTTAACACCTTGCGACATCTTCCTTTGGGGCCACGTGAAAGATAAGGTCTACGCCAACAGCCCAGCATCGATTCAAGACCTCAAAGTAGAATTCGTGAGGCTATCGAGGACATAGGACAGCGACTTTGCGATTTGGTTATGGAAAATGTCATGAAAAGGATATTGTCCTGTAAGCGTGGTCGTCGTGGCCATTTGGCTGATGTTGTTTTTCATTATTCATAATTATCTCAAATAATTGAATTTTTCTTTGAATACCAAAATAACACATCTTGTTGGAAAACCCTGTATAAAAACTTTGAATGCAATTCTCTTTTAATCTGTAAATCAGAGTTAGAGTTTATTAGTTTTAGAGATATGACTAAAAATTAGAAATTCTTATGCGTATGTACAATTTTCAGAAACAGAAAGAAATGAAAAAAAAATTGAGTAAATCGAAATAACAAACCTATGATAAGTAAATTATATGTTTTATTTTATATTTTATTTTTTTATTTTTATATATTTTCATCCCTTTAATTTTTGAACTTGCATTTTGGAAATTTAAGTCCGATCACGTCCAGTTATATATTCAATTAGTTTTTAATTATGACACAAATGCTACAGTGGTTTATGAACAGCCATTAAAAATGAGAAAAACAAGTTAGGAAAGGCCAAAGCCGACTATATGATACGCTACATCATTGCCTGCGTCTATACCTGAGTAATTTTGAATACTAAATCCAGGTGTTTTTGTATTTTTATATGCCCTCACACTCAGAGAATGTATGGAAGGACTTAAATTTTACTCAGTGCCGGATTATGTGTGTGGGAGGTACTGGAAGTTTGTAGCAATTGGACCCAGCTTCCACATTCGTAAATAATTGTAAAAAACACGAAACAAATTTGAAGTCATAGTGGATTTCACGCACGCAATAGAAGTTATAAAGGATTTAATTTCACCTAGGATTGAGGCAATTATGTGGGAGGTACTAGATGCGGCGTGGTTAGAGCTTAAATATTTTTTAGCATTAAAGAGATTATAAAAAAATCAAATATCAAATTGTAACTGATTTTGAGAACCCGTATGGATGTTATAACAATTTTATTTTAACCAAAACTTATGATGTGGTAATATCGCCCATATTCCAAGTGAATACATTGTCTATAAAAATATTGTGGAAAGTCAAATTTCAAAGTATTCCCTATATATAAATTATAACAGCTTTAATTTTCTGTAGTTTAGGGTGAGATTTGCGTATAGTACTAGAAGGGGCGTGATCACGTAATCACCAGCATAAAGTGATTATATAAAATGTATCATATACCAAAACATAGCTGATTCTGTTTATCCGTTCGGAAGTTATATCGATTTTAATTTAATATTCGCCTTATTAATACCCACCCGGTTGGCCATTTCACTCTTAAACTTTATTTGGGAAAAATATTACCATGTGCATGTGTACACCAACCAGCAGGGCGGGTATGGCTCAAACACCTTAAGAAGTCGTGAAACGGATTTTAAAAACAAGTAAACACGGCGATAATTTCGGCCGGGCCGAACTTTATATACCTTCCACTATTGATTGCATTCCACAGAGGATGTAGATTTTCGTAGAAGTGTAGTAATATTACAGGAAAATATAATTTTTTTATATAGCCAAATCAAAACAAATACAAATATTAAAAAAATAAATTTATAAATAAATATAATATTTTAATTATTTCAAACCTCGCTTATAAGGCAAGGCTACCAATACGTCAATTAAAAAAATAAATATTCTTCGGAGGAATGTATACTCCGAATTTCATGACGTTTAATATGTACCATTTTTATCCCTTTTTGTCCCATTTCACCCCCACGAATAAAAATCACTTTATGGTGCACGTTTTTGTTATCGGGGGAATGCGTATTCACGATATCAAGTAAGTACAAGCAGTCATATTGAAAAAATAGGCTTAAATACTCTAAAATATTAGGGATTATTATGGGTATTTTTAGTCCTTGTGAGGGAAAATTTTTTCCCTTTGGGCCGATTTCGCCCCGTTTCAATCACAACTGATCTACTATAAGACGCATTTATGGAAAATTTGAACGTTCTAGCTCCTTTCGTTTTGATGCTAGCGTGCTTTCAACAGACGGATAGTCGGACGGACGGACATGGCTAGATCGTGTTAGAATTTTTAGGGTCTCAGGTCGATATTTCAAGGTGTTACAAACGGAATGACAAAGTTAGTATACCGCCATCCTGGAGGTGGAGGGTATAAATTAGGAAAAATCTATGTATACACCGAATTCCATGATAGCTACGGCCGCACTTTTATCCCCTTTTCCCATTTCCCCCCTTAAATGTACGGCTTTAAAAAATCTTTTTATACCCTACACCTCCAGGATGGGGGTATATTCACTTTGTCATTCCGTTTGTAACACCTTAAAATATTCATCGGAGACCCCATAAAGTGTATATATTCTGGGTCGTGGTAAAATTCTAAGACGATATAGCCATGTCCGTCTGTCTGTCTGTCTGTTGAAAGCACGATAGCGGCCGAACGAAATGAGCTAGGAGGTTCAATTTTTTCCTAAATGTGTCTTATGGTTGCAGATCGGTTGGGATTGAAAGTGGGCGAAATCGGCCCAGAGGGAAAAATTTTTCCCTCACAAGGACTGAAAATACCCCTAATATTTAGAGTATTTCTGCATGTTTTTTGAAAATAATAGCTTGTATTTACTTGATATTTGCAATTCGCATTCCCTTTATATATATTCCGGTTATATATATTCCTCTGATTGCGTGCACTCATAAAATAAAGGAAATTTTCGAAATTCGTACTTTTAGGGTGTAAAATGGAAAAAGGGGATACAAATTGTACCAAACAAATGGATGCAGATAGAACCATGAAATTCGCGGTATACATTCCTCTGACTGAGTGACACGAAAAAAAAAAACGTTTTTCCAAATTCGTACATTCATGGGATTCAATGGGAGCAGAGGGATAAAAATGGTACCAACTAAAAGGCTACAGCTAGAATGATGAAATTTTCGAAAGTCGTACTTTTAAGGAGTAAAATGCAAAAAAGGGAATAAAAATGGTACCAACAAAATGGCCGCAGATAGTATCATGGAATTGGGTATATACATTCCTCTGAGTGCATAGCCACGTAAAATAATTTTTTTTTTCAAATTCGTACTTTATGTTGTTGCTTTTACGACAAAAAATGGTAGAATCATGAAGTTGTCTTATACTGCGTACGTGAGAGATAAGGTATTTTCAAAATGTATACTTTTGAATTTAAAATAGATGGAAATACAACCAACCAAAGGACTGCAGCTGAAAATACACTCTCTATCCCCAATATTTAGGGTATTTATGATTGTTGCCTTCTATTTACTTTATGAATTGAAGTATTATTTCCATTTATACATAGTATAAAAATATTGGTAGCCTTGGCTTATTAATTAAATTTCTGATTTTCATACATTTGAAATTTGTTGGGGACATTCCTCTTGTAGCTTGGAAGCAACACAAAGAAAATAAAAGTTTTAGCGGCGAAATGGGACATAAATGGATAAAATATGATACCAATGATACGACAACAGCTAGAATCATGAAATTCGGTGTGTACATCCCTCTAATTGCATAAACACGTAAAATAGAGGTATTTTTCGAAATTCGTACTTTTAAGGGATATAATTGAAAAAGAGGGATAAAAATGGGACCTTCCAAACCGCTGAAGTTGATATCATGAAATTCGGTGTGTATTCGGTGGTCTGACTATGAAGACTCGAAACAAAATGATTTTTCCAAATTTGTACATTTGGGCGCATAATGGGGCGAATGGGGATATCTTTAAAATTCGTACTTTTCTTATCAAAATAATGCAGTCACTTTGTCTGTATCTGAAAATGCTTCTCCCTAATGGCGACTGACAATCGCCTAATATTTTCGGCATGTTCACTTTCACAATTACGGCATTGTATTTATTTATAATCGTAGATTTTAAACAGTGCGCATAAGTATACATTATAGTTTGAAATAGTAATCAAATGTACATAAACATATCAGAATTTTCCTTGTACTTATATGTCGACATTCTTTAATCTGCTGGTAATACTGTGGAATGCACTCCGTGGTGGAGGGTATATAAGATGCGGCCCGATCGAACTTAACGCCTTCTTACTTGTTATTTTATGTGTTACCGAAATTCATTATTCTAGTTGCAGCCGTTTGGCTGGTACTTTTTTGGAAAAGTAGATATCAGCAGACCTATTCAAAAGACATGCTTAAATATTGTAAATATTAGGTTACTTCCTGTCCTCCTGAGGGAAACTCTTTAACTCTTTTTCCATTTTCCATTTCCAACCAATCTACAACTATAGAATTTTGCGGGATTTTTTAGATATTATCGTTCTTTCAACGACAGACCGTCGGATATGGCTAGATCGTCTTAAAATGTTATGATGATGAAGAATATATTGATGGATTTGAAAGGAAAATTATCATAAAAATGATGGCATTCAACTGGCAATAAGTATTGTATGATTATTTGCCTAGGCGAACAGAAGTATATATCTGAGGAATGCTTTCAAAATTAGAAAAAAACAGTGGTGGTTGTGTTTGCGTTATAAATCCAAGAAACTTTACATCACATTTTTCATCCTTTCAATACTTATATTCCGATTGTGGTAAAAACAACCATCAGAATAAATTATTATACGATTAATATCTGGCGATTGAGCATGGAAAATCCTCATTAATAATAGAGAAACTAAATTCTCATCTGTTGCGACCATATATAATTGTCTGAGTCATGGTACGATTCATGATTTTTATACCCTCCACTAGGGTATTATGTCTTTCTGCACTTGTTTGTAACACCCAAAAGGAAACGAGATAGATCCATTGTTAATTATACCGATCGACTTAGAATCACTTTTTGAATCGATTTAGCAATGTCATCAAATCATCAAATTACTGGTCGCAATTATAGTCCGATCTTAACAAAAATTGGCAGAAGTAAGTTTTGTGGATCAAGGACGAACGCTATTTAATTTGATGCAAATCGGTTCAGATTTAGATATATCCCCCATACAAATGTCGCTCCCGATTTGACTTTTTCCGCTCTAGAAACCACATATTTAGCCTGATTTTCTTTAAATTTGGCAAAACATCTTATAATCCAACTATAAACACCTATGCAGAGAATGGGAAAGATCGGTTCAGATTTAGATATATCCCCCATACAAATCTCGCTCCCATTTTGACATTTTCCACTTTAGAAACCACATATTGTACTCGATTTTCTTTAAATTTGACACAACATCATATAATCCAACTAGAAACACCTATGCAGAAATGTGGCAATATCGTTCTAATTTAGATATAGCCCCCATACAAATGTCGCTCCCGATTTGACATTTTCCGCTCTAGAAACCACGTATTGTACCCGCGTTTCTTTAAATTTGGCACAACATTCTATAATCCAACTAGAAACACCTATGCAGAAATTAGGTAAGATCGGTTCAGATTTAGATATAGCCCCCATACAAATGACGCTCCCGATTTGACTTTTGCCGCTTTAGAAACCACATATTGTACCCGATTTTCTTTAAATTTAAAACAACATCTTATAATCCAACAAGAAACACCTATACAGAAAGTGGGTAAGATCGGTTCATATTTAGATATAGCCCAAACACAAATGTTGCTCCCAAATGTTTAACCGATTTTGGCCAAACTATACATATTATATTTCACCTATTTCGTTCCAGGTTTCAATATAACATTTAACATTTTAACATTTAACATTTTTTTTCAAAGACATACATTTACAGGATACAAAAATCCTTCCCGTTTTCACTTTTTCACCGAATTGAATTGTATTCGGATAGAAAGTGGAGTGTATGATATAGTCGGCTCCGCCCGACTTTAGCCTTTCCTTACTTGTTTTTTGTGTTGATTTAGCAAAGTCCGTCCGTCTGTCTAGTTATTGACCGATCCTAAAATAAATTGGCACAGGAAGGACCAAGGACGAACGCTGTTTAAGTAGAAGAAAATCGGTTCCCACACAAATGTCGCTCTCGATTTAATATTTTCCGCTCTAAAAACCACATATTTCACTCGATTTGCTTCAAATTTGGCGCAGAACCTTATTATTGAACTAGAAACATCTATGTTAAAAATGTGTCAGATCTGTTCAGATTTAGATATAGCTCCCAAACAAATTTCATTTCCGATTTGACTTTTTTTGCTCTAGAAACCACATAATTTTTATCAAATTTGACTCAATACCTTATATTACTATCCCGCCCACTTTAGCCTTTCCTTACTTGCTTTGTTTGAGTTAGGGCTTTTTTAAATGCCTTTAAAATGTTTATTTACGGAATGATAAACTTAGTATTCACCCATCCTAAGAAGGAGGGTATACAAACTAAACAAAACTAACCAAATTAAGCCACTAAGTAAGCTTTCAGTCAAACATTCTCATAATATTTTTTTCTTAGATTTAAACAAAAACAGTCCATTCATCCATCACTGAAATATTTTATTTCCTCCAAGAAACATTTCTTTGCATCAATGTAAACACATCAATGAAACTGTTTCAGTGATGTTATAAATCATTTTTCTTTCAGTGTATGGTAAGATAAGATATTCCTCTTCTGACTCTCACTAGCACTTGACTCATTTTAATTTTGTCAATTACTTTCAATAATAATTTTATTTTTTCCCTAAACAAAAGCATCTTCCAATTTGTTTAAGTCGGGAATTCTTGAAAAATCCCAGCATTTTGTATTTCTTATGGGATCTGAATTTTGGGATTTCTCAATGGCGAGATTTCTGGATTAGGTATTCCCCGAACGGCATCTCTCGTTGCTATTGATTGTGTTGTTTTTTACATTTCTAGTCATGACTAATCAGTTTAGCTTAGGAACGAATTTTGAGCCGGCTTATATTTTCTTAAGAGCTGACTTTTAGTTCCCCATTAATCTGCAAATTATTATCATTATTTCAATTTCATATTTTATTGGGCCAAAAGTGTGTCGGCATTTTGTTCGTGCACAGTCCTTATTACTCGTGGCCAACAATACCGTGATACTTGTGCATCTTTAAGGTATACATACATTTATACCACTGAGCACATGGTTTTGAATGGAGTACGGCTTAGTTTTTTTTTGGTTGTGGCTTACTCAGCGCCGCTGTCTGAGAGACATGGCTAAGTAAAGCTTTTTCTTCTATTTTTTTCTTTCGTTTTGGTTGGACGGCCTGAAAAGAGCAGAGTAATTACTTCTGGGTTTTCTATAAAGTAGGGTTTCCACTTACCGGTTGCTTGTCCGCGGCATTACAACGAACCCCCAAAACAAGAAACCAAAAGAAAGAAAGAGCTACCAGTTGGGGAGCGGTGGCTGAGCACAGGCCTGGCGTTGCGTTGCAGTTGGAGGTGATGGCGTGAGCCGGAGTATAAGTTAGTGATTATAGTGAGTTGGTGAGTGACTGAGTGAGTGTGCGTGAGACCAGTTGACAGCGTTGTTAAAAGCAACGAACATTCAATCTTAGCTTTTCAGATATATTTTTGTATTGAGACGGCGAACAACATCGAAGTCATCGAACGGTTTGTCTGTTGTTGATGGTAGATTCACTGCTTCTCCTCCACCACCACCACCATCGTCGATCGATCGATTTGAATACAAATTTCGTAAACTGGTGTGTTCAGCTAAATAATAAGAAGAAGACAAATTAAACGCGAGTGTGTTTGTGCGTGAGCGTCCATGTGTGCATATAGATAACGTTACGTGCGCGTCTTGAACGAACGACCGAACGAAATATTGAAAACTCATAAGCCAAAACGAAATCGAAATCTAACAAAACTAGTTAAAAACAGGCAAACACACAGAGACAACCAGCCAGCCAGTCAGCCAACCAACCATCCGTCCGTTGAAGCAGCAGAGCCAGAGCCAGAGTCAGCGTCACCAACACAAACAACCACTGTCTGCTGTCGACGTTGCGTTGCGTTGCGCTGCCGCCCGCCGCTGGAGTGTGTTGTTTTGTCATCAACTTTGCACTTTTGCGCTCGCTTAACTTTCGTTAAGCTTACAGATTGTTTTAGCGCTTGCTGCAGTAAGCACGCGTGCGCGGTCTTCTCTGAAACAACACAACACAAAATCGAAAAAAGAAACATATCGCTTGTGACAGTATCGGCTTAAATTAAATTCGATAACGAAAGAAAAAAAGAAAAATTATTTTTTTTGAACAACAAAATCGCGTCAAATCGAAACTTACCGAGTGAAACTAGTGTCTTCTGTTCGTGTGTGTCAATGTGGTGTATGTCCTTGGGAAACACTTTGCATACCACCCTGCTCATTTCAATGTCTGTACTCTCAACAACGTTATGCTAACGGGCAATAGAAGGATCAAATATAAAATATATTTTATCGGTTATTATCTTTTTGGCAAAACCAATTTCTCGACTTAAAACAAAGTAAAGTAAAGTAAAGTAAAGCACAGAAAAGAAAAACGAAAACACAACAACAAAAATCATTTGAAATTTTCCAAACCACTGCTCTACCTGCTGCCTGACGTCGTCATCGTCGCCGAACCTCCCTCACCCCACAACAACCAAAGTGCCTGAAACAAGAAAAGAAAAATTGTAACGCAAACAAACAAGTGTTTCCTGTTTTGTAATATTATTTCTATATAGCAAAAGTGCCAAATTTATATAAAGCAATTATACACACACATACATACACAAAACTACACATTATATATATTTATTATTTCGAAACTAAGTTATTTATTACAAAAAACAACACAACACAAAATAAAGAAATCGAAAACGAAAACGAAAAGAGCTAACATAAATCAAAGTCATAGTTTAGTTATAACTTAATTTATTTAAAAAAACCCTAAAATTCGAATCCTTGCAAAGGATCTAAGTGAGCTAGAAAAATGGCGCAACAACGAGTTCTTATTGGATTAATAATATGGTAAGTTATTGATTTAAAAATATTTAATTTCATAACGAAAAAAAATTAATGATCTAATAATTTACACCGCTGGAGTATTATATATCTTTATAATATAAAACTTAAAAATATTTGAATAATTTTCAAAGATCATGAAACGCAGGGCAAATCAGGACAAGATTGCCTTAAAAAAATTGATGATCCGCAAAAGAATATTCTTATTTCTTTCTAAGAAATAAGAATAATCTAATAATTCTAAAAAGCTTGAAATACATTCCGAATCATTCCAAGATTTCTCAAAACATATTGACCATATTTTTGATGCTCTGCTATAGAATATTTTAAAGATTTGAAGATTATTCAAAACTCTCAACACTCAATTATCTAAAAAAAAAACAATCATTAAAGATAAAAAAATACTGTAACAAATTTCCGAAGAAAATTATTTCAAATCCACAACAAAAAGTCAATTTTGAGTCTCATTTTACTTGAATCATTAGTCGATACCCGAAATCTGCTTATAGTGATTTGTCAGTATGAATGTTTAGAATAAAAAACCATGAAAACTTTAGAAAACAACCAAAAATCATACAAATTACAAGGAAAAATGTAGAATGAGTCATTAATTAATAACAATCATACGCCTAGTATGCCTTCAAAGGAAAACCACGAAAATAGTGAAACTGTCAGTCAGAATTTTAGCAAATGGACTTGAAAGAGACATGAGCTGATGGGAAATTCATGAAGATGATCCATACAAATAATCACAAGAAACAAAGTTCTTGGCATCTTATAATCTCAAATCTCAATTGTTATACCAATTCGATATTTATCTTTTGTATATTGGTAGAACAGCACTAAGCATGACCCATCATGTGAGGATATAAGAACAAGTCTCAATTTTATTAAAAAACAATCAGCAACAATCTAAAAAAGTAATTCTTATAATAATTTTCCAGAGGAAATTATTTGTAATCAAGACAAAACATCAATTTTGAGACGCATTTTACTTGAATCATTAGTCGATTATCGAAATCTGCTTGTATCATTTTATCAATTTGAATGTTTCAACAAAAAAAAAGACTATGAAAAAATAGGAAAACAACCAAAATCAAACAAGTTACAAAGCAAAAAGTAGAATAAATCATGAATTAATATCTAACATACGCCCAGTAGGTCTTCAAATGAAATTCACGATAGTAGTAAAACTGGCAGTCGGAATTTTGTTCAAACGGACTTAAAAGAAACAACAAACATGACCCATCATGTGAGGATATGAGAACAACACTCAATTATCTTAAATAAATAATTAGTAAAAGTTAAAAAATACTTGCTGTAACAAATTCCCAGCGGAAATTATTTCTAATCCACAACAAAATGTCAATTTTGAGTCTCATTTTACTTGAATCATTAGTCGATTATTGAAATCTGCTTATAGTATTTTGTCAGTATGAATGTTTAGAATAAAAAACCATGAAAACTTTGGAGAACAACCAAAAATCATACAAGTTACAAGGCAAAAAGTAGAATAAGTCATGAATTAATAACAATCATACGCCCGGTAGGTCTTCAAAAGAAAACCACAATAATAGTAAAACTGTCAGTCGGAATTTTATGCAAATGAAGTTAAAAGAAACATGAGTTGATGGAAATTCATAAAGATGATTTATAGATCACTTGATCCATCTAATTAACCATAAGAAACAATCTGCTTGGCTCCTTATAATCTCAATTGTTATAACAATTTGATTTTATCTTTTGTATATTGGTGGATCAGAGACGATTTAAAAAAACTGGTACTGGATACTTTTAACACTAACTCTCTCTGTCTTTAAAATGGATTGAATTTGTTAATAAACTCGTTGGCATAGAAAACTATAGGTAGCTAATCAGTGTATATAATGTAATCCCGCCGTTTTATTATAGTATTGTATATTATTCATATATACATATTAATAATTTGACTAAATCGAATCGTCTGAAAGAAGCCGAATGTAAGGCATGTTTGTGTCTTAAGTCTTTTGTTTTTCTCATGATTTATGAAGGTTTTGTAGTTTCTGTGACAAAATTTGTAAATAATTATCAAAAGTTTGTTCGGTGACTTAAAGTTAATTTTGACATAGAATATTTTTAACATTTACACCATTTCTTAAAGGCTTGTAGTAGAATTTTATGGCATTTTTGTAGAACATTTTGGTCCATTAGAGTCTTGTATTAGTGGTGTTTTTACCCTGGAGCTGGAGGGTTACAATGTTCCACAATAATGTCACTCGTAGTGTATTAAATAATATTGCTGAACACATCATATACTTAAAATCTAAGGATCACATGAATTCCTATGCCGATTCATCCTCAAAATGAGCAAAAGAGGGAAATATTGACTCGCATTTAAAATGACCACCATACGTAAACTTTCAAACCGCCTATACACTATATCCCACTATCAGAATCCGTCCGTCGGAATGTTTTTATTTTAATATAATAATGGTAGGAGTTTTAAAGCATTCGGCATTCACAGCATCATGATATTAAGAGTTGTACCAGCTCATATTTAGTAGTGGAAATAGTTACAGTTCGTCAGAATTTTTAATTTTCCCCTCCATTCCATATTATTCCAACAATACGATTTCTTTGGAAAGAGCACAGCTATGCTAAACAAATCGAGTTTGTGTTCAAAGTCTATTATTTGCCGTCGAGACAAACAAAGATACGTAATAAATGTTAATAAAATTATTTTTAACTAGAATGTTATTTTTAGCCAGAACGTTTCACAAATACTACCAACTAACGTAGGCCGATAGCCTTAGCTGCTAGTGCCTTATAGTTGATTCTAATTTAAATCAAAATAAATAAAATAAAAAATTAAATTAAGATTACTAACTCAAACTCACTGATAAGGTAATATCAACTCAATTCTTCACTAGGCTTGCTGGGAGCCCGACGAGGAAGGCTGATATATTTTGCATTTTGATTCTAATAATTTTTAATTAGTCAAAACTGCATAACATCTTCTAAAATATCTGTCTGTCTGCTGCCCAGGGAAAATTATTTAAAATAAAAATCTTTCTGTTTGATTTTTAGCATAAAAATTGCATCTTTTATGTACTTTATGACCATGACTCAAATTCTGTTTAAATGTTATTGGTTTTTTCAATATACATACATATGTGGTGAAGTATTCCAACTGAAACCAGACATTCTTGACCTTTTTGGAAATCCCCCATGGTTTTAGTGAATCACAAGTATTATTTGGCATCATAAAAAAGAATTGGCAATTAAACAATATTGTAGAGTGACTATATTGTTATAATGGTTTAAATGTTATTTCCACAAAAACAAAAACACAACACACCGAATAATCCCATATGTGTTCATTGTACATTAAGAGAATTAATCGTAATTATTTTGCAATTTATTGGCAGAGATAAAGTTTAAAAGAAAGAAATAACGATTTATAAACAAACGTTTTTTTTTTAATTCGTGCTAATGTTTGATTGTCTGAAGATTGAAAGGATTCATTATTTTATCTTAATTATTACTTGAACATTGAACATTCATTGCTCGTTCTACACTATACAACAAAATGATAATGAGAAAAGGTATTTGGGTGGAGTTTCCGATAATTTTTTAAAATATATAATGGACAATTAAAAAAAAAGAATTTTATATTTCTAAATACAAAAAATATTTGAAAATCTTCTAGGAGGAACATTCATTCCACCAACGGAGTCTAAATACTAAAATGACATAAAAGATTTGTAGGTACAATTTATTATATTAAACAAAATTTGGAGGAAGTTATTTCTAATCCGCAACAAAATTTGGAGGAAATTATTTATAATCCGCAAAAAATGCCAACTTTGACACTCATTTCGCATGTATCATTAGCCAATTACTGAAATCTCCTTGTAGTATTTTGACGGTGTGAATGTTTAAAATAAAAACCCATGTAGAAATTAGAAAATCTATCAAAAATCATACAAGTTATAATGCTAAAAGTAGTATAAGTTATGAATTAATAACAATCATACGCCCTAGTATGCCTTCAAAAGAAAACCACAATAATTGTAAAACAATTAGTCAAAATTTTACGCAAATGAAATTGAAGGAAAGAGGAATTAATATAAATTTTGTAAGGTTGATCCATCCAACAAAAAATATTCACGATGTTATTGGCTTCTTATAAATGTAACGTTCTTTAGTATTTGGTATTTGAATTAGATAGAGCCATCGCCTGAGAATCACTAGCTGATTTGTCAGTCCATCCTAATACGTACGCTAATACGTAAACTTTCAAAACGCCTATACACGTATATTCTTTTTATCCCCTCTATCAGAATCTGTCCGTCAGAATCTTTTTATTTTAATATAATAATGGTAGGAGGAAAGAGGAATTGATATAACATTTGTAAGGTTGATGAATCCAACAAAAAATTTTCACAATGTTATTGGCTTCTTATAAATGTAACTTTCTTTAGTATTTGGTATTTGCATTAGATAGAGCCATCGCCTGAGAATCACCAGCTGATTTGTCAGTCCATCTAAGTATTATTATTCAAATAAAGGTTGTAAATCTCAATTATATAGTCACCAACATTCTAAAAAATACTTGCTGTAACAAATTTTCGTAGGAAATAATTTCTAATCCATAACAAAATGTCAATTTTAAGACTCATTTTACATGTGTCATTAGCCAATTACTGAAATCTGTTTATAGCACGTCGTAATTATGAATTTTTGGAATAAAAAACTACAAAAAAGTTTTTAAAACAATCAAAAATCATATAACTTATAATGCTAAGACTAGAATAAGTCATGAGTTATTAACAATCATACGCCCGGTAGGCCTTCAAAAGAAAACCACAAAAATAGTTAAAGTTCAAATGAACTTAAAGAAACAGGAATTGATGGAACATTCTTAAAGTTGATCCATCCAACAAACCATAAGAAACCATATTCTTGGCTCCTGTAAACACAAAAATTCTTTTGTATTTCGTATTTGAACTATATTGAGTCAAATTGTGCGATGCTCATCAGTTCGCCCGTTTGCAGTTAATCTAAGTATTCTGATTGGAACAAAGGTTGCATGTAACATTCTAACAAATTCTTGCTATAACACATTTTCGGAGGAAATTATTTCTAATCCCCAAGAAAATGTCAATTTTGAGACTCGTTGTACATGTATCATTAGTCTCTTCATAAAATCAGATTGTAGCACGACGTTGATATGAATGTTTAGAATAGAGAACCTTGAAAAATTTAGAAAATAATAAAAAATCAAACAATTTATGATGCTCAATGTAAAAAAGTCATGAATTAATAACAATCATACGCCCGGTGGGCCTTCAAAAGAAAACCATGGTAATTGTAGAACGGTCAGTGGGAATTTTACACAAATGGAATTAAATGAATAAGGAATTGATAGAGCATTCGTAAAGCTGTATTATGGATCGCTTGATCCATCCAGCAAACCACAAGAAACAATGTTCTTGGCTGCTTAGACATTTTTTACTCGAACATTCTATTGTATTTCGTAATTGTCAAGTTAACTTGGTTTTCTGTGGATGTGATTTAATATCAATACACACCATTATAAGAATTTTTTCTGTGCTTTATTCCTCTTTATAGACTAAGGTATTATAACTTCAAGCCTTAATGTTATTAGCGCCAAGAAAAAATGTAGATAGACCCACCTTTAAGTATACCGATCGGCTTAGAATCCACAGCTGAGTCGAATTGTGAGATGTTTGTCCATCTAAGACTTCTGATCACAATAAAGGTCGCAATTGTTCACCGATCCCTGAAGTTTGGAATCCATACAATATATATTTTTTCATTCATATCTTTGTACTCTTATAGGTCATAGCACACCCCCCTGCTTTTTATTACGCTTGTTAAACATGCCATTGTTTTATCATCGAAGAGCCGCAATAACATCTATCGAAGATTGCAGTGAGTTAAGATCAAAACTTGATTCCTGGCAAAATTAACATAATTCGAATAGGATATTTTATTGGCTTTTACCGGTTTTAACCGATTAAATCAGAATTGCGCTCCATTCCACATTCGCTACACACTTACATCTGTATGTCTGTATGTAAACGAGTATATTTGAATTTAAATTAAATGTTTTTGTTTCACATTTCGCAAGGATTTATGGCGGCGGTTTAACACAAATAATACAGGAGTGATAAAAACAGCACAATTAATAAATAATTCAATTTAATTACTTGTACACACACCTTGTGATCACTGAGACAGCAAATGAAAAATCAAATTTGATTTAACCTGTAGACAAAAATGTACAGGTCAAGGTCTTGAACATCCCAAATAAATAATTCAATTTAATTACTTGTACACACACCTTGTGATCACTGAGAAAGCAAATGAAAAATCAAATTTGATTTAACCTGTAGACAAAAATGTATAGGTCAAGGTCTTGAACATCCCAAAATTGCGTGCTATCATTTTTTAATATAATAAATATAATAAATATTAAAAATTTTAATTTGTTGTTATTTATCGACTAATATGAGCTTATCTATAGTATTAGCGTAGCGGCTAAAAGAACTACAAGACATCCCATGAACATTTTCCTCTCCTTCTTATCCTTCTAAGCTTTGTTGGTTGCCAGTTTCTTGGTGCAAACCTTAATCTTGAATTTTGGAATTAACCTGGCAAAGAAGATAGCCCAACTCAACTGCTTAAAAACACATGATGTGGGCATTCAATTCAGAATTATTTTTTATTACTGTAGAAATATGTAGGACACATTCTTTTCACCAGTGCCTTTTCGTAGAAGAGTGCTGCGCTGATGCTCACAACCCGAAATCCTCACCAAACACTTGAATATCACACAGTGGAACGAAATGAAACTTTTTCGAAAAAACAAAGTTCTGAAAAAATATTATAATACGGATTTTGTGTATAATCGGTAATTATTTTTTTGAATTTTCATATAGATTACTTCGATCATCAGACTGGCAATAGAGTACCATGTGAACAAAGTGAACGATTTCTTCAAATAAATAAATAGTTTCTTGTTTAAATACCAAAATTGTTACTGATATTATAGTTGTACGTATTAAATCAAGAGCTTTCTTTTGTTCGGTGACTTATAGTGAAATTTTGCATAGAATATTTTTTCTATTCACACTACACCCCAAAAATTTAGTTTTGGGGGACATTTTAGCACGAATTCCGAAAAAGTACGAAATTAACCCTAAAAATTAATTTTAAGTTTTGACTTATTTCTGACATTTAAGTTGAGTTTTGGGTTTGGATTTTGGCGTATTCCGAGACTAATAGTAGAATATATTTGGCAAATATTTTTCTAGAATATTTTGACCCGTTAGAGCATTGTTTTAGGGGTGTTTTTACCCTTTTGCACAAAAGGCACCAAAATAATCCCTATATTGAGGAGAAATGTTCCACAAAAATATTTCTCGTAGTGTTTTAAGTAATATTGTTGAACATAAAAAACCACCACACCTAAAATTCAGTTATGTGTGGCAGTTTATCGCCAATTCGAAAAAAAGTACGAAATACACCCGTTTTGACTTATTTCTGGCATTTAAGTTGAGCTTTGAGTTTTGGTGAATTCAGATATTTATAGTAGAATTTTATGTTTTTTTTTTTTGTAGAACTTTTTGATCCGTTTAACCGGTGTTTTAGAGGTGTTTTTTTACTTTTTTGCACAAAAGGCTCCAAAATGGCCCCTATGTTGAGGAGCTAGAGGGTTAAAATGTTCATCGTAGTGTTCGAAGTAATATTGTTGAGTACATTCTAAACTTCACAAGGTTTCCAATGCCTATCCATCATAAGAATGTGCAAAAGGCGTAAATATGAATTACACTATGCAACAAAAAAATTGTGACTCAAACCTAAAAAATAATATTTTGTGTTCATTGAGTGATACTGATTCATAAAATCAAAAATTTTTTAAGGATATTTTCTTTAATTTTTTTATTTTTATAAAAATTTAAATTTTCGTTGAAGGTACCTTCAATATTTGTACTCTCATTTTGGGAATATTGATCCTATCGCACCCACTTATATGACAAATTAAAGGTAATTATGATGGCTACAAATGTTTCGAATTTGCCTCTCACATATAAACATTGGCTCAAGTCTCAGTCTTTTAAAAATTGAGAAAAAATATTTTTTCTCATAAAAAATAGAAAAAAGAAGGAACAAATAATTTGTACTAAATTTGAATAGCCAACATTTTGATGAACAAAGTATTTTCTTCATTATTAAAATATATATGTCTAAATATAGTTTTATAAAAAGTCATGATTTTCTAAATTTAACCACTTATAGCTCGAAGAAGACCTTTGCAGATTAAATAACAAAATACTTAGTTCTATTTTATAATAGTTGGGATCCTGACGAAGCAAACAAAACCTATTAGCGACACGATTTTTTGAAAATACCTTACTTCTAAAGGGTGATTTTTTAAAAGCTATAGGAAAGTTAAAAAAAACACATAAAATTCAGAAAAAATGCATGAAATCTTTATTTGAATCGGTAGTACGGCCCATATAATTTAATGTTTGACGATTTTTTCATGCAAATGTTGACCTTGACTGCGCCTCAAATGGTCCATCCGCTTAGTCCAATTTTGGCATTTCCACGTTTTTGAGTAACAGAGGCCCAATTGCTGCGAACGGCGACGAATCGATAATTGATGGTCATCATTAACACTGGCCGATACAGCTGCGATATTTTCTTCAGTTCGCACTCTACGTAAGCGTGTTGGTGGTTCAATGTCCAACAATGTAAATTTGGTGCGAAATTTAGTCACAATAGCCCGAATAGCCGCTTCAGTGGGTCGATTAAACTGACCATAAAATGGAAGCGCGCGATGAACTTTCTTAACAGAGCACACATTTTGATAATAAAATTCAATAATTTGCAAGCGTTGTTCGTTTGTAAGACGATTCAAGGTTAAATTATAGACCAAACTGAAGATGTTTGACAGTGAAACAAAACACGAAACGTGCTTCAGCTATTTAAACCAGTGTTGACAAAAAGATAATAGCTAAAAAATCACCCTTTACAATATCCATCTACATTTAAACATTTCTTCAAATAGGCCATGTTTTCTTCGCCAAGAAGTCAGCTATAGGCTGGGCAATTTAAAACTTTAAATTAGAACCGACTATAAAACGTAATGATTATTTTCTCAAATTTCTGGTTTTATTGGAAAGGTCGAATATCATTCAAATGACTACAACGGCTAGCTCGTCAATACCTCATACGACCAAACCAATTTTTCAGTACAGCCCAAAATCCACACCAAACAGTGACTCGTTGTGGATGCAATGGCTTCTCAATAGCCACGTGTGGGTTCTCTGAACCCCATATGCGGCAATTTTGCTTATTGACATAGCCACCGAGATGAAAATGAGCTTCATGAAGTCTAAATTTCTTACAGTTTGCAGTCTTTAACGCAATTCCCAATTTTGCAAATGTCAAACATAAACCTGAAAATAAGAATGAATGTTATTCTACCTTTCAAACTTAAAGTAATGGGTAGTTGAAATTTTAAATGACCATATATTACAAAATATAACAAAATATTCTGTTATCTAAGTAGTAAAGTGGATTTTAGCGTTATTTAAAGAAAAAATTAAAAGTCCTCACTTTTTTAAATTATTTTCAGTCTACAAAGAGTGTCATTTACATCTACATTTATAGATCTTTTTCATGTAAGCACTATTTTCTTCGTAATAATATAACCAATAAAAAATAAAATAATTTCAATTTTTCTATTTTTTATGTTTTTTTTTCAAAAAAAAAAAATACTTTTAACGAGACTGTTACTTGTGAATGTGAACGTGAAGTTCATTACATTTGTAGCCATCATAATTACCTTTCACAGAACGTATAAACGGATGTGATTAGACCTATATTTCCAGAATGAGAGTACAAATCTTAAAGGTACCATCTGCGAATATGGGAATTTTATTAAAAATTAAAAGAAATTATTCATATATAATTTTTTGATTTTACGACTGAGTATGCCTTGATGCAAACAGAAAATATTTTTTTTAGGTTTCGGACGTAAAATATTTTTTTTTTTTGGTGAATCGATACAGTTTTACTCTGGATACTTCCTTCAATACTTTGTTTATAAAAAAAACTCGATTTGATGAAAAATGTGTTCTCAATTTTCACATTTTTTTCCACAGAATAATAAAGTAACCACCAATCTGTTGGCGTTCATCATTCGTTTCCGGTCATGATATCAACATCTTGCTATGACAAAGTATATACCAATTTCATCTTCTGCTTGGTCAGTCCTTATCTTTCCTGGTGCAAAGAAAAATAAAAACAAAATAGTTGAGAACACATAAAAGACGATGTCGAAACAACACAAACTCATAGCCCGGTTGTGGTGCCTTGCGGCCTAATTAATAGCACACCCCGCAACCCATTTGCATAATTGCTAATTTTAGCTGAAACATCTTTTTATTTTGCCCCTTCTTCCATTACGTTCATTCGTTTTAGCACTCGTAGTTGCCCGTGTGTGAATTGCTTAAAGATTCTGAAAAAAAAACAGACAGCACACAATACAACACTTCCTAAATGTGCCTTAAAAACCAATGAACTTTTAGTTAATGCAAAGGTCGTTGGTGTTAAGAGACGCTGATGTCTGTTTTTATGACTTTCAACTCCACAACGAAAAAAATAAAAACTAAACTATTCACATTCACACTATGTCTAAAGACCAACAACTAAAGGAAGTTCTGGACAGCAAAAAAGCCAAAAAATAAATAAATAAATAAAAAACTAAACTAAAAACATGTTTTAGCACTGATTTTGTTTCCAAACAAATGCAAATGTGATGTTGGCGGTTGTGGTGATTTATTCACGCTGCCATCGTTATTGGCAGGGCACATTGCTCAAGTTCGTTGCTTAAGTCTTTTGTTTCATGCGCTTGGCGTTGCGCGTTCGTACGTTCGTAATCCTTTTTTAATTATCCACTGAAAAGCCAAAGAGGCTTTTTAACATAATTTTAATAAGCACAAACGAGTTGGAAGTTCAAGTTGTTGTTGTTTTTTGCTGTTTTATTTTGGTGTTTTAATTATATATGATTAATTACTTTGGCGGGCTGGTGTGTGTGTGTGTGTAAGAATTTCAGATTATCTTTAAATTGACTTTAAATCTCTCTCACTCCATCGTAGCCGTTGTTGTGGTTGTTGTTGCTGTGTTTACTAATTCCATTAAATTGTAATTTATTATTTTCACTCACACACGCAATTTAATGATGATTAATTGATTTTACGATTGCCAGGTTAGCTGGATGCTATTTGCAAGTTCTTTTATTTTTCGATATTTTTTCACTTTTTTCTTCTTAAAAATACTGGCTGACTGACTGGTCTCTGTGGGCTTTGAATTTCCAAAGCCAAAGTCAAATCAACACACACACACAAGCACACATTTTTTGGCGCCAGCCAATTGTTGATTGTCGCTAATTAAATGAAACAGCGTAAACTAGTATTTCTGGCAGTTCTAAATGCTAACCGGCTCTAGATTTACCATTTTCTCAGTCAAGTCAATTCAAGAAAAAGAATCTAGAATTAACACTGCCAATAAAGAAGATTGATAACAATTTCGATTACGTTTTCGAAAATACGCTCTAATGTATATATAAAACTAATAATTTTGAAAATTCTTCCTCAAGCCTTGGGGTCGATTTGTGTGAGCGTATGTGTGTTTTAAGCGTAAATATCTCTTTTTAGTTCCTGTTATTTATCTATTGAAATTGAATTTCTTTAATTGCGGCTCAAAGAATCAATCAAAGTTTAGAAGATCAAATGATGGGTCATTAAGTGTCTGGTACTGGTAGGGGCAGATTGAGGAGACGATGAAAGGAAAAAGGCCATGACCTCTGATTTTTTTTGTTAAAGTAAAGGCTGAAAGTGAGAGTTTGACAAGGTATTTGGGAGGGCATAGGTCTTCACTTTATGTTTATATATTGAACTGGGATTTTTGGGTGTATATTTAAGTCCGAAGCAGTTCTCATTCAGTTGAGTTTGCGAGGCAGATATACTACTAATAATTAACCAGAGTAGTTGTTGCATTGCACTGGCCATTGATAAGGGCCTAAATATATATAATTGATTCATTAGAAATTTCGCTATCATATCGAACAGCCACTAGGAAAATAGAAACCTTTAACTCTCATAATCACAATTCTAAGGCTCACTTCTCACTTACACCTAAAGTGAGGACAGAACATCCATCTATTTTTTTACAAATTTTCTTTAGTAACCCAAAAATAAAAAAACACATTTATTATTTATTTCTTAAAGGATATTTTTATTTCACTTAAAAAATCATGAATAAATACGGAAGTTAGGCTGTTAAGTGAGACCTCATACAGTTGTCCATATAAAATATCATTCCTTTCAACAAAGAAAAACATTGTAGTCAAACTATGAATAATTGCCTGTGGAATACCCGATTCATGTATTCTATTTTTCGATATATCGGACAATCATAATTCTATATATACACCCGATATCTGAAAAACCTATATATCTCCGATGTCAAACAGAATTTGGACCAACTCTTTTTTGAAAAATATTCTACTTGCCAAGCGCTAAATAATTGCCTTTGGAATACCCGATTCATGCCTTCTAGTTTTCGATATATCGGCCAATCAATATTCTGTATATATATATATATATATATATATATATACCCAATATCTGAAAAATCTATATATCTCCGATCTCAAACAGAATTTGACCAACTCTTTTTTGGAAAATATTCTACTTGCCAAGGGCTAAATAATTGCCTTTGGAATACCCGATTCATGTATTCTAGTTTTCGAGATATCGGCTCTTCAATGTAACAACAATACATGGGCTAAAATGACCTATGGAGTAGCGTCCCTTGAAACGATCGTCTACCCTACTAGCAACCGAACCAAATAAATGTCACATACTTCTTTTTAGATACTTTGTTTACCTTGACTAATGAAAGCGAATCTCAGTACAAGTCAACATATATTCAAATCCAAATTTTATTCCAATATTGTTCAGAACGAGCAAAACTTTTCTGCGGAAATAAAAACTTCAATGAAGGGAACCTTTAAGAAAAACAATTTTGTATGGATGTTAATTCCACGTAGTAATTAAGGTTTTCGAAAATACTGTTTCGAATAAATAATGATTTGCAGGTGTTCTAAACATAATTTAATGCAAGATAATACATGGCTGAATTAATTATTTTTCACTAATTAATTTTCTTTTAGGTGACTTTTAAAACATTTTCTAATTTTTAACAAAATTACAATTAATTTGTGAGAAATTTGAAGATGATATTCTAATTTTTATGATCTAAATTGAGCATCAAGCAGCAGGTATATTTAGTGTACCTACGCCTATGGTTACATGTAAATAAATCTGAAGTATGTTCATCTGTCCACCAAATGCTCTCCCAAAAACAAACAGAAGTTATTTTGTCTACCATTTATCTACCATAACCTCTACTAATGAAAAAAACAAGATTGAAGAAAATCATCTGCAGATTTTCCCATCCCATTTATTAGAAAATAAAACAAAATGTTTTTTCAATTAATTTACAAAAGCTTTTTCGCACTGTTTAGCCTCAAATTTTGAAAAATCATGATTTTTTAAAACATTCTAATCCATCTACAACGAATGTAATAACTTGAACATTTATGCATACATCTGTTATATGTAGACATTATTTTATGCGTTAGAATATTATCTATTAAAACATAAAAGAAAATATTTTCCCCTAGTTTTATGATTTTTTTTCATACCAGCCAAAAAGAATTCTTTTCGACTTTTTCTAAAATTAAAGTACAAATACTAATGATATCATCGAAACAAAATTTTGGAAAAAATTAAGAAAGAAATATATATATATATATATATATATATATATATATATATATATATAAATATATATATATATATATATATATATATATATATATATATATATATATATATATATATATATATATATCGGCTTAGAATCAGTTTCTGAGTCAATTTAGCAATGTCCGTCTGTCCATCTATTGTTGTAATCACGATACAGGTCGCAATTGTAGCCAGAACCAAACGAAAATTTTCACAACGTAGGTTTTCGGGGCAAGGACGAATGCTATTTAATTTGAAGAAAATCGGTTCAGATTTAGATATAGCCCCCATACGAATTTCACTCCCGATTTGACCCTTTTCACTCTATATACCACATATTTCAACTGATTTTCTTCAAAATTGGCAAAACACCATATATTTCAACTGGAAACACCTGTGGTAAAAATGTGTTAGATCGGTTCAGATTTTTATATAGCTCCCATACAAATTTCGCTCCCAGATTTTCCTCTAAATTAGCAAAAAACCTTATATTTCAACTGGAAACATTTGTGTAAAAATGTGTTAGATCGGTTCAGATTTATATGTAGCTCCCATACAAATTTCGCTCCCAATTTGAACTTTTCTGCTCCAGAAACCACATATTTTAACAGATTTTCGGCAAAATTAGCAAAACATCTTATATTTAAACTAGGAACACCTATGGTGAAATTTGGTCACATCGGTTCAGATTTTCGTTCCCCCAGAAACCGCGTATTTTCAGAGATTTTCTTAAAATTTAGCATAACACGTTATACTTCAACTAGAATAACTTATTGTGAAGGTTAGTCACTTGTTTGGATATAGCCACTATACAAATATTATTCTCGATTTGACAAATTGGACCAGGTCATATTAGCTGTGATTAGGAAACATACAAAAAATTTTCCCGTTTCACTTTTTTACTGAATTGAATTGTATTCCGATAGAAAGTCGAGTGTATCATATAGTCGGCCCCGCCATATGATCGACATCATCTGATGATGGCATGTGAAAGATCGACCATATGATAGACATCACCTGATGCACCTATGACATCCACATGCAGATGGCGCTATTGTTTATTTTACGACAGTCAAAGTTCTGTTTTTATGTACATCGTACGAAGCAGCAACAGTTGCTGGAATAAAACATTGAAAAAAACTAATTTGTTGTGTGTTTTAATAAATTGTCTCCTGTAGACTACGTCTAGGGCAGACAAACAGTGCCATCATCCTGATTGAAATCTGTTCATTGGGGTTATGAATTTAGTCCAATTCCACTGTCTTATAATACTACGCACCAAATATTTTTCAATGTATACTATTTTCTGATGTATTTTAGTTTTCTAGACTTGAAAACGATATTAAAAAATGTTTATGGATATTTTAGTTTTTACTAAAACTCCAATTTTCGTCGGAGATACCTTTAATTTGTGTACTCTCATTTTGGAAGGTACAGCCTCCAAACAATTGAAAAAAAATCTTTTTTTGCTGGCATCAAAGATAAAAAAAATATTTTTTGAATTGAAATTTAATGGTTGATATTTTAACGAAGAAAACATTCTCATTATAAAGGGTGATTTTTTAGCTATTATCTTTTTGGCAACACTGGTTTAAACAACTGACACACGTTTCGTGTTTTTTTTCACTGTCAAACATCTTCAGTTTGGTCTATAATTTAACCATGAATCGTCATCAATTATCGATTCGTTGCCGTTCGCAGCAATTGGGCCTATGTTACTCAAAAACGTGGAAATGCTAAAATTGGACTAAGCGGATGGACCATTTGAGGCGCAGTCAAGGTCAACATTTGCATGAAATAATCTTCAAACATTAAATTATATGGACCGTACTATCGATTCAAATAAAGATTTCATGCATTTTTTGAAAAACTTTCCTATAGCTTTTAAAAAATCACCCATTATATATAAAATATATATTAAATATAGATTTTATGACACAAACGATTTTTGTTAATTATGATTTTTTAATTTTGTTAAAAAACCTCTAAATACCCTTTACAAGTTAACAGAATATATTGTTTAATTTTGTAATAGCTGGAATCTTTATGGAGAAAACAAGGCCTATGTAAAAGTTAATTTGTTATGCCCCCAAATTCTCAGCGATCTCTCTTAACCCAAGTTGTGATTTGCTATATAATTTTCTCACAATTTTTTGCCAAGTTTCGTGTAGCATCAACCTAACATTCCAAAGTTCATTTCATTCATTTTGTTTTGTTCGTGACCCACTCTATTGTACACAAACAATCTCCCGCTCTGGCCTAGTTAATTATATCATATTTAATATACATATACGTATAATATGCGTAGTCACTGTGCTGTGCGCTGTGCATTCTTTTATCATGGTATTAACCCGAAAGGTATTAATATTTGCTGACTGTCTGTCTGACTGACTGCCGCTAAACGCCTTGTTTTGTCACAATGCCAACTACCACATTTCTGCATAATTGCCTGGATTTCATCCATATTAAAAAACAGCAAAACAAAAATATCGATATCTGCGTTAAACCATTTTAATCGAAAGTTTAGTTTAAGTTAAACCGACAAACCGAAAAATTATACAATATTTGTTGAGTGTGTGTCTGAGGTCTGCTGTTTTTCCATTTTATTTCAGAAATTATGTCACAGCAAAATCTTGAATTTTGATTAGTTTTGTGTTAGCGCAGCTAGCTTAAGTTGGCCTGGTGGTTGGCTTGGCGGTTTTTTGTATTTTTTGGTGTTTTTTCTGTGTTTGCTTTGATCAATTGCTCTACATTCCTATTTCTCTGCGTTTAGCATAACATAACGTAATATATTTATCATTTCATTTCATTTTAAATGCTAATAAACCTAAATTTGCTTTACGACAGAAAGTGAGACTCAACGGAGGCACGGACGGACAGTTAAACCGCAAGACAGATGGCCAGACAGCTGGACAGACACTATTCGACACTATAGTGTGTGTGCGTTTGCACATACATTTATTTGTCTAATACAACCTACTTTTCTGGCTGATATCTCTCGCCCTCCCTACATCCCTCTCTCTCTCGGAGTGTGTCACTGTATTGAAAACAAAATTTGTTGTTAATACAAATTGGCCAAATTGTACGACAAACAAAACAAACTCACATCAGTGTACATTAGGGTGGTGTGTCGATGATTTTTTCTTATTTCAATTGAAAACGGTGAACAGTTTTCCCATAAGGAATTCAATGGCTATTAAAAAATCCTCTAACAATTTTTTATGAATCTCTTTCTTTCTAAACGATATTAAAAAATCTAGGGGTAAAAAATCTAGGGATAAATGTAGAAGTTATAGCATTTCTTGATTTCGCGCTATTTAACAAAAAATTTAAAAATCATGATTTTTGATTGGAACTGGGATATTGTCCTGGCTCAAGACCATTTTGCATCTATTTTTAATAGAATGCAACTTTATTTACAAATGGCATGGTGACATTTATTACTTGGCTGCAGACTGCCACTATCATGATTTCCACCCTGTCAAATGTTTCGTTCAGGTGGCTTTGCAGCGACTTTTCAACAACAAACCCGGCGTCTTTAATTAAAGGCTTCTCACAAACGAACGAGAAGCACAACTCACATGTCGAATATCCGTTTTTAAAAAATCGCACCAAAAATAAAGCACACTTGCGACCTAACAAACATCTCATTGAGTTGCATATGTAGGTATGTGTATATGCAGGTATAGTAACCCAGCAATAATTCTTCCGTGCCAACGATCATTTGTTTTTTCGTTTGTATTTTTATACCCTCCACCTCCAGGATGGGGGTATACTAACTTTGTCATTCCGTTTGTAACACCTTGAAATATCGACCTGAGACCCTATAAAGTATATATATTCTTGATCGTCATAAAATTCTATGACGATCTAGCCATGTCCGTCCGTCTGTTGAAAGCACGCTAGCATCTAAACGAAAGGAGCTATAATGTTCAAATTTTCCATAAATGCGTCTTATAGTCGTAGATCGGTTGGGATTGAAATGGGGCGAAATCGGCCCAAAGGGAAAATTTTTCCCTCACAAGGACTAAAAATGGTACATATTAAGCGACAACAGCTAGAAACACGAAATTCTGTGTGTACATTCCTCTAATTGAGTAGATACATAATATAAAAGTATTTTTTCCACATTCGTACATTTAAGGGGTAAAATGGGAATAGAGGGATAAAAATGGTACCAACCAGACGGCTACACCTAGAATAATGAAATTCGGTGTATACATTCCTCTGATGGCATAAACAAGCAAAAAACACGAATTTTTTAAAATTCGTACTTTTTGGGGTTAAAATGAAAAAAGGGATAAAAATAGTACCAATCAAATGACCGCAGTTAGAGTCATGAAATTCGGTGTATACATTCCTCTGACTGCGTAGACACGGAAAATTAACGGATTTTTCGAAATTCGTACTTTCAAGGAATACAATGGTACAAAGGGATAAAAATAGTACCAACTAAACGACTACAGCTAGAATGGATAATGGATTATCAAAATTTGTACTTTTGGAATTAAAATAGAATGAAAATACAACCAACTGTAGTACCCACTATCCACCAATATTTATGGTTTTTAAGCTTTTTGAAAATATAAATATAAGAACATTTATTTTTTGAATTGACGTATTGGTAGCCTTGCCTTATAAGCGTGGTTTCAAATAATTAAAATATTATATTTATTTATAAAATTATTTTTTCACTATTTGTATTTGTTTTGGTTTGGCTATATTAAAAAATTTATATTTTCCTGTAATATTACTGCACTTCTACGAAAACCGACAACCTCTGTGGTATGCAATCCATGGTGGAGGGTATATAAAAATTTCACTTTTATCCTTGGAGAAGCAATGAGTTATTTCAAAAAACTAATTTTGGAACTTTTCAAAAATGTTTACATATTCTCTCATTACATATCTTCTCATTGTCAATTTGCCCATTTTATCATATCACAATAAAGCACAGCAAACAGGCACCCGAGCGAAAAAATCCGATTCCATAATAAAGAGTTAGATCAATTTTGGTTTATTAAATTTATATAACATTTTGTTATGTCTTCTGGAAAATTTAAATCATATATGTCTGCCAAATCAGCAAATAAAGGGTGTACCATTTAGAATTTTAAATTAGTATTGGCTGTAAAAAAGTGCTGTCTATTTTTTTTCAAATTTCTGATTTTATTGGAAAGGTTGAACTTTGTCATTTAATAATAGAGCACAATAATATTCATATGACTACCATGACTGGTTCGGCTTATTGGCATAGCCACAGAGATGAAAATGAGCTTCATCTGAAAACACGAAAATTTTCCACGTAAATTTCTTGCAGTGTGTATTAAAGACTCACTACTTTGGAATTAAATTTTTAATATTTCCCAAATTTTGTTCGAGCGTACAGGGTCCAAGATTACAAATGTCAAACATATCCCTTTCAAAGTCAAAGTAATCGTTATTTAAAATTTTTAATGGCCCACCCTATCAAATCTACCAAATTATATTTAAATTGTTTTAATAATTTGGTAATACCTTGTCTGCTGGGAAATGGAAATCAAATATATCTGCTGAATCAACAAATATGTACTTGTTATTTTAGCTCCAACTTTTCTCTGTTTTTCTCTGCCTATTCCAATAAAATGTCAAGTTTAAAACCCGGTTGTTCTTCCGACAACCCAGTTTTTCTCACAAATGTAAGACTCAGATTTGCGTTCCCCACTACTATACCACCACTCTCCCCTAATTCGCACTCGAGTGTCTGCCATTCCAGCGAAATTGATGCCAAAACCAGAAGAAACTCTTCTCTGCTCAGACGGATCAGAAATAAATAAACAAAAATAAAAAAGTAAATAAAAGACATAAATAAATTTCACTTTCATACCACGTTGATAAGTAAACGTGTATTGTTTGCATTATAAATGAGCTGGGCAAATACATGACATGAGCAAACAAACTACAACAACACTAAGAGCTGAACAAAAAACAAACAGCAAAAGAAACAACAAATAATGAACAGTAACTGCCAAAAACTCGGTTGGCTTTTGTTTTCTTAATTTTTTGTTAAACCAGCTAAAAACCGAAAGTAACCCACCAAAAAAATGGCAAAAGAAAGATGAGTAAAATTTCAAACGCTTCGATTTTATGGTTTTGCAGTTATGGTTGAATATATGAATTTGTTAACAGCAGCAGCAGCGGCAGATATTATTTAATCGAAAATTATGTCAAGCCAAAGAAATGCTAATTTTTTACTACAGTTTCGAGCTCCAGTAACTTTGTTGTTGTTGCTGCTGTGGTTGGCCATAAAAAATAGATTTATTTATTAAAATGAGTTCAGGCAGGTGTTTTTCTGCTTTCATTCATACGAAAACGGAGGAGCACCACCAGCAACTTCCTTGATCAAGCCTACCTTAGCATGAATGGCCTTAATTAGCTCTAAATAAATGTATGTATGTATATGTGTGTATAATGTATGTACAACAATAGTTTCGGTATTTTCAAGTTTATAATCGATTGGTGCTTTTCTACCCATCTTGGCTGTGTTTTTGTTTTTTTTTTTGTTTTTTTTTTCGCTTTGAAAGGAGGCCAGACCGAGATGGCTTAAGTGGAGGCTAAATGTAGCGGCCACTGGCCAAGTGTTACGAAATATTCGCACTTTTCTTGTCTTTCTTCTACTTTGTGGCATGGCTGTGTTTTACATGAGCAATAATGAAAGTTTCTTTCTGCTTGTCTTGAATGCTTTTCGCTTGTTTTGTTTCTTGAATGTCTGCTGTGGCGGTAATTCCCCCATAATCTTAATTTATTAATGAATTTTTTTCGTTTTCAAAGAAGAGACGAAACGACGCGTAAAATTATATAAACTGAATTAGTGGCCATTAAACGTGAAAGAGGATCTGCACATTTATTTTTGGGGCTACAGGTGTGGGATTCTGGCATATAAATATTGGCAAGATATTGTCAATGGGTTGGTGGTTAGTTGTGTTACCTGACATGCGATGGTTGGTTGTTTGATATATTGTTTTGATTAGCATGAGGAAATCGAATTTATTGTCATCAAGATTGAATGAATTGAATCATCGTGATTTGTGAGAGTGTTGGTGAGGCTTTATGAAAATTCACTAAATTTGGTTAGGAGACCGAATATATTATATATTTAGAGAGATTAACCAATACAATGCATGTGCACTTATGGCCAACTTTATTTAAGAAAAAAATTGAAATTCTGTTAAGAATTCTGCGTAAGAATTTTGGGGTTTAAACACAGAACGAAATACGTTTTCCACTTTGTTATGATTTTTTTCGTGGCATTAAAAAAATTTAATGTTGCTATGCGAAAGTAAAATTCGCAATATTTATAGCCACCATAATTACCTTTAATTGAATATATAAATTAGTGTTATCTTTTATTTCTAAAATAATAGTAATTTTAAATTAAAATAAAAAGTATTCAGTTTTCTAATTATGTGTTGTTAAAAAAAATAAAAGAACTGTGTCTACAAATAGGGCCATAACTTTTACATATAGACATTGTTTTCCTCCTTACAATGATGGTTATAAAAAATAAAACAAACTATTTTTATATCCTCCATCTAAGGATGAGGGTATATTCACTTTGTCAATCCGTTTGTAACATCTTCAAATATTCATGGAGACTCCATAAATTATATAAAATTCTAAGACGATCTAACCATGTCCGACTGTCTGTAAGTCCTACTCTATGTGTAAAGCATGTTGAAACAAAATGAGCTAGGAGGGTCAAATTTTCCCTAAATGTATCTAATGGTTGCAGATCGGATACAATTTGGAAAAGTGGGATAAAAATGGTACCAACCAAACGGTTGCACCTAGAATAATGAAATTCGGTTTATGCATTCCTCTGATTGCGTCGACACATAAAATAATTAAAATTCACACTTTTAGGGGGTAAAATGGAAATAAAAAGGTTTCTGCAAATTCTTACTTTCAAGGGATACTGTGGGAACAGAGGGATACAAATGGTACCAACTGGAAGGCTACAGCTAGAATGATAAAATGCGGTGTGCACATCCCTCGAATTGCGTAGACACGTAAAATAAAGAGATTTTCGAAAGTCGTAATGGTAGCAACCAAATTACCACAAGGAATTCGGTGCATACATTGCTTTGACTGCATAGACGCAAAAATAAGAAGATTTGTCCAAATTCGGACTTTATTGTGTTGCTTTTATGTCAAATTGGTGGAATCATGAAGCTAGGGTTTCTTTCTTTGTGTATGTGATAATGGATTTTCTAAATTTATACTTTTTTAAGCGTTTTTGCAGATTACTGCCTTATATTTACTTTTTGCATTGTCTTGAAGAATTATTTCGATGTATGTAGTATAATCATATTGGTAGCCGCGCCTTAAAGAGTGGTTTAAAATAATAAAAATTTTATATTTAATTATAAATTTATTTTTACAATATTTTTATTTGTTTAGGTTTGGCTTCATTAAAAAATAACATTTTCCAGTAATCTTACTGTATTTTATGGAATGCAATCCGTGGTGGAGGGTATATAAAGTTCGGCCCGTCTTAACGCCGTTTTTACTTGTTTCTATTTGTTTTCTATTTTTTAATAATTATAATTATTGATAATTATAAAAATTTGCCAGCAAAAAATCAATTTTTTCTCAACCTTTTGGAGACTGTTAGTACACATTTCTATGTGAATGTGTAATTTAAACATTTGTAGCCACCAAAATTGCCTAAATCTGGCATATATTTCGGCCGAAATTGGAATCTTAGTAAAAAAATATCCTCAAAATAATAATATCGTTTTCGACTTTAGAAAACCAGAATATAACAGAACATGTTATACATAGCCCTTCGGAATATCATAGCCCCACCCATATCAGACCACAATGAATAAAATGTAAAAAATAAAAGTTGTGTCAGGCATTGAACAATAACACTGTGGAACAAACTGAAACTTTTGCACTTCATACGTAAACTTTCCAAACGTCGATACACGTAGTTTCCTTTTTTACCCCCCTCTATCAGTATCCGTCGTCAGAACCTCGTTATTTTTAGTGTTCCACAGAGTAATTTTTAAGTTATTTTTGCTTTTATATTTTCTTATTGTTCGACTTTTTTCAAAATATATCCTTCCATGAGTTATATATGCCTTCACAAGAGTTAATTATATGTCTTTAGTTCCAATGCGAATGAAAGTTGATTTATCCTGTTGCTGAACAGCAAACTACAGACTTTTCAGTAGCATATGAACTGAGAAATTATATGCTACAGTTTTAAAATGAAGGATAACTGGCTTTTAACAGTAGATTCCTCTCAGTCGGTATGATATTTTGTCTCTCTTCTTCAAATAAAAAATAAAATTACTTTTTGTCCAATGATTAATACATTTTTTGACTATATATATATGTTGAAAAGGGAACCTTCCCAAGATTTTATTCCTTTCCCATCCTGCAATAATTCACTTCCTCCAAAGCACCCGCCCCCCAACTAGATCACTTTAGATGGTCTTCCTCCAATTGTTGACAGCGAAAACAATTCAAACAATGTTTCTCGCATTAGCAGCAGGGTGCCGAATAAATATGTTCGATTTGAAAAGTGAAAGTGGCAATACAACCTGTCACATTTAATTGATGGTATGACGATACCCTACCATTAGTGCACACATAGAATAGCGTTGGTTTGCCTAAAATGGCATACAGTTTCGCTTAGTTACGAAGTCTGGAATTCGTTGAAGATTTATAGGAGATTTATTTTCAAATCCAGTTAGCAAAGTTTATATCATTCTCCAGATTTCAATTACTTAACCAAATCAGTTGGCCAATAAAATATTGAATGACAAACGCGATGGTCAATTGGTTGATATATTATTAGCACTAGGAGGAATGGATAGTAAAGAGTGATTTTTTTGAGGTTAGGATTTTCATGCATTAGTATTTGACAGATCACGTGGGATTTCAGACATGGTGTCAAAGAGAAAGATGCTCAGTATGCTTTGACATTTTATCATGAATAGACTTACTAACGAGCAACGCTTGCAAATCATTGAATTTTATTATCAAAATGCGTGCTCTGTTAAGAAAGTTCAGAAAGAAAGAAATTGTGTTCAGCGACGAAGCTCATTTTTGGCTCAATGGGTACGTAAATAGGCAGAATTGTCGATTTTGGAGTGAATATCAGCCAGAAGCATTGCAAGAGCTACCAATGCATCCAGAAAAAGTCACAGTTTGGTGCGGTTTATGGGCTGGTGGCATCATTGGACCGTACTTCTTCAAAGATGATGCGAATCGTAACGTAACTGTGAATGGTGAGCGCTACCGTGAGATGATATCCAACTTTTTTTTGCCCAAAATGGAAGAACTGAACTTGGTTGACATGTGGTTTCAACAAGATGGCGCTACATGCCACACAGCTCGCGATTCTATGGCCATTTTGAGGGAAAACTTCGGAGAACAATTCATCTCAAGAAATGGACCGGTAAGTTGGCCACCAAGATCATGCGATTTGACGCCTTTAGACTATTTTTTGTGGGGCTACGTCAAGTCTAAAGTCTACAGAAATAAGCCAGCAACTATTCCAGCTTTGGAAGACAACATTTCCGAAGAAATTCGGGCTATTCCGGCCGAAATGCTCGAAAAAGTTGCCCAAAATTGGACTTTCCGAATGGACCACCTAAGACGCAGCCGCAGTCAACATTTAAATGAAATTATCTTCAAAAAGTAAATGTCATGAACCAATCTAACGTTTCAAATAAAGAACCGATGAGATTTTGCAAATTTTATGCGTTTTTTTTTTAAAAAAAAAGTTATCAAGCTCTTAAAAAATCACCCTTTATATGGGAAATAAAGAATGTAGAAATATGTTTAGCCTCTTCAAAATTTGCTCTTACGATATATATGTCTGAATTTTTCTAAATAGCCTATCCCTCAAAGGGCGAATGTCAGTGGGAAATAATCTTGTTACAAAAATGCATATTAATGTGATCCTTTGTGCCCTTGGGAGTGTACCTTAAGAATTCCCTCCATCATTCCCATAAAATTCCCATTTAGATTTCCTGTACTCCTCTTAGTCGCTGAAGTTACCGAGTAAATTCTTGTTTTTTTTCTTCGTCGAAATTACCTTCAGCTCTAGATATTTGCTTTAATTCGCTTGTTTTCATTTTGAAGCACTACCTCCACACCTGTTTTATAATTTTGGACATGATGTTCTTTTTTTCGTTGTCGTTGTCTTCTTCTTGTTAACAATTGACATTTGTCAAGAAGTTGCTGAAACAACTTTCTTATGCTATTCTTATGAAAAAAACAAAAAAATAAATAAATATGAGCCAAAACTAAGGCCACAAATCATCACAGAAGCAATTGATATATAGATATGTATATAGATGAATATTGCTATTATATTTTTAGGTTTCCAATATTATTTCTCCAAATTTTATTTCAGTTGTCAATGTTTATTGCAATTCTTTGCATACATCGTGCAGACGTAGAGAGAGGTGGGGTGCAATTATTAGATCTCCGGATATTCTAGTCGAAATTCTACTACGGAAATAAATATAAATTAAAGTATGAAAGAGAAATTATTAAGAACTAATCATAGATTTGAAGATAACAAGGTCTCTTTGGAGAAAATCTATGGATTTATTTTAGTTCTCGGGCATAGTGGGTGTTATAGGACTTATATTTCAAAACTTAGAGTACAGACATTAAAGTTACCTTCGGCGAAAATTTGAACTTTAGTAAAAAAATTAACAAGGGTCTGACAACAGACCTTGTGAAACCTTGTGATCCTTACATTTCAAGTACAGGATGTGTTCAGCAATATTACATAAAACACTATGAGGATCATTTCAGTGGAACATCTTAACCCTCCAACTCCACAAGATAGGGGTCTTTTGGTCTCTTTTTTGCTATAGGGTAAAACACTTATTTTGTACCTACTTATGAAGAATCGGCATAGGAAACCATGTGATCCTAACATTTTAAGTATAGGATGAGCTTAGCAATATTGCTTCGAACATTACGAGAAACATTTTTGCGGAACATTTCAGCCCTCTAGATCTTCAACATAGGGGTCTTTTTCGTCCCTTTTGTGCGAAAGGGTAAAAAACACTCCTTTTGCACATTCCTATGATCAATAGACATAGGAAACATTGTGAATCTCACATTTTAAGTATAGGATGTGTTAAGCAGTATTACTAAAAACACTACGAATAAAATTTTCGTGAAACATTTTAACCCTCTACCTCATCAAAATAGAGGTCTTTTTCGTCTTTTTTGGTGAAAAGGGTAAAAATCGCCCCTTTTGCACATTCCTATGATGAATCGACATAGGAAACCTTGTGATCCTCACATTTTAAGTATAGGATGTGTTTAGCAGTATTACTAAAAATACTATGAATAAAATTTTCGTGAAACATTTCAACCCTCTACCTCCTCAAAATTTAGGTGTTTTTGGTGAAAATGGTAAAAATCATCCCTTTTGCACATTCTTATTAAAAATCGACATAGGAATGTGATCCTTACATTTTAAGTATAGGATGTATCTAACAATATTATTTAAAAGAAATAGGAACATTTTTGTGGAACACTTTAACACTCTAGCTCTAGGGGTCTTTTTGGTCCTTTTTGGTGGAAAGGGTAAAACACCCTCTTTGCACGTGCTTGTGATGAACCGACATAGGGAATCTTGTGATCCTTACGCTTTAAGTATAGGATGTGTTCAGCAATATTATTTAAAATACTACGAGGAATATGTTTACCCTCTACCCTCCCAATATAGGAAACCTTCTCAATATAGGGGCCATTTTTGTTCAAAAGGGTACAAAAACACCGCTAAACCAGGGGTTCCAAGGGTCGAAATGTTCTACAATAATATTTGTCATACAAATCCACTATAAGTCTTTGAATATACCAAAATTCAAAAGTCAAATTAAATGCCAGAAATAAGACAAAACTTAAAATTCATTTAAGGGTTAATTACGTACTTTTTTCGAACTCATGCTAAACTGTCCATTAAAACTAAATTTTAGGAGGGTGGTGTGAAAGGAAAAAATATTCTGCGTCAAATTTCACTATAAGTCACCGAACAAAAGAAAGCTGTATATATAATGCATATAAATAAAATATCAATACCAATTTGAGTATTTATGCAAAAGTTAATAATTACAATTAATTTTTTTTTTCAAAAATTAATAATTACATTGTCCAACAAATAAAGACTTTTTGAATAGAAAATTATAGCGGCACTATAATTCTGAACGGGTATGCAGAGTACACCATTTTTGCAGAATAAACTTATAGACCAGCTGGTCTGAGTTTATTTTTACAGTGTTTTCACAAAGTTTTCATTTTTGGTCGAAAATAGCATTATATTAAGCGAAAAAAGTGTTGTATGTTAACGTTTAGGAGAATTCTCATTGCCAGAACTATATTGTGAAATATTATGGGGATAATTTTCCTGGAAGATCTTAACCCTCTAGCTCCTCTCTTTATGGGTCAATTTGACTCTTATTTCAAAAAACAAAAATCCTTTCTGAAACGACATTTAAGGATTAAAATGTTTTACAAAAAAATTTGCCGGAAATTTTCTGTGGGGGTCACCAAATATACCAAAGATGTAAATAAAGCTCTTCACGCTTAAATAGCAAAATTACACAACAACTTATACAATAAAATTACTAGGGTTTCAATTCTGTAACCATCTGATAACTATATTTTTTCGTCACCCATATTCCTTCGCATTGTGGTACAAGGGTTGATATTTGCACATAGAGCTTGATATGTATTCACTTCATTTAGGAGGTTAGATATTTTGGAGTTTCTTTATACGATTTCCTTCGACATTCTTAACTCACCATGAATGTTGAATGTCGAGTTAATGCGCAGTAAATACCTAATTTAAGAATAGATTTAACACTTTAAAGGTAAATTTGTATATTGTTAAAAAAATCAGCATAATAGTTTGCACTCAATGTTCGCTATATCTGTTATCTGCTGCATTATCTTCACGGTACTAATTAGTCAAATTAGCTATGGAAAAATCAAACAATTAAGTATATCACAAAAATCGAAATAATTTTTTACTGTCAACAAATTCCAAACGCGTGTGAATATTGTATTAATTAGGAATCCTTTTCCTAGCCATAAAGCCATATTCAAGTTCCTCTACAGACTTTTATGTTTATTTATGTGCCTTAGCATATATTTATGCAATCCATCACTTTGACACTAAATCGAAAAGTGGATTGTATCACACGTTTTTTTAGATTCCTTGATTTGATAAATTGTTTAAATTTGTATATGCTATGCACAGCCAAAAGTCGACCCTTCACTTTTGAGTTCGTTTCTTAAGTCTTTTGTTTGCAGCAAGCAAAAAAGGAATATATTACGGTGGACGCATGGCTGGTGGTATCTTTTGAAATCATATGTTAGTTTCACATTGATAACCGTTTCCCGTTGCACGAAACATTGACAGGAGGGAACACATTAACAAATCGGCACAGTTCAGCGTGAACACTTTTACTTCGCACAGTGGTTTTTTGCTGGCAAAAAATAGATTTTTCGAAAATTAATTTGCAAAAAGCTAACAATGCAGTTCTATTGAAAAGTGTTTGAATGAGAAGTAGAAAACTCTGCGAAGTGAAGTTATTTTTCTTGTAGGTATTGTCGAGCAGAACAAGAATTTGTATTTGAAGATTCCCAGACAACCTCAAAATTAGTGAGTTAGGGATAAAAGATCGGTCTTTCGTACGTTTGCACACTCATAAGCCTGTAACTTAGTTAGTTGTCAACCGATTTTCAATCGACATAGGAATGTGATCCTTACATTTTAAGTATAGGATTGTTAGATACAACAATATTATTTAAAACAAATAGGAACATTTTTGTGGAACATCGGATTTAAAAAGAAATCCGTGTGATTTTCGTCCAGCAAAAACCTTTTTTAACAATTTTCCAACTTTGGCAATATTTTTAGCCGTACCACTTGTAAATTTATTTAAATAACACACTTAGTAAATAGTAAATAAAATAGTAATTATTTACTATTAAAATCCGTTAGTAATTGACTGAGTTACTCAGAGATTTTTTTAATATTAAATTTTGGCAAAATATATGTTTTGGTCATTCCAGTTCACATCTCATATTATTTTACGAATTGAAATCCAATAAAAATACATAAAATTCATCAAAATGGTACCAGATGGTAACAAAATGTATGGCGACCATTTTAAAAAGTCCCCATTTTTGGAACAAATTTTCCCCACTTTGGGAATTCGGATATTTTTCGGGAAAAGGTATCGTATTTGTTCATCCTTTTTATCATTCTGAAGAATTTTAAGTATTTTTATTGGACATCAATTCGTAAAATTATTATTCATTTTGCTAATTTTAAACACTGTACAGTGGTAACTTACGACCAAAATTCTATAACTTTGTTACTTACCATCATACAATTCAGAAATTTGGCATTATGATATGTGACATAATTTCTGATATTTAAAAATTAATAGATTAAAAAATTAAAATTAATTATTAATGAAGAAATTTCCGTTTGTAATAATATGGGTCACTTAAAATAGCTCTAATGAAAATATTACCAAAAACTGCCACTTAAGATTAATAGTACTAATTTATGATCCCTTGGGATATTAAATGGTGTGTAGTCACAACCTCTTCTCCCTCCTGCTCTTATAGTTTTACTCCAATCAATGTTGGATGTTTTATTTTTTGTTTTTAAAAGTTTATTTTTTGGAACACCTAAAACACAACTAAATAAGTATGCGAATTTCACAAACAGACTACAGCCCAAATTTTCAGAAAATGTTTAATTTTGCATCAAAAAAGTAAACGCAGAAATCATGGCCTACTACTACGATTCGAAGTTAGAATATATGCAAATTAGAATTTTGAAGTTGGAACCACTGTAAAACCTATATTAGAATATATATATATATATTTTAAATATAAAATGGAGTAATCTCAATAGTTAACTTTCATTTGACATCAACATTTATTTATTTAGTTATTTTGCTAAAAGCCCTCTTTGTTACCTCTGTGCACTTTGTACATTTTCAAAATATTCCGATCGAAACAAAAAAAAAATATGGAAAATTAATTTTGATTGATTGGAGCAGAACTTCTACATTTTGTTAATTTTAAACTCTGTGGAAAACTGCAAGACATTCGAGCGGAAACAAAAAAATATGAAAAAATCATTTTAAATTTATGGGTGATGGGCGTGGCCGTTGATTGATTGGATCAGAACTTCTACATTTTGTTAATTTTAAACTCTGTGGAAAACTGCAAGACATTCGAGCAGAAACAAAAAAAATATGAAAAAAATCATTTTAATTTATATATGATGTGCGTGGCCAATTTTCATTAAACTCTTAGAACTTTTTCGTTTTGTTAATTTTAAATTCTGTGCAAACAGTGGAATCCAAACCAACATTTTTGTATGGAAAATTCATTTTGTTTCATATGGGCGGTATGTGATGAGCGTGGCCGATTTTGATGAAACTCTTCGAAATTATTCATTTTGTTAATTTTAAACTCTGTGGAAAATGGCTAGACATTCGAAGAGAAACAAACAATTTTGTATGAAAAATTCATTTTGATTCATATGGGCGGTATGTGATGAGCGTGGCCGATTTTGATGAAACTCTTCGAAATTATTCATTTTGTTAATTTTAAACTCTGTGGAAAATGGCTAGACATTCGAAGAGAAACAAACAATTTTGTATGAAAAGTTCATTTTGATTTATATGGGCGGTATGTAATGGGCGTGGCCGATTTTGATAAAACTTCAGATTTTTCTTAATTGTTTTCGAAAAATGCTCGTTGCCAACTTTCATCACTCTACACTCTCAGAATCATAATCCATCGGTCAAAATTCAATAACATTGTTTGACATTTTTGAGTTCTGTAAAAAACCAAAATTAGACAAGGACCCAAGTAAAAATCGGGCAGTCAGATATATTATAGAAATCGAACCAAATTTGATTACTTTGTTATTTTTCGTTATTAAAGAAAATTATTTTTTTTTCTTTTTATTTTTTTTAACCCTTCTGCAGTGCTTGGATCAAAATAACCCAATTATGAAATCAATGACAAAGAACACAACATCACAAGTATTCAGTGTGAAGATTGTCAATAAAGATTTATTACTTCAAAATTTACACATATTGCGTATTTCATGTCTAGTAAATAAAACTGAGCTATAATATAGGGTCCGCCAAATAATTTTTTTTTGAAAATGCTATAAAAAAACTACTGAGTATTTTCTCAAATTTCTTTTTTTATTTGAAAGTACAACCTTTCCGGTTAATAATGGAATCCTTCCGGTTCAAATGGCTGCCTCGGGCACCCCACAAATAATAGTCCAACGGTTGAATAGTAGAAAAAAAAACGTTAGATGGCGGACCCTATATATATTTTGTTAACATATTATTTAATATATCACAGTTTTAGTATGGTTGGGTCAAATTGACCCAAAACACTATATGTGTGGTATAAATTGGAACACTGCAGAAGGGTTAACATACATTTACGTATTTGTTCATAATGCGAAGAAAGACAAATTAATTTTTTTTTGCATTACAGATTTGCACCTTTTTCAGATTTTGAAAATTGAAAAAACGTAATTTATTTTTTTTTTTGGACGTTATCGAACTGTTTCTCACAGAGAGATTTCACATTTGTTTTATTAGAAATTGTGGTTACTTAGCTTTATTATGACGCCAAAACTATGCTTGTACCAAATATATTTTGTTTGTAATAAATATTTAAAAAACTATCTTTTTTGAACGAATGTCTAACTTTTGTGTTGGTCAACTTTTTATACCCTACACCACTTCGTGGTCTAGGGTATTATAAGTTAGTTTTCCGCCAAATGTTTGTAACACCAAGAAATAATTGAGCTAGACCCACCTTTAAGTATACGGATCGGCTTAGAATCGCCAGCTGAGTCGATTTAACGATGTCTGTCTGTCCGTCCGTCCGTCCGTCCGTCCGTCCGTCCGTCCGTCCGTCCGACCGTCCGTCTGCTGTCCATCTAAGCTTGTTCGCACTCTACAGGTTGCAATTGTTGTCCGATTGTAATGAAATTTGGCAGAAGTTATTTTTTCTGGCCAAGGACCATCGGTATTGAATTTGGAGGAAATCGGTTCAGATTTAGATATAGCCCCCATACAAATGTCGGTCCCGATTTGACATTTTCCGCTCTAGAAACCACATATTGTACCCGGTTTTCTTTAAATTTTGCAGAACATCTTATAATCAAACTAGAAACACCTATGCAAAAATTGGGTAAGATCGGTTCAGATTTAGATATAGCCCCCATACAAATGTCGCTCCCGATTTGAAATTTTCTGCTCTAGAAACGACATATTGTCCCCGTTTTTTTTAAATTTGGCAGAACATCTTATAATCGAACTAGAAACACGTATGCAAAAATTGGGTAAGATCGGTTCAGATTTAGATATAGCCCCCATACAAATGTCGCTCCCGATTTGACATTTTCCGTTCTAGAAACGACATATTGTACTCGGTTTTCTTTAAATTTTGCAGAACATCTTATACTGCAACTAGAAACACGTATGCAAAAATTGGGTAAGATCCGTTCAGATTTAGATATAGCCCCCATACAAATATCGCTCCCGATTTGACATTTTCTGCTCTAGAAACGACATATTGTACCCGATTTTCTTTAAAATTGGCACAACATTTTATAATCGATCTAGAAACACCTATGCTTGAAGTGGGTATGATCGGTTCAGATTTGGATTTAGCCCCCATACAAATGTCGCTACCGATTTGACCTTTTCCGCTCTAAAATCCACATATTGTACCCGTTTTTCTTTAAAATTGGCACAACATCTTATAATCCAACTAAAAAACCAATGGTGAAATTGGGTAAGATCGGTTCAGATTTAGATTTAGATTAGCCTTTCCTTACTTGTTTTCCTTCAAAAGCCTTTAACAAAATATGTACATATTTGGAGAGGTTAAAGGATTCCTCGTTTTTTAAGTGCAAAATCTCTTAACATTTGTGAGAAACTTATTGAATTTTGGCCGATGGATTTTGATTCTGAACCACTATGTGTCGTAAGGTTTCAAAATTTTCTCAACAATCAATAAAAATGAAATCATATTTTTTTCTTCTAAAAAGTTAGAGTTTTAATGGTTGTTAATGATAAATTAATACAGACAGAGGTATAACATTTTTAGTATTTTTAATAGATATTCTTCTCTTTCACCTCTGATATCCCTATGAACATACATTATTAAGCCTAATATATCATTTTGAAATTAATGGTCCTGTAAAAAGGAGAAAATATCACCAAAAGAAAACCGTTTTTATCAAAGATTTTCTTTCATCTTCATTTCAAAAATATTTTATTTCAGGGCCTAAATTAAAAATAAATAAATATAACTTATACAGAAAGAAACATCCTTAAATGAAATAACTGATCAAAGTAAAAAGAAGAAATAGAATATCTCCTTTTTGGTTTAACTGGCACATATTATGTCTCTGTATAAGTGGTATGTTTTCACTTAATCGAGTTTGTGTCTTAAATCTTTTGTTTTGGATTCTTTTAAATATTGCGAATAAATAAACATAAAGCCTTTTAGAATGGTAGTTTGCTGTCGTCATCTTCATCTTATTCTTCTACTTTTTCTGCTTCTTCTTCTTCATCAAAATATATAACAAAGTTTGTTGCTTAAGTCTTTTGTTTTTAAGTGGACTGTTTTGTATCTGATTATTCTTTGCTACCTACCATTGCTCTCCATAGATTAACAATAACAATAACAACAACACATTTGCATTTAAAACATATATTACTTAATCGCATAAACTACCTTGAACTCGTTGACAGCAATAAAAAAACAGCCAAAACAGACAGCCAAAAAAAAATGCATGGTGTTTAAACACCCAGACTCTAGAAAGTATTTTTATTTTTTTCGCATTTTATTTGAGTCTCTTTCTTTCGTTTCTTCTTGTTGCTGGTTGGCTCTAGCTCTAGCTCTGGCTTTTGCTCTTGTTTTTGTTGTCGAACAAATTGCAAAATTGTGTTTTTTTTCTGTTTTCAAAATACGACCAACATTATGGGAACAAAATAAATGTTTTCGTTCACGTCTGCGCTAACCTTGAACTCTTTGGATACAAGTCAAAGCAATTCACTGCGAAACGATCAATATGAAAGGAATTAACAGCCATCGCAGCAGACAGAAAAGAAGCAAGAATTGTGAACAAGAAACGGACCAGGGAGAAGAGAACAAAATAAAAAGTAAATGAAACAAAAGAAGAAATGCTGAGAAGCAGAAGCAGAAATAGAAACAGAAACCAATAACATGTTTATTATAGTTTATGTACGGAATGAATATTAATTAATAACAGTATAAATGCTGCTAATAGTGCTATAAAAATGCAAAGTCGAATGCAGAAAATAGAATAGAAAGAAAGACGAAATAAAACAACAGAATTGAGCTTGTTTTTTTTGTATCGCAACGATCGTTATGACATTTTTACGGAAAGGAAGCTATATAGTTTATTCATGGAAGTAGCTTTTTAGAGGTTTTAATGACTATAAATATCTTGCAAAGAATAGATTAACGGCTTGTTCATTCTGTGGTAATGGCTGGCGGTGAATTTATGCAGCCACTTCTTTCAATGGGGGGTCCTCTAAGAGAGATCTTAATTATTTATAAAATTTTCCAGATCGTGGTTGATTTCAAATTGAAAAGAAAATAAATATTTTTTATTTTTATTTTTATATATTTTTGTTGTAGTTAAGCTTATCTTTGATTTAATCTATAACCGGCTGTATTCGGACTATAAATTTCTTGCAAAGAATAGATTAACGGCTTGTTCATTCTTTGATAATGGCTGGCGGTGAATTTATGCAGCCACTTTTTTCAATGGGGGGTCCTCTAAGAGAGATGCTAATTATTTATAAAATTTTCCAGATCGTGGTTTATTTCAAATTGCAAAGAAATATTTATTTTTATATTTTTGGGGTTATGCTTACCTTTAATTTAACCTATAACCGGGTGTGATTGGACTTATACTTCCAATATTGTAATACAAATTTTAATGATGTCTCCAACGAAAATTCGAAATTAAAATATTCTCTAATTTTACCATAAATAAATTGTTGCTGGCGGTGAATTTATTCAGCCACTTCTTTCAATGGGGGGTCCTCTAAGAGAGATCTTAATTATTTATAAAATTTTCCAGATCGTGGTTTATTTCAAATTGCAAAGAAATATTTATTTTTATTTCTATATTTTTGGGGTTATGCTTACCTTTAATTTAACCTATAACCGGTGTAATTGGACTTTACTTCCAAAATTATAATACAAATTTTAATGATATCTCCAACGAAAATTCGAAATAAAAATATTCTTTAATTTTTCCATAAATAAATTGTTGCTGGTGCTGAATTTATTCAATGGGGGTCCTCTAAGAGAGATCTTAATTATTTATAAAATTTTCCAGATTGTGGTTTATTTCAAATTGCAAAGAAATATTTAATTTTATTTCTTTATTTTTGGGGTTATGCTTACCTTTAATTTAACCTACAACCCGGTGTGATTGGACTTATATTTCCAAAATTTTAATCTCCAACGAAAATTCGAAATTAAAATATTCTTTAATTTTTCCATAAATAAATTGTTGACGTTGATTCATCTCTGACCCGCATAGGGTAATCATTGATGTTGATAAAATTTTCCGCATTTCGCAAATGAGTCATCAAACTTCCAAAATCTTTTATCGCCTCTCAGTCCAATGAGACAGCACAAAATCTAATGTTACGAATTTATTTCAAATTTTCCACACAACAAAGTGGGAAGTAAATCTGAATGTCTTCCACCGGACAATGTAAGACAATGTAATCGACATCAGTTTACAGCCACTGATCAATTTCAGTGATTGTAAGTGTTAGATGGAAACTTCACAGGTTTTGTTTTTTCTCGCTACAAAGAAACATAAGGAAGTCGCTTAAATGTTGCTGACAAATAAAGTCATAAAACAAGGCATTCGGCATTAGGCATTTGGCCAAACAAAAGCAAATAGCAACACCAACTTGGCTCTGTTTCACAACAAAAGTCCAACAAACCGCAAAGTCAATGCTACTTTTGGTTTGGGTTTTACAACGATGACATTAGATATTTTTACGCTTTACTCACTCACTGACTCGCTCGCTCACCATTCAACAGCGATCCATCGTAATGGCAATTCAATACATAATCATTATCACATTAAGCAAAAAAAAGCAACAAAACAGAAAAAAATCCAATAACCATGCAGCAGCAGAAAATAATGCATAAAACAAAAAAGCAAAAACAAATCATAAATTCAACCACATTTTATAGCCAAGCCAGGGCAGACCAGGCCAGGCCAACACATCAGATTCAAGTAATTTTCATTGTAAAACTATGACTATGACTAAAAGTAGTACATGGTCTTCTAGCTACAAATGGCGTTTTCATATCAATAAAGATACTCACTCACTTGTGGATGGCTGCACACTTGGACAGCCAGACAGATGAGTGGATGGATAGATGGATGAATGGATGGACGAGTAGATGGCCGCCGGACAGACCTCTCTAGACTGATGGTCTTATGTACTTGACGAATCACATCATTTTCATAATGCCACACACCCTACTAAATGCATATGAGGGTAATGATAAAGAATGGATCGGAGACGGCATTTGTAAATTTCATAGCAATCTTAACAAATAGTAGTCAAGTTTTGATAGAACTAAATGCGGTGTAAAATTATTGAAGATGCAATATATTTTCGCCTCTTAACAAAATATGACAAATATTTTTTACAATTTGACAAAATAAGAAACCCTTTCTATTACATCATTGTGACTAATAACATCATTATTAGTTTATTTTTTCCGGGAACATCAGATATCGAAAAATTTATTTTATGGTCCATATATTAAATGAATATATATCTATCTATATATATATATATATATATATATATAAATCCAAACAGAATGTTTTTGACATTACTAACAATTCATTTTCTTTTGTCTCTTTTTAGGTATGTACCCTCTTAATATATACAGATATGTCATGAAAGAACTGTAAGTAAATAATTATTTGAAAACAAAAGGAAGAGCATTCTATTTATGAAAATCCCTTTGACAGTTTTGTGGGATAAAGGAGTAGGGTGCATTCTGATTGTCAAACTTCTTCTTCTATAAATTCAAATATTGGTTTGCATAATTATAGACCGCCTGAAAGGTTTGAAAAGAAACCCTATCATTTTATTCACCACCAAGTTATGATCATGATTGTCAGGATTTTCGAATAATAAAAAATGTATTTATTGCAAAAAATGTATACAGGGTTGCCCATATTCGACGGACCCATCTGGCAACGCCATAACTTTTGACAGAGATGTCAGATCGCTTAATGACATACCGCGTTTGAAGCGTCAGTCCAAGCTGATTTTTACCATGCAACAATACACGCCACGCGAGCGCTCTGAAATAGTTGAAATTTACATTCAACAGAACAAGTCAATTGTGAAAACTCAACGTGCTTTTAAAATATTAAAAAATGTGAGAAGTGCGCCTTCTAAGAACACCATTAAGCGTTTATACGAAAAATTTTCGACTGGTGAGGCTCTTTCTAATCCGAAGAGGCCAAATAAAAGTCGACCAAGGCGATCGGCCGAGAATATCGCTGCCGTACGAGCCAGTGTTGAGAGGTGCCCAAGAACATCCCAAAAACGCCGTTCTCAGCAGTTGGGCATGGCTCGGTCCACTTTACAACGGATTATTCGCGTTGATTTGCATTTGCAAATTAAAAGATTAAGATTGGGTCCGTCGAATATGGGCAACCCTGTATATATTTCTTTAAACTGCATATGGTAACAAAATTATTCCAACAAAACCTAAAGAGGACCCGCTTATTACCCGCTTCGAGTGACATTTAGTGGCATAGTTTTTGTTCTGAAAATTACTACATAATTAATTGTTTCTGGTTAATTAGTTAGCTCATTTTTGTATTCAAAACCACATTTTTTAAATCTTTATCAAACAAATATAAATAAAGATAAATAAACAAGTTAAATTGTCATGCAATAATATGATTTCACATTATCGCTAATAACAATGTCAACGTGTATCTGAAATCAAATTTTCAAAAACAAACTTTAAGTTAATTTTTTACTTAGTCTGGAAATTATCCAGCGTTGGGTTCTTTCCTACGAACATGCTGTAGAAATTTTGCTGAGTGCAAATTGGCAGAACTACCATAAACTAATTACTAAGCCCGTACATGTATGTATATTAAACGGGGGCATATAATTTCCAGCCAACCCACTGCAATAAAGCTTGGATTGTTTTCTGATGATTTGCAAAATATTTCGTCCCTAAGTCAAACCGTCTGCAGGCTAAACGTTCTTAAAAGCACCCGTCAAAATAATGTTTTTTTTTTCGAGTGTAATTTTTGTATGCTAAATATTTTGAAAAAAAAAAAATAGACGCTTGAAAGAACTTTTAATATAAATTTTAATTTCTGTATTAGAATAATATCTTTGTAGAATTATGGGACATTTGTAGATAAACAACTGAAAACTTAGCCTTTAAATACCTTTTAATCAGTGCCTAGGTGTTGAACATCGAAATGAAATTGACGTCACAGCGCTCTTTTTTATAGAAATAGTTCCAACATTAACTCAACAACGTCGTTATCGGCCAATATTTATCATTTAGGATGCTTAAATTCAAAAGGTATTGATTGCTTTTGTTAATTTTTACATTGTATTTTTTAAAAATATTAGTTTTTGGTTAGAACTTAGAAAAACCTCTAAAAATTTTTTCCAATACATCCATAATCATGTCTTTGATTGAAATGTTTAATAATTTAAAAAAGGCAACATCAAAAAATGTACCGAAAAAAACATGATTTATAGGAGTGTGTCCAGGAGATATTTAATTGAATATTTATATTTTCCTCATAGTGACTTTTCATATAAAACAACTGATTTTAACAACAAACCCATTTCCTTTTGAAACTACATAAAATCAGTTCTTAGTCACATTATGGATGTGTACTTCTGAATGCTTGTTTCCATCTCAAGAGTTTATTACTTCCTTAAGTCCAGGACTGCTCATAACAAAAAAAGAATATTTTGCCCGAAACCTGAAACCTATTTTTGTGTGATTGAGGCATACCGATTCATAAAATACATATTTTATTTAATTTTTTACTAAAATTCCAATTTTCATGGAATACACCTTTATCTTTGAACAAAATTTTGAAAATATAGGATTGCTAATTTCACCCCACCACAACAGCGGATAAGAAATAAGCTCCTAAAAATCACGAAACAATTTTTTAAATACCGAAGAATACGATGTATATATGTAAAAGATCAACGAATATAGGGTGTGCTATTTAAAAAACTAAATTAGAATCGTCTATAAAAAAGTACTGACTATTTATATTGAAGGTTGAATATTGCCGTTTAATAATGGAACACAATATCATTCAAAAGACTACCACGACAGGCTTCGCAGCCGATCAACCCAATTTTTCAGTAGAACCTAAAATCCACACCAAACAGTGACTCGTTGTGGTTGCATTGGCTTCTCAATAGTCACGTGTGGGTTCTCGTGACATAGCCACCGAAAGGAAAATGAGCTTCTCTCGAAAAACGAAAAATTTTCACGTAAATTTCTTACAGTTTGCGTTAAAGACTCACTAATTTGGAAGTAAGTTTTTAATATTTTCCAATTTTGTTCGAGCGTATAGCGTCCTTGTTTTGCAAATGTCAAACATAAACCTGAAATTAAAAATGTATATTATACTACCTTTTAAAGTCAAAGTAATCAGTAGTAGTTGTAGACGCAAACGAATTAGAAAATAGAATACAAATTAGAAAACAGAATATTTTGCTTTATTTATATTTATAGTAGCTTATTATAAAAATATATAAACATCCAGTTATTAAAAGGGGTTTTCGAGCTACTTAAACGAAAATTTAAAAGTCTCGATTTATAAAAATCTTTTCCGTCTACAAAGACATATAAAGCATCTTCATTTATCCGTAAATCTTTTACATAAAAACATTGTTTTCTTTGTTAGAAGGTTAGCTATTTAAAAATAAAACAAAATATTTCACCATTATTTATTTATGTTTAATCGTTTTCGAGACTGTTCTTTGTTCTTGTCTCTATGTGAAAGTAAAATTCGCAAAATTTGTAGTCATCATAAGTGAACCTTTAAGTAACTATACAAATGGATGTTATCGCAATTATATTTCCTAAATGAGAGTACACATTAAAGAAATTTTGGTCGAAAATGGAAATACTAGTAAAATAAAAAAATATCCATAATTTTTTTTAATGTCGTTTTCGAAGCCAAAATACATCACAAAGTGTTATGCATAGCACTTCGGATTTTTTTTGCATTTCGTAATCAGTTATCAAAGGTTCGTAAAACAATTCTTCAATCACACATGATGTCAGCCGTTGATATATTACTATGAATATGTTAGATAAGAGTTATGGTCAGAGAGAAAAAGGAAATTTATTCGTTTAGCTTTCATTTCCATTTTAGTTTTTTTTCTACAACCTTGTTGTATGTCGTGAATGTTTGATTATTATATTTAGAGTACTTTTGAAGCGACTCTGAACGACAAGTGCTTCTTTTTCTTCGAGTGAGATGCACTTAAATAAAAATCTACGCATTGAAAATCAATTCATCTCCAAAGAAACTACTACAACTACTCAAGTTGGGCGATTATTCATGATGATGAAGATAACAAATGAAACAAGTTTAATTAGATTGCCTAAGTCTTTCGTGAATGTGAATGTTTTCCAGTTCTTCTTCAACACTCCCACTCATCTGCTCTAAATTGCTGCTCTAAAAGTTTGTGTGAAGATGCACACACACAGCAATTATCAACTGTCATCTGAAGTATGCACTTCAACTATTTGACCTTATGGAAAAAAAAACATATATATATATATATATATATATATATATATATATATTCATGCCAAATACTTGAAGCCCATAAAATGTGCTGTCAACTTGAAGTGTGCTGGCCAAGATGGCTGTGTGTTCCTCGCCTAACCTTGAGATGTGTGCAAAGTCAATATTACTTAAGCCATGGTGCGTCGTCAATGGGGACAGTGGTGTGTGTGTACACACTTTGGCTGCCACGAGACGAGACGATTTGCAAATTTTGTTGTCATGTCTTGGCGGCAGCGTACAAAAATGTCATTTTATTACAAAAAAGGTTCTTTCTGACATAGCAGATACACGTAATGCAGCGCAGCACGTATTCGCCTGTGTTGAATGTCTGCTGGATTTTTGATTAATTTCAAAGTCAATTTGTTGCATGTATTTGTTGTTGTTGTTTTTGATTTTAAATTAAAAAAATCATGCACTTGTGCTTGATTTGTTTGCTGTTGTGCTGGCTCTGACGCTCTTGCCTCGTCTTGTCGCATTTTAATTAATGTGCTGAACTACGCCAAGATTTATTTTTGGCGTTCGCGCTGTAATATTTCCATAATGCGTACAGACAGACAGACTAACACTGTTGATTAATATCGCTGAGTGGGTGGGTGTAACTATGTTGTCAATATGGCCATACACGTGCATGGCTTTCTGATGTTGCTGATATTCGTTGTTTGACGATGATTTGTTGATGACTCAGACTCAATGTACGTGTTGTAGGCTTGGGTGGGTGGTTAGGTGGTGTTCCATTACAACATTTCCACCGGTATACTGTCGTCACTTGTACTTGGCAGTGTTCAATTAAATTTCACAATAGACACCCATAGTTCAGATACTAAAAAGTTTGTCTCTTTAGTCGTTTGTTTGTTAACTTCCACTTCCATCCGAAAAAAGTGTCAAACTTTCGAAACCTAATAAGGATGTATGTAGACAGAAGTTGAATTGAATATCACGTATGTGTCTTAAGTCTTTTGTTTTCATTTATTTTATTAAGGGTCATGTTTGTTATCATGGGCTGCATAGACAATATTAATCTTTCATAGGGAAACTATAGATAATTGTTTACGCCAAAGATAATTTTATATCGCACAGTAACCATTTGCGCCCTTATATAGAAGAAAACACGTTGAGAACAATGAAAATGCAAGTTTTTGGCTTTAGAGAATTGGTTAATAAATACATATTCTTTTTATCTGTTATCATTTGGCTACAGAATCATTTAGAAATTCGAGACACAAATTAAAAAATATATATTTTAGCTTCCTAAACAGACGAAACCTTAGTAGAGCCAAAATATGAAATCTTGCAATGGAAGTGGTATTATAATGAAAACTTTTGGTCAGGAAATAATAAATAATCAGTGACAATAATTTTAAATATCAAAATTATATTTAAAAAAGTAAGTAGGTTTCACTCTCACAGAGCGTCTCTATGGAATTTATAAGACACTATAATTTTACTTAAGGCCGGCTTATTTATATGAGAGGTAGTAGTAGTAGAGTTTTCTTGTCACATTTATAAAACAATGGTAAAAACATATATCAAATATCAAGTCAGAGTCGATTCCAGGCACCAGTACAGAATTTATAAAGGCTTTGAAACTTATAGGAATATAAGTTATAATAGTTTTATTTCGACCAAAGTTTGTGCCAATTTGTGTGGGAGGTACCAGAAGGCATGTGGCAATGCCGCCCATATTCCAGGGATGTACAACATCTTTAAAAAATAGCAAGCAAAGGTCAAAGAGTATTCCGATCGTCCGTATAGAAGTTATAAAAGCTTAAATTTAACGTAGGTTATTGTCTAGAAGGGGCTTTGCAAACTCCACCATATTTTGTACGCTCAAAGTGATTATAAAAACTTTTTCAAATAGCAGCTCCAGTACCTTCTGTCTGAGATGAAGATTGTATGCCGACAAGGCTGTATCTATAGAAGCAAGATCCGGTTGAACTTGTAGAGTCGTCACTGACATCCAAATAAGGTGAATATCAAGCTGCTGAAGAGATGTGCGGTAGTCTTCAGCTGTACTTAAATTTAGGGTCACCAAGTCCAAGGATCTGGTGGCGGTTTTACTATCCAAGTAGATGTTTGCACCAGTTTTGGCCAGAACATTTTGACGAGACCACACCACAACTTCCCCGATAACATTAACTTCGGCCTGATATACGCTGCAGGCATCGGGTAACCTACAAGCTAGGTTAACTTCAAGTTATTTGCAGTGTAGCCCATACCCAAAAAAACATAGACACTTTTCAAATACCCAGACAAACCTGGCCCCAATATAACAAAAAACGTACAAGAGAACTTTTAAGCCAGAGTAGAAGAGGCGGATCAGGAGTGATATCGATGCTGGTCAATTGGAAACAATGAGCGACGAATGAAGCTGCAATTCGACTATCACTGCCGTAGCTACGACACGAAGAGGAAATAGGATTGGCGAGCACTTCTTATGGGACTGTCCAGCTCAAATAAACCCATGCCACAGGACCTCTGGGAAGTACATACTACATGACATTGGCGAGATATCGGAAATTGATATTAGAAATTGATATTGACGTTGACCAACAAACCAAAGAAGCCCATACCTCACCTTACAATTAAGACAGGAATTTCACCCTTTCCCGTCATCCCTAGCTGACATGTATAGTTCAGTTTTTGTCAAACAGAGTCACTGGCATGGTGTAGTCTACCCTAAGTAGCATGTCCAAAGGGAAATACAATTAAGTTGTATTGCCGATCTAGCTGCCGTATGCTTGCCTTCTATATCGATTTGGCAAAACATGTTCCGCTTATGCTAATGCCATTCACTGCACACTTTTCTCTTCTTTTCATTGGTCTAACCAAGTCACCGTTCAGCAGAATCGGACTAATCAACGCTGTATGTATACACTGAACGAGTTTTGGCGAGAGTCTCCAGCGGACTCATATATCCATTTAAAAAATATTTATTCTTTACTAAAAATTACAATTGAGAAAAATCGATTTTCTGCAGAAAACTCCATAGAAATAGAAAACAATTAAAAAATATTTTTATGTATTTTTTATATCTTAAAGCTTTTAAAAAAGAAAGAAATATTCTGTTATCTAATTTGTAAAAAACAAAAGTTAAAAAGTTAGTTAAAAAAGAATGCTTACAATTATCCATAGATATTTTACACATAGACATTGTTTTCTTCATTATTATGTTAGCTATTAAAGAAATAGATAAACAGATTTTTACATTTTTTCTAATTGTTATGGGGGTTTTCTTCAGGAGAATTCGTAGAATTAATTAAAGCCACTGCTTCTATGTGACAGTGCAATTCGCAACATTTATTGAACTTATATTTCTAAAAATGTGGAGTTCAAATATTAAAGGTTCCTTTGACGAAAATTGGAATGGTAGTAAACAAATTAAAAAATATAGGGTCCGCCATCTAACGTTTTTTTTTTTTCAACTATTCAACCGTTGGACTATTATTTGTGGGGTGCCCTCAGCAGCCATTTGAATGAAATTATTTTCCATTATTAACCGGAAGGATTGTACTTTCAAATAAAAAAATTAAGAAAATATTCAGTAGTTTTTTATAGCATTTTCAAAAAAAAAGTTATTTGGCGGACTCTATATATACCAAATTTTTTTTAAATTGTTTTCGAAATAAAATAAACTTTAAATTGTTTTCGAAATAAACAAATGAAATAAACTTCAAAACACAGTTTCATCATTTTTTGACTTTGTAGATTAATATATTTTATTTGCGATTTATTTCATTTGCACAAGGAATTATTGTTGGTAATATTCGTTCGTGCTTATACACTTTCTCCTCTGGTTTATGTCCAAAGCCACTTTTGGTAATCCTTAATAATACCTGTATAAATATGTAATAATAAAGAGTGATTTTTTTGAGGTTAGGATTTTCATGCATTAGTATTTGACAGATCACGTGGGATTTCAGACATGGTGTCAAAGAGAAAGATGCTCAGTATGCTTTGACATTTCATCATGAATAGACTTACTAACGAGCAACGCTTGCAAATCATTGAATTTTATTACCAAAATCAGTGTTCGGTTCGAAATGTGTTTCGCGCTTTACGTCCGATTTATGGTCTACATAATCGACCAAGTGAGCAAACAATTAATGCGATTGTGACCAAGTTTCGCACTCAGTTTACTTTATTGGACATTAAACCAACCACACGAATGCGTACAGTGCGTACAGAAGAGAATATTGCGTCTGTTTCTGAGAGTGTTGCTGAAGACCGTGAAATGTCGATTCGTCGCCGTTCGCACAATTGGGTTTGTGTTATTCGACCACATGGAAGATTTTACGCAAAGATCTTGGTGTAAAACCGTATAAAATACAGCTCGTGCAAGAACTGAAGCCAAACGATCTGCCACAACGTCGAATTTTCAGAAAAGTTGGCAGAAAATCCGCTTTTTTATCGACAAATTTTGTTCAGCGATGAGGCTCATTTCTGGTTGAATGGCTACGTAAATAAACAAAATTGCCGCATTTGGAGTGAAGAGCAACCAGAAGCCGTTCAAGAACTGCCCATGCATCCCGAAAAATGCACTGTTTGGTGTGGTTTGTACGCTGGTGGAATCATTGGACCGTATTTTTTCAAAGATGCTGTTGGACGCAACGTTACGGTGAATGGCGATCGCTATCGTTCGATGCTAACAAACTTTTTGTTGCCAAAAATGGAAGAACTGAACTTGGTTGACATGTGGTTTCAACAAGATGGCGCTACATGCCACACAGCTCGCGATTCTATGGCCATTTTGAGGGAAAACTTCGGAGAACAATTCATCTCAAGAAATGGACCGGTAAGTTGGCCACCAAGATCATGCGATTTGACGCCTTTAGACTATTTTTTGTGGGGCTACGTCAAGTCTAAAGTCTACAGAAATAAGCCAGCAACTATTCCAGCTTTGGAAGACAACATTTCCGAAGAAATTCGGGCTATTCCGGCCGAAATGCTCGAAAAAGTTGCCCAAAATTGGACTTTCCGAATGGACCACCTAAGACGCAGCCGCGGTCAACATTTAAATGAAATTATCTTCAAAAAGTAAATGTCATGGACCAATCCAACGTTTCAAATAAAGAACCGATGAGATTTTGCAAATTTTATGCGTTTTTTAAAAAAAAAGTTATCAAGCTCTTAAAAAATCACCCTTTAGTATACAAATGTATTTATGGAATGAAATGGGGTTTATATCATATGTTATGGTCTTACAGCATTGTGGGATATTTCCATTCATTTGAAAACAATAACCGGTTTTTAATTAAGAATTTTCGAAAAGGCGGGTCTCGGTTTGTTTTCTTGAAAAGTGCCGCTTTTTGACGTCTCTAGTAAGAACTTCGATTCCATTAGCATTAACTCTTTGCATTACATTCGTCATTTCTCCCCAACTCACCACCTATGCAAAAAACAAAAGACTTAAGCGACATACACGATGTGCACTCCATCTTCATATATGACAGTCATGTAAAACATTTTCTACTTGAACAGGACTTAGCATATTCAGTGTAAAGGAAAAAAGTTAAATACACATCAGATATGTGACAGTTCAGCCAAGTCCATGGCGGTAGAAACGATATTAAGTAGCCACGTTTCATGTGACATGCAAACGTACAGTGTCACCCTGTACCCAAGTAAACTCTCTGCCAACACATTTTGATCACCTCATCTTCTTACTTTCCGCATATTTAATGTTCGTTATATCTTCTTCGTCATCTTCTTATGCCTCCCTTTGGTCGCACATTAGGTTACATTATCATATTGTCGTCTGTCTTTCCACTGAATACTCGAATATTTCCAGTTATTTTTTACCGCTTTTTTTTACATCTTGACTCCGTTAATGTCATTTGGAATTTTTTATGTTTTGTTATGAACGACACTCCAATGTTTCTTTTCTTGCATCTCCTGGTTCCCTCGGAACGGCACGACGTGAACCTCACTGGCTTCACACACACAGGCACACACCCAAAATGTAAACAAATAAAACTGGCGGCTATAAGATTTCACTTTCGTTTGTGGAATTTTTATGTATATCTTTTGAGAAAGAAAGAAAAAACAAACAGCAAATAACAAGAAAGAGAAGAAGAAGAAGAAAGAAATTTAATGATGAGCATAGCTTACATTTTATTGAAATTTAATGGATGCTGTGGAATGCCGTAGCACTCAATACTGATGGAAAGACATAAAAATGCTGAAGGCGTTGTCGATGTAATTTTATGTAAAATGACTACAGTGATGTAACTCGAAAGAAACTACAGGAAAGTTTTAACTTAAGCTCAAATATTGAGAAGGGAATTCAGAAGAAAAAGTTTGGGTTGGGCATTAGGTTGTAACTTTTTAAATGCCATTGTTTCCACAATTTGTTAATTTTAAATCAACAAAAAAATTAAAATTTTTTCGGACAATTTTAAATGACGAATTTGGCTCATATGTGGACGGACAGACAGAAGAACAAACTATGTTCGTCGTCTTAGAATTACATATCGATTATTTTACACAGATAAATTCTGATTTTGATTTATATTTTGTAATTGTTTTTTAACTTAAATAATTTTAACGATTATTTTCTCTCTTGTTTCATTTTAGGTATGTATTCGTATAAGATAAACAAGCTATCATTAACGTTCTGTAAGTGCAAAATTAAGAAAAAAATGATCTATGTTATTATCGCTAGAATTTTCCAAACTGGCCTATAATTACATTATAAATATGTATTATACCTCATGTAGTGGGAATCCTGATCGTAATCGTAAATCAAAGAGATATATCAAATTATTTGCCTCACTTTGTTTAATTTCAATTAAAAGAGAGCTATACCTTTTGAAAACGGTTAATTGTTTAATACCTGATTAAAATATAATCGAAAGACTTAAGAAACGAACTTTCTTCGACGCAGTGATTTTTATTGGAGCGTCAAGTAGTGTTAAAAGTCAACGTTTTGAATGGACCACACCACTCTAAAACACAGTGATTTTATGTTTTAAACATTTATTTTGTCACAGAACTTTATGACGATTCCATAAAACATTGAGTTGCAACTATATTGTAGTGTAGTGTGCTTTGTGGAACTAATTGTAAAGAATACAAAAATCACTTTTTTCATCATGACACACCCATACTTTCGTTTGCCATTTAGTTTGTGGCTCATACGCATAGATGTATGCATGATTCGTCACCTGTAACAATATTATACAGGTCTTCTAAGGCACCATCATTGTGATCTCATGATCATTGGTTTGTACCAATCGACATGAACATCGTTTTTTTTTTACTTTTTTCAAATTATGCGGGATCCAACGAGAATAGATATTTTTCACCGCAAAATGATGATGCAATATTTAATGGTTAATTGAACTAATGTTTAAGGTTGCATGAATCTCACAGCATGAACATGTCAACAATTGTTGGAACAACAACAGATTTTGGAAGACCTTCAAGAAATTCTTTCTTGAGCAAAGCGTTTTATAGTGTTTCGAATTGGCTCGAAAACTTTCACGAGTCAGTTCCATTTTTTGTTGAAGCACAAGTTTAAGAAAATTCGTAAATAAATTTTGGCACGAAAATTTCCACTGGTAAACTCAATTTTTTGCTGACACACAACTTTTAAACAAAAAACCGGCAAAATCGCACGAAAATTTTCAGGTGTTGATTCCAATTTTTGTTGACACAGTAGGTTTAATAGAATTATTAATAAATTCTGGAACGAAAATTCCCACGCGTTCCATTCCATTCCATTTTTGCTGACACACGACTTTTAAATGAAATGCTCTTTTGTTCGATAAAAAATTAATATGTTTTTTCAAAAGCATCAGTAGATATTAATCGTGTTGAGAAAGTACAGAAAACGTTCACTCTCTAAACTTTTCTATAGCAATTCCATCGTGCGAAAATAGACGTATACTTCTATCTTTAAAATCATCTAGAAGAGATTTTGCTTCGCTGGTGGTTTTACATGGTACTATTAATGACTATTAGTGGATTTTCCAGAGTTACTATCTCTCATTTAGTTTAGTGCGCCGTCCCGTTCTTTCAGATACTACTACCCTTTTCATATCTATAGACTAATAATACTATTTGTGAGTTTGTAGATTTTACTATTTATAGTCTTATGTTTAAAAAAATTGTTAAATAATAAGATTAACTAAATATATTATTGTTATATTAATTTTAATCTATATATAGTACACTGCTGGTCTGTAAGGTGCCATTTTCATACACTTAATAAGGAAAGGGTAAATAAATTAGGGCTTTTTACTCCATTGCAATTCAATTCGGTAAAAAAGTGAAATCGGGGAGAACCACTTTCACCATGTCTATTTCTAAGTGAAATATAATATGCCACCATGCCATTTGTAAATAATTTATTATTTATTCTATAAAATATAGATTCAAAATGCCCTTCAGCTAGGACAATATCCCAGTTCAAATCATATAATATGTAAAGCTTGACTAAAATCGGTTTAAGTTTGTAGTTTCTACAGCGAAAAATTCAAATCTGGCTCAACATTTGTATGGAGGCTATATATAAATCTGAACCGATCTAGGTCGAATTTGCGGTGCTGTGCCAAATTTGAAGAAAATCGGGTAAAAAGTCAAATCGGGAGCGACATTTGTATGGGGGATATATCTAAATCTGAACCGATTTGCTTCAAATTGAATAGCGTCCGTCCTTGACCTGCAAAACATACTTGTCCCAATTTTTTGTTTGGAGCGGACAATAATTACAACCTGTACTTTGATTACAACAATAGATGGACAGACGGATATTGCTAAATCGACTCAAAAATTGATTCAAGTCGATCTGTATAATAACCGATTAGTTTACCTCGTTTCCTCTTGGGTGTTACAAACAAATGTACAAAGATTCCATTTTTGTGGACACACAATGATTAATATATGGTCCGCCATCTAAGGTTTTTTTTTTCAACTATTCAACGGTTGGACTATTATTTGTGGGGTGCCCTCAACAGCCATTTGAATGAAATTATTTTCCATTGTTGTTTGTATGAATAGTTGGTCTGTTATGTTGTATGTCTTGTCATTTATTTTGGTTTAAGACCAAAGGTTGTGCCGAAGTCTTCAGCAGAACCCAAAATTAGCAAAAAAGGGAAAGTGAGACCTTTATTGTTGCAGCTAAAAGTTGACTGCGCAGATTCGTTGCGATAGTTCTGACGAGATGGGGTAGCATCTCGTCAGAACTATCGCAACGAATGTATGTCTTTGACTTAAATCAGGGTTCATATTAGTACCAGCGGTCACATATTTCAAATGAGAAACGCTGATAAACAAAATATTCCACCGAACTAAGTCGACACACTAAAAATCTCACTTTGCCAATTCAATGTTATGCATGTGCTCGCATCGCTCGCAACAATGCAAAGGTTGTTGTTGTACGGTACGTCCCGTCTTCACTGTACCTCGTGTGTATTGTTGTTGTTTGTATGTATAGTTGGTTTAAGACCAAAGGTTGTGCCGAAGTCTTCAGCAGAACCCAAAATTAGCAAATTGGCAAAGTGAGATTTTCCACTTAGTTCGGTGGAATATTTTGTTTATCAGCGTTTCTCATTTGAAATATGTGACCGCTGGTACTAATATGAACCCTGATTTAAGTCAAAGGCATACATTCGTTGCGAAAGTTCTGATGAGATGGGGTAGCGCCCATCGAAACTGCGCAGTCAACTTTTAGCTGCAAAAATAAAGGTCTCACTTTGCCTTTTCTGCTAATTTTGGTTCTGCTGAAGACTTCGGCACAACCTTTGGTCTTAAACCAAAATAAATGACAAGACATTATTTTCCATTATTAACCGGAAGGATTGTACTTTCAAATAAAAAAGAAATTTGAGAAAATATTCAGTAGTTTTTTATAGCATTTTCAAAATTAATAGAATTAATAAATTTCGGCACAAAAATTTGCATGAGAAAATTCCATTTTTGCAGTCACACGGTTTCTTTTTTCGCGCGTTGATTCCATTTTTTGAAACACATTCTCTTAGAAAATTTTTAATAAATTGTAGCACGAACATACGCACGAATAGACAGAAAACGAAATAATAACTCGAAAATTCCACTAGTAATTTCCATTTATTTTTCATAGCAAGAAAAATTTCAATTTTATTCATTGCTGAACACACAATTTTCAAACGGAAAACACCAAAATCGTAAAAAATTTTCTCAAGTTCATTTCATTTTTTCCAGACAAACAACTTTTAGAAAAAATCTTACTACATCGGCACGATTTTTTATACACTCCACGAGAGTATTATGTCTTTGTGCATTTGTTTGTAACACCCAAAAGGAAGAGAGATAGACCCATTGTTAATTATAATCACTTTTTGAAACGATTTAGCTATGTCCGTCTGTCTGTCCATCTATTCTTGTAATCACGATTCAGGTCGCAATTGTTGCCAGAACAAAATGAAACTTTGCACAACGAAGTTTTTCGGGACAAGGACGAACGCTATTTAATTTGAAGAAAATCGGTTCAGATTTAGATTTGACTCTTTTCACTCTAGATACTATATACTACAACAGATTTTCTTTAAAATTTGCAAAACACCTTATATTTCAACTGGAAACACCTGTGGTAAAAATGTGTTAGATCGGTTCAGATTTATATATAGCTCCCATACAAATTCCGTTCCCAATTTGAATTTTTCCGCTCTAGAATCCACATATTTTAACAGAATTTCTTCAAAATTCGCAAAACATCTTATATTTAAACTAGGAACACCTATGGTGAAAATAAGTCAGATCGGTTCAGATTTACATATAGCTCTCATACAAATTTCGTTCCCACAGAAACCGCGTATTTTCAGAGAATTTCTAAAAATTGAGCATAAGACGTTATACTTCAACTGGGAGAACTTATTGTGAAAGTTAGCCACTTCATTCCATGTTTGGATATAGCCCGAAACAAATATTATTCTCGATTTGACAAATTGGACTGGTCATATTAACCTGTGATTAGGAAACATACAAAAATTTTTTCCCGTTTTCACTTTTGTACTGAATTGTATTCCGATAGAAAGTGGAGTGTATCATGTAGTCGGCCGCCCGACTTTCCTTACTTGTTTTTTCATGAAGAAAATTATTAATAAACCGTGGCTCAAAATTTTTGAACAACAAATTAGACGGAGAAGGAGACAATATTCACTAGTTAATTCCATTTTTCTCAAATACAACATTTAGACGGAAAACGACACAAGCGCTAGAAAATTTCCACTAACTAAATACATTGTTGTTTTTTTTTTGAGAAAATTCGAAATAAATCATTCACAAAAATTCCATTTATAGCTGAACTTTGAAACTACAAAATAGTAGAGAAATAGTTTACAAGTTATTTCAATTTTTTGCTGATACACAATTCCACAGCTAAAAAATTTCCACTAATTAGTTCCGTTGTTTTTGTGAAAATTCGCAATAACAGCACGAACATTTCAAGGAGTAAATGTTAAATTCCATTTATTGCTGAATTTTAAAACGACAAAATAATAGAAGAATCTTTTACTAGTTAACTTCAATTTTTTTCTGACACACAACTTTTAAGAAAAGTCAATTTCACTTTTTTGCTGAAGCACAACTTTAAACAAACCAAATCCGACGATTTTTAAGAAAATTCGTAAGAAATCATCGTATAATTTACGAAATTTTTACGAGATTTAAACGGAAAATGACAAATACATAACGTATGTACACCTTTCTGACATATAGATTTAAAGAAAGGCTATAAGTACAACGTTAACAGAGTTACAAGCCGAGACACAATTATCGGCGGCGGTGGCGCTACCCAAAATCGGTTGGCGGCGGTGGCTTTCGGCTTATTTGCCGGCTCGTTGTGTCATTTGATCACCCCTATTATTATAATTTATTTGCCAATTTTAGGAAAAGGGAAGGAACAATTTGTATTGGTTTTTAATTTTCATATTTCATTATAATTTCATATTATTATCCCATACAATTACCTTTTGGCTGTGGGAATCCATTCCCAATCCATTTTTATAATATGGATGAATTTAAAAACCTTTATTACAATTACAGCTTTTCATGTGAAGCATATTTAACCAGATATCTTGAATGTCATAATCTTTCCAAAGAAAGTAAAAGATTTACCCACTTTGACACACTGAAGAAACACAATGCATGCTCTAAAAGTGTCCGAACAGTGCAAAAGGAATTATAGTCAGAGGACAGTGCATGTAGTTGCCCTAAATATACATGTGTGTACCGACGAAGATCATCGTTGCGAGATTTGTGGTTTTGTGTTCAACACAAGAGTGGCCAAAGAGAAACAGAGCCACAAGAGTGGTCAAAGAATAACATCTTCAGTTAAAATATAACCATGAAGGGAAGTATAAGTGCACCATGACGATAAAGCCTTCCAAACACCCACTTTGCTTAGAGTAGCAGTTGTTTATTGTTGTTTATAGGAAGACATGCGACTTTCAAATCAAAATGCAATCATTCAACTTACTATAGACGGGATACCAAATTCAAAAAATATCCATCTATTTCACAGTATTAGGTTGTCTAAGTCGCAAGTTATATTTTCTTTTGTAATTTTAAAAAATAGATAACATTTTGGTAGTAAAATTTAACGGAGCTAGAACTCCTTCAAATCTAAAATATATCGGCGACGTAGTAAAAGTCGACACGAGTCGATAAAATCGGCGGCGCGGCTCGTGCAGAAACATGCGGCGGCGGCGGCTTGTCGGCTTGTATCTCTGAACGTTAAGCGAAAAATCGTACAAAAAGTTCACGGATTACTTCCACTTGCTAACTTGATATTAACACATATGACAAAACTTTCTGAGTAAGTTTACGTTCCAATTTTTTGAAAAGTTGTTTACCCGTATGCACAAAAGGGACCAAAGGACCCCTAAAGGGTTAAGATATTCCACAAAAATGTTCCTCATAGTGTTTGAAGTAATTTTGCTGAACACATCCTATACTTAAAATGTAAGGATCACAAGGTAATCTATGCCGATTTATCATAAGAATGAAAAAAGGTGGAAATATTGACCACCTTCTAAATCGACCTTCATACGTTAACGTTCCAAACGCCGATACACGTATATTATTATTTTAACCCCGCCTGCCAAAGCGTTGTTATTTTCGAAAATGTTTCCTTTTTTTCCATAAAAACGAACGATTCTTTGTTTTTAAATCGATAGTGTTTTGGTTCTTGTAGACTTCACGAATTATATAATTATAAACATATTCGTTAGTTAAATTCATATAAAGCTAATTAAAGCAAATTTTGAGTGGAGATATATAACAGAAATTAAATTAAACAAATGTCTTTCTAAAATCCACTTGCATGGATTTAGTTATGTAAAGTATTTACTCTGTCATAGGATTTTGAGCTCGAAAAACGAGTTTAACTAAAAATTCGAATGTTTTTGTTGGTGCTCTTGAATTATTTAAAACATTTCGTATCTTTACCTGACTTCCCCACATTCTTTAATTTTCGTGGCTTAATTAACATTGTATTGTTTAATTGCCAAAAATGTATCTTAATTAATAATCTTCATTGAAGTATTAGCTCGGAGAAGTTTAATGTTTTTAAATTGTGCGGTTTAAAATATATATACAACATATGTTGTTTGTCTGTGTGTCTAAGACAATTATTTGTCTTTTTAATTGCCAAAAACAAAAGGCACGTACGTGAGCTGACGACTTCTGCAAACTCTGCTCTGGAGCTTTATGGAGCTGTGCCGTGCCCGCATTCAATTAAAATATTTAAATCTTATCTTTATTCTCTACTCTGTTTTTAACAAAATTTCAATTTATTTTAATTTGTTTAGTATTTAGATTTCTTTCTATTGCAACTAAAGCTTGTTTAGTGAAATAGTTTAAACAGCAAACAGTTATGAATCGCTTTCAATTAACCACCCGTCTTTAACTTGTGTATCCTCAGCTCGTGAAATAGCTCGTGTTGCGAGTGTTGGGATTTTGAAATATTTGTTTCCCACTTCTCCGAATTGAAGATAATTAATTATTATTTTCTTTGTGTGTCATGTAGTCATCTTAATTTAAATTGTGTTTAACAAATCGCTTGGCTACGCTCTAAACTTCATGCCCGATCAAAACTACTGCAAATTTTCAGTTTGGGACGAACGAAGATTCCTGCAAAAGTGATTAATTGAATTTTAATAGTTGCAACGTTAATTTAAATGCCATCATTGTTGCTGGCTGGCTGACATTCATTGCCATTCGAAATATTTATGGATGTTATGTTTTTTTTTTAATTTGTACATTTAATCATTGATTTAACAGCAGTCTCAAGATTTTAATTTTGCTCTCACAACAAAAGACTTAAGCAACAAACTTCAACTCACACGTTGTGCACTTGTCGTTAATTATTCGCAGATATTTGTTTCAATTAAGCCAGGTATTTTTAGCCGCAAATTCCTCGGCTATCTGCTGCGTTCACAAATTGAAATAGCAAATATTTAATTTATTTTATTTGATTGGTTTTTGCTGCTGGCGTTATTTTGTTTTTCGAGTACGTGAATATTTGCTATCAACAAGTTTTAATGGATTTGCTTATATTTGCATTGTTTCATTTGCCCATAAAAATTGTTTATTATTTCACATTTATGTTTCACCTAAATTGTCAGAAACTTTTTAAAAATTAAAGCTAATTTACAAAGTATTTGCGATGAACACATCTCAAAATTGTGCTTCACTGCTGTATTTTCAATATGAAAATAAGTTGTTCAACCATTTAATAAGTTCTAATTAGGCAACCTAATTATATTGACATTTAAGCTTGTTTAAAAAACATTTATACGAAAAACTAGAATTTTTTCCATATTTATTGGTTTAATCGACATATTAAACATATAAGTGCTTAATCCAAAAATCATAATTAAGCCATGTTCTACGGATACGTAGTTAGTCTAAACAGGCCTTGTATTCATTCTCTACACTAGGGTATTATGACAATTGTAAAACCTTCAAATAAGAGATGTACATAGAATCACTTTCGATTTGAATAGATTTAGAACGCCTGCCTTTCCGGTTGTCTGTCGATCGTACCAAATGTATTTGGTGGACGCTATATAATTTGCAGTAAATATTTAGATTTTGTTTAAATCTGAGCAAAATCTAAATATTTACTGCAAATTATATAGCGTCCACCAAATACATTTGGACTCTTTTCGGCCGATTCTAATAAAAGATTGTATGCATTTATTTGTAACAACAACACAGAATCAAGTCTCAGACCCATCATTCATTATAACGATCGATTTAGAATCACTCTTTGAATCGACTTAGCTAAAAAACATCTAAGAGCACTACTTTCAAATTTCAATTAAATTGATTAAAGTAATTATTTCGTAAATCTTAATAAAATAAATAAAATTGTAAAATCTTAGAAAAACCTAAAGCGGTTTTACCAAAACACCTTGATATATTTTAACTTCAACTTGAAATTACCTTCAAAACAAGTTATAGCACAATAAAATCGGTTAAGTGTTTCAGGAATTATACCAGATGCCACAAATCACAATCTGCTATTTAATACACAATTATATCTCATCTTTGAACACCTATATTAACGGTGGACCACATCGTTCAGTGTTTTGATATAGCCTCTATAAAAATGCCCCCTCCGAAGTGACTTCTCGCCGCCTTCATAGTTTCATTCATATTTCATATTTACTTGGGTCAGGCTCCCAACAAGCAAAGTAATACGAAAACGATTCGAAATCGTATCGCCTAGAAGAAAAATGAAAATATTCGTATTGCGGAAGTTACTTCACTTAGAGAAGTTTGTGCTGCCAGGGCGATACGCCAAGGCAATACGAAAGCAATACTTCCGGATGATAAATCGATATTGCCAGATTATCATCCGGAAGAAATCTAGATGATATTGCCAAAATATCATATTGCCAAATATCATAGAAAATCTGTTAAAATATGTGGTATCTAGAGTGAAAAGAGTCAAATCGGGAGTGAAATTCGTGTGGGGCTATATCTAAATCTGAACCGATTTTCTTCAAATTAAATAGCGTTCGTCCTTATCCCGAAAAACTTCGTTGTGCAAAGTTTCGTTTGTTTCTGGCTACAATTGCGACCTGAACTTTGAAAAAATTATTTTTTATTTTGAGCAAAAAAATAAATTTTGATTAACGTTTTTGTTATCGCAGCTTGTTATCCCGGCTTAAAGAAAAACAGCCTTAATATTTCTCCAAGATAAAAAAGGAAAAAAATAATTTTTATGAATTTCTTCAAAATGATAAATGGAAGATATTGCTGCAATATCCCCTTGGTGATATATTGCCCAAATGTTTGTAGGGCTTGTGTTTCATTTTCAATGGCAATTTTATTTATCCGGTTACAGCAATGAAACTCTGTGTGTACACTGTACAGTAAAGGGTAGCTAAATTCCATTATGACTTGTAATAAAAATTTATTTTTTTGCTCAAAATAAAAAATTATTTTTTCACATTGTCGCCAACTACAATATAAATATTTGTATCAAAACAAATTTTCAAAAAAAATATTTTGAATACTAGGCTAAGTCCAATATTTTTATACATTCCATATTTTATACATTGGCAAAATATCTTATATTTTAACTAGAAACACCCACGGTGAAAATGAGCCAGATCGGTTCAGATTTAGATATAGCCCCCATGTTTTTAACAATATTAGTTTCGCCTGAAAGGTTTTCATATTATCTTTAAGAATATAAAGGAAAAGTTGTACGTCCTCTTAGATCTGGTTCACTTCAAAAACTCAATTGACGATTTTTTTTTGAGTTTAAATATATCGATAAATCGAAGACGAGAATACTATGGCGGGTCAATTTGTATAGGGGCGAAAAGTGAACAAAGCATCTGGCAAAAGCGAAATCTTCGGAAATTTCTATGTGAAAGTTAGATTCACAATATTGGTGGCTATTTACATTAATTGAACATATCAGCAAGTTTTATCGGACTTATATTTCCAAAATGGTGGCAAAATATTAAAATTTTAAATTTTAGTAAAATATTAATATATAATATTAAGAAAAGATTTACAATATATATATTAGTTTTGAAATGAGCAAAGATAAAATAATTTAAATGAATTGAAGAAGTTATTTGATTTTCTTAATTTGACAACATTCTTTCTGAGTCGATTAAGCAATGTCTGTCTGTCTGCCCGTCCATTTATTTATTGTATTCAAAGAAAATTTCACAATTATAGTCCGATCCCACCAAAAATTGCCACAAGTAAGTTGTGCGTTCTAAAGACGAACGCTATTTAATTTGAAGCAAATCGGTTCAGACTTAGATATAGCCTCCATACATATGTCGCTTCCGATTTGACTTTTTCTGCTACAGAAACAACACATTTTGACCGAATTTCTTCAAACACTCTCTATTTTGACTAGAAAGTGGGTTAGATCTGTTGATATTTATATATAGCACTCATACAATTGTTATTTTTGTCCATTTTTTTCTGAATTAATGGACACAATTTAAATTGTTGGTCGTATTATTGGACGTTTAGATTTATTTTTTTAGTGACAGCTAAAAAATCGTATTTATATTTATTTATAATTTATATTTATTTATATTTTGGGACATTCTCTGAGCCTGAGCTTTTAATTTTTTTAATATATATTTTTATACAAAATAAAATTGAGTTGAAAATTAATGAAAAGGATAACCCTTCGTTCTTCTGAAATTATTAAATGATTGTGTTTGTTTTGCCAGACTGGCTATTGTCTGAGAGAGCTTTCGTAAGAGTATCTTAAATTTGAAAATATTTTTAGAAATTCTCTGATTGTTGTTAATAAAATTATTGAACATTTTATTTTAACGATCACTGGTCTTGTGAACACCTAACTTTGTGTGATTTTAAAATTTGGTAATCAAAAGAATTGAATAAGTTACTATTTTCGGGAAATTTTAGATCGCTCCATCGATTGGAATTTTTAATAGCTTTTTTACTAAACTATTTTTGAAACCACTAACGATCTTTCTTTCTTTTGTTTCTTTTTAGGTATGTATTCTCTTGGGATAAATAAATTATCATTAATATTCTGTAAGTGACATTTTAGAAGAAGAGAAGAAAATATCAAGATATTTAATTTTATTTTCTTTGCCTCTTTTCCAACTCATCTATATCTTAAATAATCTTAGAAGCATAATTATCATCCAGAATTGGGATCATACCAAGTCAATACAAATTCTACAAAATTGCTTTTACAATTTGGCGCAATTTTATTTAGATTAAAGCGACTCGAAATATTTTAGTTTTTCTTAGCTAATGTCATGTAAAATCACATTCTTGCCAAATTGATCAAAGTGGTTCTGTGTCAAATTCATTTCCGCCAGAAAGTCTACCGGGACCGTAAAATTAGATTATTAAAAAATCGATTAAAAAACAGCCACAAAAAAATTGACACAATTCGTAGAATTTTTTCCGTTCCCGCCAACTTCCAGAGATGGATTTTTTTCTAGTATCTTAGTCTCCTAAGTTTTGGGAAAATCCACATTTTACACTATATATACTGTAAATCTAGCATTATTGAGAAAATATTATTCAAAAAATAAAAAATATAATGTTGTTTTTCAATTAAGGTATCACGACCGCAAGTCAGGAAAAACCCATATGTTTTTTCATCTTAACAAGGGAAGGCCTCAGTAGACCTACTTCTAAAGTCAAACGTTTCTTCATTTAGCAGAAGACAGCATTAACAAACAAATAATTGATTTAGTTACAAACACTTTTAGCCACCGATACCAGCATCCATCATAGGGTAGAGTGACTTTCTGACAAAACTGTCAGCTTTCATTACCCCTTAAAGACAACATACCCCCACACACACTTGTATTGCATTTTTTGTATTTGTTTGTTGTTGTTTTTTTCATAAATTTAATGACATTACAAATAATAAAAATATTTGATGGTAGATAGGATAGATAGATTTCATTCATGTTATTATATACTTTTAATGACAAACCTAATCATATTTTTTGTTGTTTTTGTCAAAAAATTTGTTACGCATTATTTTGGCACTTAATAAAAATTACAAGAAACAACAAAAAAACACAAATCATGATAAACAACAGAAAAATAAAAAACAATAATTGTTAAATGATTGACAACATTCGTTGAAAACCATTGAGGAAGTAAAGTAGTTATAACGAGAGTTTTTTGTTAAATTATTTTTGTATTTTTTATTTTTTTTTCTCATCTAAACAAACACCTCCGTTAAATTTTATTCACATGATCGATGTGCGCCAAAGCGAAGGTGTTGAATTATTTTGTTTGCACAAAATGTGAGAATCTATCTAAACTTATGGATTGGATTGAATTTTTGATGTGCCATAAATTGTGGCCGGGGTAAAATGGAAACTTGTTGCGTTTTAAGTAGGTGCTAACGATGGGTATGTATGAGTGCGAGTGTTAGTATTTAATTAACTCAAAGCTATAAAAAACATCATATTATAAATTATTGAAATTAATGGAGGCCTAATATTCATTTGAATTTGTTTCAAAGTCTTAATCAATCCATTTATATTCAAAAAACCATCTCAGTTTATGTCCCCTACAAAGCTGTGAATTTATGCCGCCACAACTGTCTCATCTATTTTTGAATTTTATTAGAATTATTTCGTTTTATGCCTCCATTTGCATACTTTGCGAATTGCATCATTGACTGGAAATCCAAATAGTTCAATGTTTTCATTCATTGCATTCGATGGCGATGTTCATACACCGTGCCAAAACATCGCACACATACACACATAAATTAAAAGATAGCCATAGAAATTTATAATGCCTCAATATAACTGAAATTAGCAATTTATTTGCAAACTAACGAGCCATGACGATTATCTTCATAGAAAATGTGAAAAAGAGCAAAACAAAAAAACTAAAAGTATTGCAAAACAATTCACAATGTTGTATACTTCATTATATCATCTAAAAATAATTAAAGAAGACAATAATGCAGAAAAAAGTATCAGCTCATATTCAAAGGATGACCCTAAAGGCAACCAATAAATAATTTTGATAGAAAACTCAGATTCAGATGGGTCACGAATACAAATTGCTGAGGTCACCCTCAAATGAACATTAGATTGTTTAATGGAGCTCAAAAATATTTCATCGATAAGTCAAGTCTATGAGCTAAACAACGCTCCTGAAAACGCCTCTAAAAACCACAATTAATAGACCCTTGGAATAATAATATTTTAAATATAATTTTTTATTCTTAACTTAGAATAACTCATTTGACGTATTATTGGACATTTAGATTGATTTTTGTGGTTTTCTAAGTGACAGCTATAAACTCATATTTCTTGGAAGCATTTTGTAATAGGAAATAAAATATTGGACGGAAAATGACGTCACTGAATCCATTTTTGTGAAATAATTTAACACAGGAGATGGATTTTCAGAGCCAACATTTTCAAACTCTTTTTACAAAAATGAGAGCTCCTTCAGATATTCATCACACAGACATCATTCGAAAGGTATTGAACGCAGCTATTTATTTTTTGTAAAATACTTAAATACGAAAAAGTTTTCAGTTGTCACTATGAAAAAAAAATAAAAAATTCTATAAAGGTTCAATAATTCGAGCAATAAATCACTCTAAAACCAGAATCAAAATTTATATTTAAAGTGCTTTCAAGAAAAAAATTTGGACAAAAGTGCAACATAAAAAAAACACGGGAAACAGGATTTTGAGAGGTAGTTTCAGGATTTGATCTAGGAACGAAATATTTTGTAAATATCATTAAACAATCCAAACTTTATTATGGTGGGCTGACTGGAAGTTTATTTCCATTTGTATAGACATCGACCCAGTCTACAGGGTGGCTGATGAATGCTACATTTAGAAAATCAAATTAATATTAAAATATAAATTTTTACTCTTGTCTTAGTATAACTAGCTAATTTGTCCAATAATTGGACGTTTATAGTATATGTAGGGTTTTTCATAGTGCCAATGGAACACTCTTTCGTATATGGTGGTAGTTTTTTTGTAAAAAATAAACAGTTGCTATTAATACCCTACGATCGGAAGAAAATTTTAAAAAGAGTTTGAAAACTTTGGTTCTTAAAGCCCATCTTTTCTGTTACAATATTTTCACAAAAATGGATTCAGTGACGTCTTTTTCGTCCAATATAAGTAAATTTAAATATTATAATTTAAATTGATTTAAATCACCTCAATTTCATGGTTTCACAAATTCAAAACAAAATTTTTTTAATGGATACTTTTTTTATTAAAATTCAAATTTTTGTCGGAGTTAGCTTTAATAATAGTACTATCACTCTGGAAATATACGTCCGATCACATACGCTTGTATTTTCAATTAAAGGTAATTATGACGGCTACAAATCTTGCGATTTTCATTTTAACATAGAAATAGTGGTTTAGGAGCAATCTGCAAAAAATGATAAAAAATTGATTATTTCGAAAAAATCTTTTTTATAAAAAATTAAAAAATCATAAAAAATAAAAAAAATATAAAATTATTTAAATTCACTCTATAATAAATATCATTTTAACGAGGAAACCCGTGTCAACATGTAAAAGTTCTATTGATGAATGTATAATTTATTTTTTATAAGTATTTTTAAATCCTTTGTTAAAAGTGCGAAAATCCCATTTGAAAATTATATGACAGAATATTTTGTTTTAGTTTTTAATAGCTGGGATCCTAATGAAGAAAGTAAGGTCTAATTGAATGAAATCTACGAATAAATTTAGAAAATTTTATTTTATTTTAAAAGTAAGGTAATTTAAAATTCCTGTATGTACTTCTGCTAGAAGGGCCATAACTTCTACATTTATCCATATCTTTTCATCAAATAGGCCTTGGTTTCTTCGAGTAGAGTTGTTAGAATAAAAAATAAAACAAAGTATAAAATATAAATATTTATGTCATCTAATTTTTAATATTTTTTGAACTATTTAAACAAAAATTAAAAAATCATGGTTTTTAATTATTTAGCGTCTACAAAGAGTGTCTTAACTTCTACATTTATCCAAAGATCTATTACACACATACATTGTTTTCTTCATCAGAATGTTAGCTAATAAAAAATAAAACAAAATTTTTTTTTCCATTTATTTTAATATTTTTTGTGGTTTTTTCATTATAGCATATATTTTATGTTTTAATATTTTTGAAAAAAAAATTGTTCACATTTTTTTTAAACTTTTCCTAAAGCACTGTTTCTTCTATGCGAAAGTGAGATTCTCAACATTTGTAGACATCATAAGTACCTTTAATTGGATATATAATCGGTTGCTTTCGGAATTATATTTCCAAAATGAGAGTACAAATATTCGAAAAAAATAGGAATAAAATAAATAAATTATTTAATATCGTTTTGAATTTTATAAAGCCAAAATACTTCAGAAAATATTATACATAGCCCTCCGACAGGCGACATGAGAATTCACCCAATGAAAAATCGTCCAAAAAAAAATAAATAAATTTAAAGTCAACCAAATCAAAAATCGCCCAAAAATAAATTTAAAATCAACCAAATGAAAAATCGCCCAAAAATGGGTGATTTTTTCAAATGAAAATTGGCCCAATAATTTGACTAATTTTTAATATTGAAAAAGCCCGAATATTTATGGTACAGTCGAGCCTGGATAAGTGAAAGTTCAAGGGACTGGACGTTTATACCGATTTATAGAGGTTTCCCACTAACCCAGTTTCCCATGTATCCTGGTAATTTGTCTATTGTCTAACTAATGAGGTAAATCTAGCGATGATTTGAGATGACTTAAGATGTAGCAATCTGCAAAGCCTCCCCTTTAATAGCCTATTGGAACATTTTTACCATGACAAACTTTTATTCCGTGCCACCAAACGATTTTCAACTTCTGGGAAGTCTCTTTTTTAATATTTTTAGTTTACCCTATTCTTCAAATGAAGCATAATATATTGAGTCACTCATTTGAAGCATACGTAGTATTGTGGTTTTTGGAACGTCGAAGGCTTTTTGTCTTCCCTTTTCGAAATTTTAGAACAATTTTCGCTGATATTCATTATTTTAGGATTTCGTTTCGATACTTACTTAAGGTGTGTTTTATTTAAAAATTAAAATTGTAAAAAAAAATAAAAATCAAAAAGAGAAATATGCCACAATGACAAATAAATATGTATCTCTTTCCAAGTATGAAATCTCACTAACAGAGCCAAAGCAATTGGAAAATTGATCCCACTTATAGAGGTCTATAATGAAAACGCAATCCCGGAGGCGAACGAATAAAATATCTCACTTATAGAAGTAAATCCTGAAAAAAGCAATCCCACTTAAAGAGGTTCCGCATAAAGAGGTTTTTTGTGTGAAGCGTGCAGGGTCAAAAATGTCCCACTTTTAGAGGTTTTCCACTTATGCAGGTCCCACTTATACGCGTTCGATTGTATATCCAAACTCGGCTATACAGAGTGAAGCTTTTCTAATGACTTTCTCCTCTGGGGTATGACCAAAAGCCGCTACGCAATGTAAAAGTTCTGCGTTGCACTTGTGAAAACATTTATGAAAAAACTAACAATTTGGTCAATGTATTCAAATTTTCAATTGTCGATATTTTATATTTGGGTGATTTTTTTTTTTCAAATGACAAATATGGTGATTTTTTATACGAAATAACGCCCACTCGGTAAAACTTTTGTTGCATAGTGATATCAAAAAACTTTTAACTATAATTTTTCGAAGAACAAAGCACTAGTTTAATATTATAAATAAATGTCCTCGCCAATAACAACTTTTTCGCAAAAATCACATTTTTGGTAACTTTTCTAAAATATCACATTATTGAAATTTATTTTCCCCAATTTATTTTGGGTTATTTTTATAAATGGTTTATCAACATTTATAAATACTTTTATTAATATTCATAATTATATTACCTTTTTGAGATTGAGATTTATTTTCCCCGATTTAGGAATTTTGGGGTATTTTTATAAGTGGTTTATCAACATTTATTAATATTCATAATTATATCACATTCTTGAGATTTATTTTCCCCGATTTAGGATTTTTGGGGTATTTTTATAAGTGGTTTATCAACATTTATTAATACTTTTATTAATATTCATAATTATATCACATTCTTGAGATTTATTTTTCCCCGATTTAGGAATTTTGGGGTATTTTTATAAGTGGTTTATCAACATTTATTAACATTCATTTTTAATATCTTCCAAAGTTACACGATTAGTATTGTTCCACTGTCTTCACTGTATTTTGCACTTATTAATAAGATGCATATTCACATTTTATTGATATTCTGTTCAAACTCAAATTCATTGTTTTCACATTCTACGCTGAAAATGAAATCCATTTCATTCATTCCTATGGACGGATGTTCCCGCAAATTTGTATTTCTCTAACAATAGACACGTATTCAGTTGGGCAACAATTTAAAAATAAATAAAAAATATTAAATTAACTTCAACACATCACATTTAATCATATTTGTGTGTGGGGGGGTAGGTAGCATTGCTATTGTTGTCCTTGTTAGCGTTTAGTAAATTTATATTTTGTTTATTTATTTATTTTTTTGTTCTTCTTTCAAATACTTGCGTTTTCATTAGTATGCATTTCATGATAATTTGTTTGGCGCAAGGTCACTCGGTCCGCTACACTTTCAAGTGAAAGATAACGTGACTGGTGGTGGTCCAAATACCCGTTTGGTTCGCTTTGATTTAAATATCTTTTAGTTCGTATTTGCGTTCGTAGGGAACCGTATTTAATGGTTAAGGAATTTGTGATTTCTTGCTTGGCTGCTTGATTGCAACATACATAAATCAAGTCCAAAGAGAGTTTGTTCTTATTGTTTTATTTTATTTATTTTTTATATTTAGTATTAAAAATACATATAAAACAGAAATGACCAACCGTGGAGTATGAGCTAAAATCAAGAAATATTAACTCAATGATTCATCTGGATAACTCGATTAATCCAGTTTGTTGATTTTGCGAGATGGCAGTAATTGTAAAAAGGGGAAACACTGAACAAATGGAAAATCGACATTGAAAGACATTTAGGAAAATGCATACAAATACCTTTCTGACCATTTTAAATGTTTAAATGTGTTAAATCCCTGGTAGGGGATGTCCTGTCACACCAATGTCATGCATTTTAGGCAGAAAAAACTCGAGGACATAATAGTCTAATCTCATTATACCCTCCACCTCCAGGATGGGGGTATACTAACTTTGTCATTCCGTTTGTAACACCTTGAAATATTGACCTGTGACCCGATCTAGCCATGTCCGTCCGCCCGTCCGTCTGTCCGTCTGTTGAAAGCACGCTAGCATCTAAACGAAAGGAGCTAGAACGTTCAAATTTTCCATAAACGCGTCTTATAGTCGTAGTTGGGATTGAAACGGGGCGAAATCGGCCCAAAGGGAAAAAATTTTCCCTCACAAGGACTAAAAATACCCATAATAATCACTAATATTTTAGCGTATTTTGAATATGTCTGCTTATATTTGGTATGCGCATTCCCTTATAGCAACATCGTGATTCTTATTTGTAGAAGGTGAAATGCGGCAAAAAAGGGATAAAAATGGTACATTTTAAACGACAACAGCTAGAAACACGAAATTCGGTGTGTACATTCCTCTAATTGAGTAGATACATAATATAAAAGTATTTTTTTCAAATTCGTACTTTTAAGGGGTAAAATGGGAATAGAGGGATAAAAATGGTATCAATCAAACGGTTGTACCTAGAATAATGAAATTCGGTGTACACATTCCTCTGATTGCATAGACAAGTAAAATACACGGATTTTTCAAAATTCGTACTTTTTGGGGTTAAAATGAAAAAAGGGGATAAAAATAGTACCAATCAAATGACCGCAGCTAGAGTCATGAAATTCGGAGTTTACATTCCTTAGACTACGTAGACATGAAAAATAAAAGGTTTCTCCAAATTCGTACTTTCAAGGGATACAATGGGTACGGAGGGATAAAAATGGTACCAACAAAACGGCTGTACCTAGAATAATGAAATTCGTTGTATACATTCCTCTGATTGCATAGACAAGTAAAATACACGGATTTTTAAAAATTCGTACTGTTTGGAGTTAAAATGAAAAAAGGGGATAAAAATAGTACCAATATATATTCTTCTGACTGCGTAGACACGGAAAATAGACGAATTTTTCGAAATTCGTACTTTTTGGGGTTAAAATGGAAAAAGGGGATACAAATAGTACCAACCAAATGACCGCAGCTAGAGTCATGCAATTCGGAGTATACATTCCTCTGACACGCAAAATAACAATTTTTTTTCCAAATTCGTAATTTTCTTTTATGGCAAAAATTGGCTGAATCATGAAGTTACGTTATTTTGCACTATGTACAAATAATGGATTTTCAAAATTTTTACTTTTGGAATTAAAATAGAATGGAAATACAACAACTGTAGGACCCACTATCTATCAATATTTATGGTATTTAAGCTTTCTGAAAATATAAAAATATAAATATAAGTTTATTTTTTGAAATAACTAATGGTTTGAAATAATTAAATATTATATTTATTTATAAAATTATTTTTTTTTTTCAATATTTGTATTTGTTTTGGTTTGGCTATATTAAAAAAATTATATTTTCCTGTAATATTACTGCACTTCTACGAAAACCGACAACCTCTGTGGAATGCAATCCATGGTGGAGGGTATATAAAGTTTGGACCGGCCGAACTTAACGCCGTTTTTACTTGTTTTTCAAGATTTATGTCCTCAAAATGCATCCGAATCAGGAAATCCGCACTGAACATACTATTTGCCGGTTCTCAGAATACTAAATGTGTCAATTTTGACAATTAATTAGGTTATCCCGGGGAAAGGTTAGCTTCATGGCTTGGTATGATTTTCTTCCATTGGTTTTATTTCGGTCCGTAATTAATAATTTATTTGACTGAGATATTGTCCGGGCCAATACCCTTTTGTATCTATAATTTATAGAATGTAAATTGATTTACAAATGGCAAGCTGCACATTAGCACGCCAAATAATAAGTTTCATGATTTCCGGCCCATGAAGACTTTCATCAGGTGGCTTTGCCATCAAATATCCGGATTCTTTAACTAAATGATTCTCTCCCCAAACGACTAAGAACCTTAAATTGTTGCCTGTCAAATATATGCCATCTCTTTGGTTTAGACTGTATCGGACAAATGGAGACAAATTTAATTCTTTTGTGTCATGCTAGTATTTTGGTTTGAAGATTTATGGCAATAATAATTAATAAATTTTATATATGTGATATATTTCGAAGTGTTACATACTTCATGATCAACTGAATATACACCACCACTTCCCGTGGTGCAGGGTATAAATTATCTACCACTTGTCTCCGTCTGACCGTATGGCATATTCGATTAAACGAGTATGCAAAAATATTAGAATGTCTGCAGAATAAACAAAAAAGTAAAAAAAATCTGAATTTTGAAAAAGATGCACAAAAGTGATCATCATTAATAAGCTAGAAGCTCGCCCAAAACATATATTATTAAATTAGTGTAATTTCAGAGGAAATGTGAAGTTTCCCTCGACAACGATAGTTCTACACGAAGGGACTTTCTAGGAAGGGACTGTCTTTTTCTCTAGGGAAAAACGATGATCCACAAGAGTTATTGGTGGACTGACATTTATATGTATTTGGAATAGATTCTAAATATTCTAAATATACAGCTAAAGAGTGATTTTTTTGAGGTTAGGATTTTCATGCATTAGTATTTGACAGATCACGTGGGATTTCAGACATGGTGTCAAAGAGAAAGATGCTCAGTATGCTTTGACATTTCATCATGAATAGACTTATTAACGAGCAACGCTTGCAAATCATTGAATTTTATTATCAAAATGCGTGCTCTGTTAAGAAAGTTCAGAAAGAAAGAAATTGTGTTCAGCGACGAAGCTCATTTTTGGCTCAATGGGTACGTAAATAGGCAGAATTGTTGATTTTGGAGTGAATATCAGCCAGAAGCATTGCAAGAGCTACCAATGCATCCAGAAAAAGTCACAGTTTGGTGCGGTTTATGGGCTGGTGGCATCATTGGACCGTACTTCTTCAAAGATGATGCGAATCGTAACGTAACTGTGAATGGTGAGCGCTACCGTGAGATGATATCCAACTTTTTTTTGCCCAAAATGGAAGAACTGAACTTGGTTGACATGTGGTTTCAACAAGATGGCGCTACATGCCACACAGCTCGCGATTCTATGGCCATTTTGAGGGAAAACTTCGGAGAACAATTCATCTCAAGAAATGGACCGGTAAGTTGGCCACCAAGATCATGCGATTTGACGCCTTTAGACTATTTTTTGTGGGGCTACGTCAAGTCTAAAGTCTACAGAAATAAGCCAGCAACTATTCCAGCTTTGGAAGACAACATTTCCGAAGAAATTCGGGCTATTCCGGCCGAAATGCTCGAAAAAGTTGCCCAAAATTGGACTTTCCGAATGGACCACCTAAGACGCAGCCGCGGTCAACATTTAAATGAAATTATCTTCAAAAAGTAAATGTCATGGACCAATCTAACGTTTCAAATAAAGAACCGATGAGATTTTGCAAATTTTATGCGTTTTTTTTTTAAAAAAAAGTTATCAAGCTCTTAAAAAATCACCCTTTATAACAAGTAGGATTTTTTATGGGTTTGCATTTTAGTATTTATGTATTTGGAAAACATTGTTTCGAAGGAAATACTATTTAGAATTGGTCCCATAAAAACCAAATATTGGTTATTGTGTCGAACAAAGTAATTTAAAGAAAGATTGAGGGCTCAACATATTATTTATTACGAACAAAAGTTTTTCTTCTATATATGGATACAATTATTTTGATATAGTATATAATGATGCCTTGGGCCTGTAACAAACATGTATATAATTTTGCAGAAAAATATATAAAAAAGTTGTGAGACTTTGTCCCACCATCTTTACCCAATTTTCATTGGCACATCCATTTTCTTGAGATTACTTTTTTCTCGACTAAAACACAACCAATACGATCTTATTCCGGTTCTATATTTTGTATATTGGCCACGGCCATTTGAAGGAAAACAACAACAACGGACTCAAGCAATAAACTTGATTTGCACTTTTGGCCTTATCACACAATGACTCGGTGACTGATATATTCTTATGCGGAATTTATGGAACTTCTTATTTTCAAGTTTGTTCGTATTTTTATTTATTTTTATTTTATTTATTTTTTCATTCAATTAATCAGCTAGTGTTTTAAAACATTGGTGGCCAGTTGAAAACATAATCGAATCCGGATAATAGCAACACGTTTAATTGGAACATCAGCTGAACGACTACTGCTGAGGCAATTAAAAACTTGTGTGAAACAAGTGCAATTATTAAAAGAAAAAAAATCGGATAACTGAAACAAACACAAAAAACCGATTTAAAAACATTTTTCATGTAATATTTATGTTTGTATAATAAAAAACAAACGATGTGATTTCCAACAAGTAATGTTTTTTTAATTTTTGTTTAAATAGTTATATGACCCATAAACCCATAAAAAAGAAAACAGCATATTGTCTAATAGTTGGCAATATAACGAAGAAAATAGGGCCTAATGTTGCCTAATATAAACCTTCAATTTCTTGGCTACTCTTCCTAAAGCACTGTTTCTACGTAAAAGTGGTATTCGTAATATCGACGGCATACCCATCTTTTATTTAACGTGTGAGAAGCTCAAAAATCATTGCACAAGTATTGAAGATACCTATGAAAAAAATTGTAATTTTAATAAAATGAAAAATAAATTAATATCATTTTACAGTCGGTGACAACAAAAGACAACAGATTTTTTTTTTATAAATTTCTGTATATGAATATGTATGTCTATCCAAAACTTCCTGATTTCAAATTTCTCTGTTCAACATTTACATTCCTTCACGCCGTAACGTTTCCAACATCTCTACCGTTTCTGTCAGATATTTGTCGTCAGAAAGTCATTATGACTTGTAACTGCTTTGGCGAGAGAACAAGAATGTCAAGAGCATTGAAAGGTTGGACATAAACAAGTAAATGACTGACTTTCAATTAATTATTGCAACATACATTTATTTGCGTCTGTGGCTTTGTTGAAATGTTTAATTGCTTTTGCATACACACGAGGAGTATGTAGCAACAATAGGTCGTAACGATTCTTTTATTTTTTGTATAGTAAGAAAACCTTTAAAAAATGCCGAGGTAATTCGCCAAGAAAATATATGTTTTTCTTTCAGACGATTGCTTTCAATACTCACGATGCTGTGAATTTCATTTTTACTTGGCGGACAGTCTCCAAAAAATCGAGATAAAATAATTATAAACGAAAATAATCGGCAAAAAATATTTTTCTATTCACAGGGTGGAAATTATGGTAGTGGTAGTGTGCAGCGAAGTTATAAATGTCACCATGCCATTAGTAAATAAATTTACATTCTATTAAATATAGATGCAAAATGATCTTGAGCCAGAAGAATATCTCAGCTCAAATAAAATATTGATTACCGCCCAAAACAAAACAAACGAAAAAACTAAAATAAAGATAAATTTATAAATTTATTTATAATTTGTAGACGCAAAAGAATATTTAAAAATAAATCATGATTTTCTAAATTTTTGTTCGATAGCGCCATTACAAATTAGATGGATATTTAATAACTTGCTTCTAAATGAACAAGGCAAGGTCTATTTGAAGGAAATCTATGGATCAATGTAGAAATTATGGACCTTTAATGTTGAAGGACATGTCGTCTTCATGTATGACTAAAACAATATAAGCAAAAACTTTTTAAAAAAATAACTTCTAGAATTAAGGTTGAAACTTCATTCTTCGTTAGGATCCCAGCTACTATATAAAATATTTTTTCGCTTTTCAACCAGATATTTAAAAAATCATTATTTTAAATTATTCGAATTCGTCCACAAAGAGGGACATAACTTCTAAATTTATTAATTTCAAAATCTTTTATAAAGAGACATCGTTTTAATTTTTTCTTTTTTTATGGTTTTTTGTGCCAGCGAAGAATGATTTTTTCGTAGTAATCAATTCTATGAGGAAGGAGTAGTCCCAAGCCACTGTTTCTAGGTGGAAGTAAAATTCTAAGCATGGGACCTATATTTCCAAAATGAAAATACAGGGTGGCCCATTTAAAATTTTAAATAAGATTCGACTATAAAAAAGTACTGCTTATTTTTTTCAAATTTCTGGCTCGGCAGTAACTCATCCAATCAATCAATTTTTCTCTATATTTTTGATACTTCCGGCTCGAATCTCTTTAATGGCAACTTTGATTGGCATCACAATTTCGGCTGATTAATTGATTTTCTAAAAACAGTGCCAAAAATATCGATGGTTGCGTTGGCTGTGTGACATGTGGCCCCTGGTCTTTTTGAAACCAAATGTCCTCCATACATTCTCGGTAACGGACACCGTTGATGGCGGCTAATTGCTCATTTTTGAAGTAAAATGGCCCCCAAGCCCCCAAATCCACACCAAACAGTGACTCGTTGTGGATTCATTGGCTTCTCAATAGTCATGTGTGGGTTCTCTGAACCCCATATTCGGCAATTTTGTTTATTTATATAGCCACCGAGATGAAAATGAACTTCATCTTAAAACGCATTGGATGGTCATGAGGCTTCAGTTGTTGGACCTATTGAATTTTGAAGGCTTACTTCATACCGAGGCCTTTATTCAAAATTCTTCTCAAAGACGTACGAGAAATGTTCAGTTCCTGAGAACGATGACGAGTTAATATTGATGTATGTCCTTGGACATTCTCGGCTACAGCATCAGTGTTTTAGATTGCACGTACTGGTAGAGAACGTACACGTATTGGTTTTTTCAATAAGGATTCTTTTTCATGAACCCGATTCAGCAATTGACGCAAAATCTAAACTGAAGGCCGAACTCTTCTCGACAAATGTCCACGTTCATTTCTTAAAGTTTGCTTAAAGTCTCACTTCTTTGGAAGTAAGTTTTTAATATTTCCCAATTTTGTCCGAGCATATAGCGTCCCATTTTGCAAATGTCAAACATAAACCTGAAAATAAAAATAAAAAATAATGTTATTTTACCATTCAAAGTCAAAGTATTCGGTAATTCAAATTTAAAATTTTAAGTGGCCCACCCTTTATAAGCGGGTGTAATGGAACCTATTTCGAGTACAAATAAGTATTAAAGTTAACTTCAACGAAAATTATAGTTTTAGTAAAAAATTAAATTATCTATAATTTTGATAATTTGATATTGGGAAATTTTAATTTTTAGGTCTCGAAAACAACATGTTTATTTTGACCTAAATTAACGCAAAATTTCAATTAAATGGAAAACGAAATTTGGAATTTTAGTAAAAAATTAAATTATCTATAATTTTGATGATAATTTGCTGACTCCCACAGCAAACAAAATTTTAATTTTTAGGTCTCGGAAACAACATGTTTATTTCAACGCAAAATTTCAATTAAATGGAAAACACACATTTTTGATAATACTTTTCTTGATGCAAAAAAAATTAAAAAAAAAGTCTCAGATAGAAACTAAATTGTTTCATGAGCTGTAGGACATGACGTACCATAGATAATAATGATAATATTTCATTTTCTCCGGACTTGCTACATTTGGGGATATTTCCTTTCACAATGATATAGCCCTCAGATCTTCGAGGGGTTATTATTTCTAATTTGGTGGGCTTTTATTTAATAAAATAAAACATAAACATAAATGATATGACCTATGGTACATATGTTTTTCTGACAAATCTGAAAAATAAAAAAAATGACAACAATTTATTTTTCTTTATTTAATATGAAAGAAAGTTTTGTTGTTATTTTCAAAGAGTTAACAATACACACACACTTGCGGTCGTAAATGTTATTTGTTATTAACAACAATGTAATATGTATAATAGGCTGGGTCACGAAAAATTTGTTTCGTCGCCCAGGAAGAAAATTTGAATTGTTTAGTATTTTTATATTGCTCCTGAGTTTAGCTCACAGAGAGCTTGACGTAGGGACGAAATTGTCTGCAAATCATCATTAAACAATCCAAACTTTATTTCCGAGGGGTGACTAGAATTTATTTATCTTTATTTATATGTACTGCGACCCAGCCTAATGTATATGCACACACGCGTTTATGTACTCATAAGTATACATGTATGTAGTTATTTACATAAATTTCAGCCGACTATATATCAATTCAGACATGATAATGTGCGCAGTAACCAACAAGAATTCCTTGCTAATGTATTTTCGTTATATCATGTTGCTCATGTTTATTATTATTGATATACCCTACAACACTTAGGGGAACAGGGCATACGGTTGGTAACAGCTAACTAATAAAGTACCCAGACCAAGTAAGAGGAACAGGAGGATGATAATACCTGTTGCCGAATTCATTCATCATTATTTTTAGATGATGATGATGTTGGGGTATAGGGTATCGCATAGTCGCCGGCTGCCCTCAGGCTTTGGCCATTCATTACTTGCTCGTATGTATGTTTCTGTGCAAAAATGTGGGTGTGTGATTGTCGGTTGTTTTTATTGCTTTGTTTTGTTTTGTTGCAGCTTTTAGTATCGACTTTAATTTGGCTATGTAACCTGGGGGGGAGGGGGCGGTAGCTATCATGTTTGTAAATATATTTTTACTGTTATTTGCTGGTGTAATAATAGATGTAATACATGCATAAATTTAACGCCTATTGCACAAGAAAAGCCCCCCCTCCCCCACGAAAACAAACGTACACGAAGAAAATGCCTAACATTTTTTATGCTGGTGTGTGTGCTGGAAATTTCAAGAAATTCATGACAATGTGCAGCACAAATGTTGAGGATGAAGTACTACAACATTGTAAATATTGAAGTATGAAGTAATGGATCATTCTTTTCGGTTTTTTTTTTTTGGGATATACCTAATGAAATATTTCGTTCCAAATGTATCATTTTTTCTTGTTGATGTATTCCAAAATTAGGTCTCGTCAAAAATTAAGTAATGTCAGTCATGGACATGTCAAAATTGCAATCGGTCAGTATATAAGCAGTCATAACTTTTATTTTTTAAAAAAATTGAGAGAATTTTGTAGGAAATGTTTTAGGTTTTAGCGCATGAAAAATGGAAAATTTTCCATTTATTATTGACTTCGATAGTTTGGATAGTTTTGAAAATTGTATGTATATATTCTTCTCATAAAAAATTGTTTATGTAGTTTTGGAAAAAAAATTTAAAAAATGTTTTTCACGATTTAATAGTTGTGAAATTAAAATTTTTTCAAAAAACCATAATTTCACCACTTCCAAACTCACACAGTCCCCAAAAAGCCATCTAAGAGCAATACTACAAATACAAATACAGCAATTCAAAAATATCAATTAATGTAATCATTTCGAAAATTAAAATAAAAGAAATAAAAGTGTAAAAACTCCAAAAATTCTAACGAAGCGTTTCCACCTCAATATCTTAAAATGTAATCGAAAATTACTTTCAAAATAGGGCATATTATATTAAAATCGGTAAGGTATTTCAGGAGTTAATGGTGAACACACCTTCTTGAAAAAATTGTAGTTTCACCACCAATAAATTGGACGAAACTCGTGAAAAACATTTTTATTTTTTTTTAAATACGTATATCATATTTTTATGACAAGAATGCAAACATCAATTTTGAAAAAAAAAACCAAAGCTATCGAGGTCAAAATTCGTACCGCTTGGTATGGAATGACTCATATATCAGTGTAAATTTCAGTAGTTTCTGTAAAATTAGCAAACATGTAGATTTTATATCTTTTATTACTTTTGTTGCCGAAAAATATTGAAATATTTTTTAATCCTAATTATTTGTTTTTAATCTAACTTTCGATTTCGAACTTTAAAAACGAAATTAGCTAGTCTAAGGCCGAATTTAGTATATTATCCTATCTAAAATCGTTTCCATTACCAAACAAACATTTCCTTCGTAAGAAGAAAAAAATACATCGATAGCGTTGGAATTCGAATGTATTACATTCTAAACACACTAAAATCGAACATAGTCTGATGAGACTAAGTATAGCATAGACCTTTTTTAAGACGTGCTTAAACCTGTGGCCAACTCTGATCTAATGGCCACCTCTAAAATATATACGAGTAACTTTGGACTATCAATGATAGATCTAAAAGGTGCTATATTGTTCTAAGAATTATTCCAGTCTTAATAAGAATCACTTCTATGACTGACTCGGCAGTGCCTCATCAGATCAACCCAATTTTTCAGTGCAGTCCAAAATCCTCACCAAACAGTGACTCATTGTAGATGCATTGGCTTCTCAATAGTCACGTGTGGGTTTTCTGAATCCCATGGCAATTTTGCTTATTGACATAGCCACCGAAATGAAAATGAGTTTCTTGAAGGCAGAACTGAAGGTTGATCTCTTCTCGAATATTCTCAACGTAAATTTCTTACAGTTTGCTGCTTTGGAAGTAAGTTTGTAATGTTTCCCAATTTGGTTCGAGCGTACAGCGTCCCATTTTGCAAATTTCAAACATACACCTGAAAATAAAAATAAATATTATTTTACATTTCAAAGTCAAAAGACAGTTCCAATTTTAAATTTTAAATGGTCCACCCTATAGAATCGCCTCATCAATTTAAAATGATTTAGGCAATAAGTGTGAGAACGATAATTTACATTAGGATTCAGTAAAAAATATTGAATGGTATATTATAGTCTGATATTTTTAATTTTTGAACTTAGGAAACATTATTGCTGAAGGAATTATGTTTGGAGTCTGTCCAGATGTAAACATTAGAAAACCCCATAATATTTCTCCGTATACTGACTCCTATATGTGATTTTTAATTCAACAAGTCAGGTAGGATCAAAATGAAAAACAAAATGGTATCATTAATCAAACAACGCTAGATTATACATACATATTTTAATTTTATGATATCTACTTTCGCTTTGACAGCTGATGAAAGCTGATGAAAGCTTGGCAACTGCCCTGATTATAAGCAAAAATAAAAATACGAATATATTATTTTTTGCTGTAAAAACTTAATATAGACAAAAAAGTTTAAAGAAATATAAAGCCTTTGCCCCCTTAATACATTGTTTACTTAATAAGTGAGATCTAATTTTTTAAAACTTATCCAAAGATATCTGTAAGCATAATTTATAAAAGCTAAGTTTTGGTCTATAGCCTACAAAGCTGTTGCCTATAATTTCTTTTTTGCCAGCCATATGATTTTGATATTTTTGCTTTTGTTATTGTTATTATTATTTCCTCTAAGACAATATTTTCATCGGTTTTGTTTTTCTTTTTTCTCCCATTTCCATTATCCGCCTGTTTCTTTCGCACATATCATTACATTTGGGTTTCGCTTTCGTTCCAGCAGCAAACTTTGGCAAGGTACTGGGTTTGTTATCCTCTCTCTCTCTCTCTCTCTCTTCATGCCATTTATAGGCAGTACTGTGTTACCTCAATGTATCTATTAGGGGTCTATAACTTTTAACGATCATGTTCATTATCATTGAATCAACGATATTTGGCACAAGAGTTTATATGTTAATATCGCCATGTTAATACCATGAAATATGAATGGGGGAAATACTTGTACAACGTTGAACAAAAGGAAAATAAACGATTTAATTTAGGTTAAAATTTCCATAGACACAAATCAGCGATAAAGTTAAAAAATCAAAATCCTAATAAATTTGAATATGTGCCATATTAAGTCATACAATATTTGTAACTTTCAGGCATACTGTGCAGTTTCATTTGCAAGCTTGTTCGCTTACAGAGCAAAGATGTTAAATGTTTTATGATCGTTCAAACGAAAGACTTAGGAAACAAACACCAGAAGTCAATTGTGTTTGAAGAGATTTCATTCCATTTATTTGTAAATTTATTTTTTTGTAAACAACAAAAAATACAACAAATTTTCTTCTTCTTCTTCCAAAAATAAATCCCATGAATGAATGAATATTTCATAATACCACACAGAGCCAGCAAAATGTTGGGAGAAAAACCTCAATGAACAAAATCCAGTGATGACGTTCATCACTGGGGGCAACCTGTTTCCAACACAAAGCTTAGCTCAGCCAAAAGGAAGAAGAAGAAAAATAATAATAATAATAACATCATTTTCACAGCATAACTTGAAAGTCACATGACTAACATTTCTTGCATTACTTTTTTCAAACGCTTTGAGCCGCGCATTATGCATCGTAATGCTGTGGACGATGACGATGATGAAAAACCAACGCCACATGTAAAATATTTATAAACTTCACATGATCATGATTTGCAAAATGCCATCGTGCACATTAGGACGGTCATTCAGAAAAAAAATAAGAAACAAAATAAACATAAACACTCGCACTCTTGTTTATAAGTGTGCATAGACATTAGGGCATGGTGTGACTTGAAAATTAAAGCCAACATTAGAGAAAAAGAAGAAGAAGATGAACAAAAAAAACCAAAAACATTTTAATGATGCAAAATATTTGAAATTATTTAATATCTATTTATATGTGTTGTTGTTTTTTAATTTGAAAATTATTAATTTTTTATCGTTTCTCTGTTTGTTTCTTCTCTTTTTAGGTAAGCCTTTGACTGAACATGTGTCGTCGTCGCCGTTTTTTTTGGTAACGATTGAATGGCGGCAACACAGAATTCTTTAATTATACGCGCTAACCTTCAATTACTTGAGGTTCGTTGTTGTCGTTTCTGCTGTTTGTTCTCAAATATGCAAATAATTAAAAATGGCTGAACAAACAGTGATGCCCAGTGATGAGCGTTTAATTAGAAAAGCATTAAGGTATGTCAGAAACTCTAGAAGAAGAAAAAAAAAACAAATATGAATCTCTAGTACTTGGTGAAGCAAAATTTTGAGTAATTTGTCGTTATTTCAGAAGTCAGGAGACTAATTAAATGTGATTTTATGGTTTTCACTTTGCGGTAATTTGGAGCGCTTGAAAATCCTTCAAAATCAGCACCAGTTTGGCGACTTAAACAGTCAAGTCGATTTCGCGAGGTTCTTTTTAACAATTTCTTTAAGAATTCACACTTTTATAATACCCTCCACCTTAGGATGGCTTGTATATTCACTTTGTCATTCCGATTGCAATACCTTGAAGTATTCATCGTAGACCCCATAAAGAATATAAACTCTGGGTAGTGGTAAAATTTGAAGACGTCTGTACTTTCTGTTGAAAGTACGCTAGTTTGCGAACAAATTAAGCTAGTGGGTTCAACATTTCCACAAATATATCTATTGGTTGGAGGTCGGTGGAGATTGCAAATATCCGATAGGTCCAGAGGGAAAAAGTGTCTTTCACAAGCACTAAAATACCTCCAGTTATATCTAATAGCAATATGCAACAAGAAATTTACCGAAGTGTTATGTATAAAATTTTCTTATATACTTTCGATTTTTAAATTCGAAAACGATGAAAAAAAAATATTGATATTTTTTATTTTCGTACAAAAATTCCACTTTTGTCCGAAGGCAGCTTTAAGATTTCTACTCTCATTTTGGAAATATAGTTCTGATCAGTCCCACTTATATGTTGAATTAATGAAAATTATGATAACAACAATTGTGGAGAGTGGCACATTAGCAAAGACAAATTGGGTTGTGAACAGCCTACAAAATGTGGCGAAAAAAATTATGTTTTCAAAAAAAAAATATTTTTTTCCGCTCGAAAAAATTATAAAAATAGAAAAAAAAATAGTATCAAATTTGTCAGTTCTATTTCTCAATAGCTAAAATCTTAAAGCAGAAAAAATGTCTTTATGCAAAAGATCTATGGATAAATGTAGAAGTTTAGTGTCATAAATTGGTAGACGATTTTTTTATTTGAACTGGGATATTGTCCTGGCTAAAGACCATTTTGCAGCTATATTTTATAGAATGCAAATTTATTTACAAATGGCATGGTGACATTTATTTCTTGGCTACACACTACCACTATTATGATTTCCACCCTGCCAAAGGTTTTGTCAGGTGGCTTCACAGAGACATACCCGGCCTCTTTAAGTAAAACATTCTCACAAACGAATGAGAAGCACACTTTACTTGCCGAATATCCGTTTAAAAAATCGAACCAAGTAATAATGCGCACATGCCACCTTACAAGAAACTCATTTTTTTAATTATGATTTTTATAAACATGGCGAGATTTTATTTTATCCGAAAACTCATTCAGTCTGATCACAACTATTAAATCACTCAACCGTTAGCAAAACAATATTCTTAGCATTTTTTGTCTATATTGTTTTCTGACAGGCAAGAGACCATAGTTTATGCTGGCGAAGTCTAAGAGAAGAAACCTTGTAAATGTTCTCCAATATTCCTTTGCCATTTGGAGCCGACTTTAGACTTGAATTATTAAAAATTACATAGGGCACAGCTCATTAAAAATGTTGGTAAGACTTGTACCGCGACTCGAGATATGATATATAGTCCAAATGTTAATATTAAAAAAATAATAAATTCATCCCAAGTCACAAAGAAAATTACATTTTTCGTATTTATATTCTCAAAAAACGTTTCAAAAGTGAGTCGAAAAAAATATTCAAAAAATATCCCACTCTTTGTATTGATTATTGAAACAAAAGACTTAAGCACCAAACTTGGAATACGTTTATGCTGGCGAAGTCTAAGAGAAGAATGTATTCCTTTGCCATTTGGTGCCGACTTTAGACTGAAGTTCCCCTTGAATTATTAAATATTATGTAAGGCACAGCTCATTAAAAATGTTGGTAAGACTTGTACCGCGACTCGAGATATGATATATAGTCCAAATGTTAATATTAAAAAAATAATAAATTCATCCCAAGTCACAAAGAAAATTACATTTTTCGTATTTATATTCTCAAAAAACGTTTCAAAAGTGAGTCGAAAAAAATATTCAAAAAATATCCCACTCTTTGTATTGATTATTGAAACAAAAGACTTAAGCACCAAACTTGGAATACGTTTATGCTGGCGAAGTCTAAGAGAAGAATGTATTCCTTTGCCATTTGGTGCCGACTTTAGACTGAAGTTCCCCTTGAATTATTAAATATTATGTAAGGCACAGCTCATTAATAATGTTGATAAGGCTTGTACCACGACTCGAGATATGATATATAGTCCAAATGTTAATATTAAAAAAATAATAAATTCATCACAAGTCACAAAGAAACGTTTCAAAAGTGAGTCGAAAAAAATATTCAAAAAATATCCCACTTTTTGTATTGATTATTGAAACAAAAGACTTAAGCACCAAACTTGGAATACGTTTAAAGATTTGTGTTTTGCCTACAACGACTCTTAATTGAATAATTGCATATAAAAATGTACATGTTCCATACAAAGAGGACATTTGTATGATTTGCTGTTTGATTTGATCTTACATTCAGTCCAGTTTGCTTTTTCTATACTGAAATGAATTGAGCAAATTTGCTATTATAAGATATTGTTAGACAAAAGTATTTAGAAAAAATAATTTAGAACTCTGGCAACACTGCAATATTGAAATTTAGCATATGATATAGAGTGATTATCCACACAGAATATTTTGCTGGGAAATTTCTAGTTTATACCAAAGAAAAATTAAAATAAATATTTTTTTTTCAAAAATTATCGAATTTTTTTCAACAATTTAATTTTTAAAATTTTCCTGGCCAACTAGCTCTATTTGTGCTGTATGCTCAGTGGAAATTTTAATTTTTTTAACAATTCATTTTTTTATTTGTTCGTGTTCTAATACATAAATGATTTCAAATCATTGTCAACACTACTTTGGTTTCTTTATATTTTTCGACGGACTACGTTCCGAAACAAAAATAAATAAATAATAAGAATATCCATCAGTAACATAATAAAGTGGATATTGTAGACAAATAAGCGAAAGTACATCTTCCACACGGTAGAGGGACATAAATAGTAATAATCGGCTGGGAGAAATTAAAAAAAAAAAATACACAAAAAACATCTATAAAGCCTAGTGTCTAGGGTACTTGGAAATGTGTGAAATGCTTACCCTATAATCTTGTACATAAGTCTGTTGAATTGTTGCTTGCATTAAACCATTCAAATGACAACATTTTCTGCGAATTCGACAATATGCAAAACAAAAGACTTAAGCAACAAACTTGCCAAATGTTATTAGCCTTTATTTTTAATTTGCATGCACCCGGGGAGCGGAAGACGGATAAAAACTGCGCGCACACTCACACTCACACACATACACGTTCAAACTGGCTGCTATTATTACAAAATGTTGCAGTTTCATTTAGATATGCGCATACATTATGAGGTGTTTATTTAATTATTTTGAAAATGATTGATAATTTCTGCACGTTTATTTAATAACTGTTAACATAATTACACATACACACACAGAGACACACCGACTAACCAATCCTAACTAACATCATCTCTTAAGGCACTCGCAACACTTGACAATAATTGCATTTACTATGTATGTACATATATATTTTATTTCGAAAATATATATTTTAAATACGATAGCAGCGAAAAAAAATAATAGATGCTAATAATTGTTAAGTCGTGCCCAGCTAACAACAACAAACTATCTTATACGGACAAAGATCACAGACAAAACATCGACGATAAGTTCGTTTCCATAGCACTTGAAACTCAAAAGAAATCAAACAAAACACTTCTAGACAATTATTTCTTTGGAACACACACTCACACTGAAAAGGAAATATCAAGAAGCACTAGATGAAGAAGATTTTATGGGGTGAGAACGAATGAGGATGGATATGCTACGACAAAAATTTGAAAAATATTTAAAGAAAATATATTTAAAAAAAAATAACATTATACAAAAAAAGAATACGAAACCTTATTCATAAAATCAAAATTAAATATTTTGTGTTTTATTTTTTATTTTTTTTTTTACGAAAATTTCTATTTTCGTTGAAGGTACTTTTAATATTTGTACTCTTCTTCTTTTGCAACTATAGATCCGATCACCTGCCTATTTCTTAAAGTAAAGATAATGCTGGCTATTAATGCTGATAGTTTAATTTTCACAACAGTGGTACAATCAACAAAAAATTTAACAATTGGATTTCTTACGAAAGATATATTATTATATCATAAAAATCTGAAAAAAATATGTTGTTTTATTTTTTAAAATAGAACATTCTAACGATAAAAATAATGTTTATTTGTAAAAGTTCTATGAATAAATGTAGCAGTTGTGGTCCTCTTTGTAGACACAAAAGACTTTTTAAAATCTTTATTTTTTTAATTTTTTGTTTAAAATGCGCCAAAAGTCCCTTCATAAAATAAATAGAGGAATATTATGTATAATTTTATTGTAGCTGAGATCTTAGCGAAGAAAACAGGCCTAGTGAAGAAAATCTAATAATGAAAGAAGAAGTTATGTCGCTTCTTGTAGAAATCCATGAAAGCATCACGAATGACTAAATCAATCCCATACATCTACAATATTGGTCATAAACTACTAGATTTATCCATAGAACTTCATCGAATAGGTCGTGTTTTCTTTGCGAAATCTCTGCTATTTTAAAATATAACAAAATATTCAGTTATCTGATGTTCTTCATGCTATTTCAATAAAAGTTTTAAAAAATCATGATTTTTCAAAAAAATATTTTGCGTCTACAAAGAGGGCCATAACTTTTACACTTAACCATAGGGATTTATATATATAAACGGTTTCTTCATTGCAATGTTAGCTATTAAGAAAATAAAACAAAATATTTTTCCAATTTTTATTCTATTTTTTATAGAGTTCTTCGTTCCAACAAAAAAAATATATTTTTTCGGATAAATAATCAGTTTTTTCTCAATTTTTAGGAGTTTTTTCCTAAACCACTGCCTTTATGTGAAAGTGAAAATCACAATATTTGTCTCGAACATAATTACCTTTAATATAAAAGGGTATTATCGGAATTATATTTCCAATATGAGAGTAGAAATATTTAGGGTACCTTTGATGAAAATTGGAATTTTAGTAAAAAATTAAAAAAAATATTTCTATGTTGATATTATATAAAGAGTGATTTTTTTGAGGTTAGGATTTTCATGCATTAGTATTTGACAGATCACGTGGGATTTCAGACATGGTGTCAAAGAGAAAGATGCTCAGTATGCTTTGACATTTCATCATGAATAGACTTACTAACGAGCAACGCTTGCAAATCATTGAATTTTATTATCAAAATGCGTGCTCTGTTAAGAAAGTTCAGAAAGAAAGAAATTGTGTTCAGCGACGAAGCTCATTTTTGGCTCAATGGGTACGTAAATAGGCAGAATTGTCGATTTTGGAGTGAATATCAGCCAGAAGCATTGCAAGAGCTACCAATGCATCCAGAAAAAGTCACAGTTTGGTGTGGTTTATGGGCTGGTGGCATCATTGGACCGTACTTCTTCAAAGATGATGCGAATCGTAACGTAACTGTGAATGGTGAGCGCTACCGTGAGATGATATCCAACTTTTTTTTGCCCAAAATGGAAGAACTGAACTTGGTTGACATGTGGTTTCAACAAGATGGCGCTACATGCCACACAGCTCGAGATTCTATGGCCATTTTGAGGGAAAACTTCGGAGAACAATTCATCTCAAGAAATGGACCGGTAAGTTGGCCACCAAGATCATGCGATTTGACGCCTTTAGACTATTTTTTGTGGGGCTACGTCAAGTCTAAAGTCTACAGAAATAAGCCAGCAACTATTCCAGCTTTGGAAGACAACATTTCCGAAGAAATTCGGGCTATTCCGGCCGAAATGCTCGAAAAAGTTGCCCAAAATTGGACTTTCCGAATGGACCACCTAAGACGCAGCCGCGGTCAACATTTAAATGAAATTATCTTCAAAAAGTAAATGTCATGGACCAATCTAACGTTTCAAATAAAGAACCGATGAGATTTTGCAAATTTTATGCGTTTTTTTTAAAAAAAAGTTATCAAGCTCTTAAAAAATCACAATAAAACTTTTAAATTAAATACAATTAAAAACTATTTTCAAGGTCTTGGACACAACATTTTTCAGTCATAGCTGTAGCTACAGCTGTTTTCTGGTTATTTTAAAAAATGGATAACAATGATTTTTTGAAAAAATTCGTTTGCATCTAGAAAGAGGGCCACAACATTAACATTTAGCCATAGGGATTTCGCATATATATATATATATATATATATATATATATATATATATATATATATATATATATATACGGTTTTCTTCGTTGGAATATTAGCTATTAAAAAAATAAAACTAAATATTTTTTCAATTTTTGTTCTATTTTTTATAGAGAGTTTTGTGTCAGAAAAAAATATTTTCGGATAATTAACTAGTTTTTATCAATCTTTATGAGTTTGTTCCTATACAACTGTCTCTATGTGAAAGCGAATTTAGCAATATTTGTAGCCAACATAATTATCTTTAATTTGACATATTACAGGGTATTATCGTAATTATATTTCCAAAATGAGAGTACAAATATTAGAGGACCATCGGAATTTTAGTAAAAAATTAAAAAAAAAATAATTTAGTAAAAAATTAAAAAAAAATAATTTAGTAAAAAATTAAAAATTATCTTGAGCCAGGACAATATCCCAGTTCAATTCAAATATTGATTACAGACCAAAAAAATACACGGCAGAAGTTTTGCTGGGTAACTATACCTGCATATACACATACTTACATATGCAACTCAATGAGATGCTTACACTTTATTACTTGGTGAGATTTTTTTAAACGCAAGTGAGTTGTGCTTCTCGTTCGTTTGTGAGAATCATTTCCTTATAGAGGCCGGGTTTGATGCTGAAAGGTCGCTGCGAAGCCACTTGAAAAGACTTTTGACATGGCCGAAATCATGATCGTGGTAGTCTGCAGCCAAGTAATAAATGTCACCATGCCATTTGTAAATAAAGTTGCATTCTATTAAATATAGATGCAAAATGGCCTTGAGCCAGGACAATATCCCAGTTCAAATCAAATATTGATTACAGACCAAAAAATACAAACGAAAAAACTGAAAAAAAATTAACCATAAAAAATATTTCTATATTCCGACAGTACTTTTTGGACCATGACTATATACAAATGATAATATGTGCAAAATCTGGACACTCAGTTTTTCATTTGGTGATATTTTCTCCTGTTTTACAGGACTTTTAAATTCCAAAGGAATGTATTGGTCTTAATTATTTATTTTCATACTTTTAAGAGACAATACAAGTGATAAGGGTATCACATGAAAGAGAAGAATGTCTGTAAAAATACTAAAAAATACATGTGTCTGTCTTTATTAGTTTAGCATTAACATCCATTCCCCCTTAAATAATAAAATATGGATAAACTCAATAAATAAGGGGAAAACTTGAAATTGTTGTTAATTCTAAATTAATACAGATTAAAATATTATATTTAAAGTATTTTTTAAAGATGTTCTTCTCATTCATTTGATGTCCACATCGCCCTTGCATGGCTCGTTAAAGTATGAAAATAAATTAATAATAATAATTATTTCTTAGGAATCATCATATTTAAAGTATTTTTAATAGATGTTCTTCTCTTTCATTTGTTTACAATATTGCCCTTGGCATGACTCGTTAAAGTATGAAAATAAATTGTTTAAACATTTATATCCTTTGGAAGTTAAAAGTCCTGCAAAAAAGGAGAAAGGATTTACAAATGAAAAATTGAGTACACAGCTTTTCTACGTACGATCTCTAGATTCACATGTATATTTTCTTGCTCAGTTCCAAAAAAATATATGTAAAATTATCACACGGTGTTATGACTCAATGCAAACAAAAAATATATTTTTTAAGATCTCGAACACATTTTTTTATTTTTTGTTGCTTCTACGAAATCTCGAAAGAAAATAAAACGTTTCATTAAAACCACTGGCCATTTGTCGAGTTCTCGAAGGGCATAAAGAAGATATAAATACAACATCACCCTATTCGTGTCAAGGTACAGCTTCACCATTCGGATTTTTTTTATATCCAGCATGAAAGATTGAGATATTTGTTTAATAATAACAATTCTCGATATCTTGTCAATAATGTGAAGTAATTGTTTCTCGAGAGTCTTATATCTCGGAATTTTTTTATATCAACCCTGAAAGATTGAGATATTGGATTAGATCTCCAATTTGAATTCTCGATATCTCATCAATGCCACGAAGTAATTGCATCTCGAGAGTTTTGTATCTCGAATTTTTTTATATCCAGCCGGAAAGATCTCTAATCGAATTATCGATATCTCGTGAAGGAAATGTTTTCTCGAGATCCTTGTGTCGCGGCTTTATCCTTTAGTTGGACAGTTGCATGAGAAGTGCTTGACTTCTTTCTCTTGTTCCTTCTTTCTCTTTTTCCAAAGGAGTTCTGAAATCGGAGTTAGTCCTTACAAATCTGATCACCAACTAAACATATCCTCCACATAGGGTAGCTGACAATTCATTGGAAACCCAAACAAAGCACACACTCACACAAAGACAACACGTGATCTTAATCAACAGACACAACAAGTTTTTGTTTTTGTTTTGCATTTTCAATTTGTTGTTGTTGTCGTTGTTGTTTTTGGTTTTTTGCACTAAGGGTTGCATAAAACAGTCACATATCATTAGCTGAAGTTAATAAATTACTTACAAGCCATATTACACAATACCCTCCCATCGGCGAGGAAGCGAAAGGTAATAGACTTGAAGTGAAGTGAAGCTATTGTTGCTGCTGCTGGTTGCCGGTTGCTGGTTGCTGCTGATAGATAGTTTCGTTGTGTCGCTGGGATGGGAAGTCGTTTTCGTTTTGACTCGTGCCAAAAACAAAACAAAAAACGAAACACACGTACGTACGACCATACTTAAATGCCAATTGTTGCAAATTTTGAGCTGCAAATAATACAAAAAATGCAAAAAAACAAATCAATTATCGCCAACAAAATTTATTTATGATGAACAAATTTGCAAATTGCAAAAAAAATATATAACCGAACGTTTAAAATGCTGATTACCCAATAGTATACAAAATATACATAAAAATACATATGTCAGTGTGTGTGTTTATCTTAGAAATTTGTCAGTAGCACCAGCAGCAGCAGCAGCAACATCGCCCATGTCCACTTTAATTTATTCACATACAAACTAACAAACAAGCAATTCATTCAAGACAACAATTATTAATGTCTGTCCGTCCATCCTGCCCTCTCGCTTTTGAAAAGAAAAGGAATTTATTCGATTATGCGACAACAGCACATATGCAGATGAATATAACAGAATAAATAACAGAACAAAATAAATAAATAAATAAAATCAAGTTTCAAAGTGCACAGCTTCAGGCTATGCTCGCACTGTGACTGTGATTATTTATATTTAAGTTCCAAATTCCATAGTTAGTTTCGTTGGCTTTTCAGCCATTCATTACATTCGCACATGCAGATGTGTGACTCGGTGACATACTGAGCTTTAGTCCATTGACTAAATTGGCCACCGCGTGTGGGGCATGACAGCACTGCTGGAATTCAGGCAGGGGATTTTGTGTTGCACAATTTCGATGGATACAATTTATTGGCAGTTTTGCGTAATGTGATTGCTCACATTTGATCTGCCATGCCAGCGATCGAATCCTTTCTAAAAAAAACTCAAACTGCTGGGCTGATGAAGCAACATCCCAGTGACAAGACATCTTAACATTGCAGGGAAACTTTTCACCCGTTGTCAACAATAATGTCGTAAATAATGAAGCTAGAAGTGGGATAACGTGACAAGCAACCATAAATTTAAGATAGAACTCTGTGGTCATATTTCACAGCTGAAATCACGTCTTATATCCCGTGCAATATTTAATGTCACGTCAGTTGAAGTGGTTTTGCCATGGGTGGTTGGTGGTTCAGAATCAAAATCCATCGGCCAAAATGCAATAACTTTTGTTCTAGTAGACATTTTTGAGTTCTGTATAAAACCAACATTACACAAGGACCCAAGGATTATTTTCAAATATTAACATTAAAAATCGGGAAATCGGATATATTTTAGAATACGGCCCCAAAGTTGACTACTTTTCGTATTTTTCGATTTTAAAAAAAAAAATTAAAATTATTATTTTTTGGTTTTTATTTTTTTTACCATATTTTTACGTATTTGTTCATAATGCGAAGAAAAAATTGTATTTTTTTTGTATTACAGACTTTCACGTTTTGCAGATTCTGAAAATTGAAAAAACTTAATTCCTTTTTTTGACTTTGTCGAACTATTCAAAAAAATCAATAACTTTTGTTCTAGTAGAAATATGTAAAAAACCAAAATTAGACAAGGACCCAAGGATTATTTTCAAATACTTGACTACTTTTCCTACTTTTCGATTTTAAAGAAAACTATTTTTTGTTTTTTACCATATTTAATTTTTATACCCTCCACCTCCAGGATGGGGGTATACTAACTTTGTCATTCCGTTTGTAACACCTTGAAATATCGACCTGCGACCCTATAAAGTATATATATTCTTGATCGTCATAAAATTCTAAGACGATCTAGCCATGTCCGTCCGTCCGTCTGTCTGTCCGTCTGTTTGAACGTTCAAATTTTCCATAAATGTGTCTTATAGTCGTAGATCGGTTGGGATTGAAATGGGGCGAAATCGGCCCAAAGGGAAAAATTTTTCTCTCACAAGGACTAAAAATACCCATAATAATCCCTAATATTTTTGCGTATTTAAGCATGTTTTTTGAATATTTCTGTTTATATTTGCTTGATATTTGGTATGCGGGGAAAGTATAGCAAAAAAGTGCACCATAAAGTGATTCTTATTTGTAGGGGATGAAATGGGACCAAAAAGGGATTAAAATGGTACACATTAAACGACAACAGCTAAAAACACGAAATTCGGTGTGTACATTCCTCTAATTGAGTAGATACATAATATTAAAGTATTTTTTCCAAATTCGTACTTTTAAGGGGTAAAATAGGAATAGAGGGATAAAAATGGTACCAACCAAATGGCTGTACCGAGAATAATGAAATTCGGTGTACATTCCTCTGATTGCATAGATAAGTAAAATACACGGGTTTTTCAAAATTCGTACTTTTTGGGGTTAAAATGAAAAAAGGGATAAAAATAGTACCAATCTAATGACCGCAGCTAGAGTCATGAAATTCGGAGTATACATTCCTCTGAGTGTGTAGACACGGAAAATAAAGTGATTTTTCGAAATTCGTACTTTTTGGGATTAAAATGAAAAAGAGGATAAAAATAGTACCAATCAAATAACCACAGCTAGAGTCATGAAATTCGGAGTATACATTCCTCTGACTGCGTAGACACGGAAAATAGACGAATTTTTTGAAATTAGTACTTTCAAGGGATACAATGGTACAGAGGGATAAAAATAGTACCAACTAAACGACTACAGCTAGAATGATGAAATTCTAATTGCGTAGAAACGTCAAAAAATGGTACCAACCAAATGGAAAATAAAAAGTTTTTTTCCAAATTCGTACTTTTTCGTTTACGGCAAAAATTGGTTGAATCATGAAGTGAGGTTATTTTGAACTATGTACGTCTGATAATGGATTTTCAAAATTTGTACTTTTGGAATTAGAAGAGAATGGAAATACAACCAACTGTAGCACCCACTATCTACCAGTATTTTTGGATTTGAAAATATTTTTGAAAATATAAATATAAGTATATTTATTTTTTGAATTGACGTATTGGTAGCATTACCTTATAAGAGTGGTTTGAAATAATTAAAATATTATATTTATTTATAAAATTAATTTTTCAATATTTGTATTTGTTTTGGTTTGGCTATATTAAAAAAATTATATTTTCCTGCAATATTACTGCACTTCTACGAAAACCGACAACCTCTGTGGAATGCAATCTATGTTGGAGGGTATATAAAGTTCGGCCCGGCCGAACTTAACGCCGTGTTTACTTGTTTTATTAGATATTGTGGTTTCTTAGCTTTATTATGAAGCGAAAACTATATTTGTGCCAAATATAGTTCGTTTGTAATAAATATTTTAAAAATATCCTTTTTGAACAAATGTCTGACTTTGGACCAACACAACCTTTTTCCTTCAAAAGCCTTTAACGAAATGTATAGATATTTGGAAAGGTTGAAGGGTTCCCCGTTTTTATAGGGTATCTTTTGTCTGTACGAAATTGCACCTTAGAAACGCACTTATTGAAGAAAATTTTATTTTAAGATCGTACTTGCGTCCCCTGCTCTTCTTTCAATTTTGATGCTTTGATGTTTAGTATTACCCTATAGGATGGGCCATTTAAAACTTTAAATTGGAATCGCTGGTTTTAATGGATAGGTTGAACTTTGTCATTTAATAATGGAACACAATATCATTCATGTGATTACCACGACTGGCTCGGCAGTACCTCTTCCGATCAACGCAATTTTATAGTAACGATACAACATAAATGCCAATGGCATATAAGGGAGTGACCCATGTATCGGTCCCCCTCTCTTACTCTCTTCGGCCAATGAACAGGGTTCATAATTAACATTTTAACCTGTTTCAAATGAAAGGCGTTAGTGCTGACACAAAAATAGTTATAAAGCAATTTGAACTAAATACTTATTATCATCAAAGAGTAAATCCGATCTGATTAAGAATCAGATCTGAGTAGTAATGTATGCACATACATTTATTACGAAAGTAAAATAGTTTTTTTTTTGGGAAACAATCAATATGTAATATTTTACTGAGCTATTTAGGGTTTTTTCTTTTCATATGCAAATAGCACCAAATGTTTCATTGATAAACACCATGATGGTGTGTCATAAAATCAATTTAGCATGAAGTTAGTTACTAATTTAGTATTTCCTCTAAAATACCATCACCACATCGCATCGCATCACATCACACCACACGAAGCCACAACGCTTGCCGAAAAAAATAAAACGCTTACGCATTAATTTGCCAAGAAATAGCGTATATTTTGTTTTATATCGATTTTAAGTATGCATTGATTTACCTTGACAACAATTAATTGCTTTGAAGATTCGAGAGGTTGAAAATCGAGTGGATCTCCAATGAGGTCTGAGGGAGTTGCGAGGGCTGTTACGAAAGTTATTGATATAAAATATAATGTTGTTTTTTGTTGGCTTTTTGTTTATAATACAAAGCCGAGCATTCCTTGAGCGGAACAACTTAATTGTTTCACTAATAGCAGTCAAGGCATATTTATGTGTTGGTAAGCTTACATTCCTGAGCCTGAAGGCGATGTCAGTTGGAGAACCCTGTCTAGAGTCAAAAGCTGAATAAAAACAAATGTAGCGTCCACCACGTTGTTTAATATAAACAGTAGCTCAGATTTTTCATTTTACTAAGAAACAACAGATTTTCTGATATAATTGAAATATTGTCAATTTTTATAAACCTACAGCATTTTGCATTTAAAATCAATAATTAGTGATCCAGTGTTGTCAGCATAGGGGATTTCCACCAGATACTTTTCTATGATTAGCAGATAGAAATTGCAAAAACTAACTAATTAGCATTTTGTTTTTATTTTGAGAATTTTAATTTTAGGGGATTTCTCAAGTTTTAAATAAACAATGTCGAAAGGTCTAAGTTTCTTCTTTTAGCCTTTCCAGGGTGCATGCAAAATCGAACTGAAATTACATAAGGTCGATTTAATGTCAGATCCCGTACAAGTTTTGCATTTGTAAATCGATCCTGAGCTGAATCGCATGTATTCTGTTAGCTGTTAGACCATTCAAACGAAATACAGTTGATAATCGACTAAATTGTATGCTTATAAGTGTGTAAATATACGCATAACAGGCGTGTCAAGATTTTTGGAGTATCTGGGAAATTTCACAAACATATTCATGTTTTACTCGACAATAACTACAAAATTAGTATCTCTTCCCCGAGTTTTTGGACTATCGCACAGTGTCATCCACTGCCTGCCCGCTTAATCGTTCATCTGTCTGTCCACCTATCCGCCTGTCTATATATCCTTCCATTTGTTTTTCAGTCCCTCCATCAGTCTCTCCAATATACCATCTTATCATCTGTCCACCTAACCAATCATCTGTCAGTCCACCTCTTCGTACATCTGTCTGTCCGCCTATTCGTACATCTATTTATCTCCCTATTAGTCCCTCCATTATACCATATTTGCATCTGTCCATCTGTCTGTCCACCTATTCATTCGTCTGTCTGTGCGCCTATTCGTATATATGTTTGTCCGCCTATGCCTCTGCATGTCTGTCCACCTATCTGCCCACTTGTTAATCAGTTATTACCCCATCATTTTCTCCGTTATTTTCATCTGTCCGCCTATTCGAACATCTATTTATCTGCCTATTCGTCCAGCTCCCTATTAGTATCTCCATTATACCATATTTGCATCTGTCCGCCTAAGCAACCATCTGTCTGTCCACCTATGCCTCTGCCTGTCTGTCCACCTATCCGACCACTTGTTAATCAGTTATCATCTCATCAGTTTCTCCATTATTTTCATCTGTCCGCCAAAGTAACCACCTGTCTGTCCACCTATACGTACATCTATCTGTCCGCCTATTCGTACATCTGTCTGTCCACCTATGACTCTGTCTGCCTATACGTCAATCAGTTCATCTGTTATCAGTCCATCTCTCCATCAAGCCATCTGTACATACGTTTATCTTTCTATCTGTCCCTTTATCCATCCATCCAGTAGCCCATCTGTACACTTGTGCATTAATGCATCTGTTCTTCAATCCATCTGAACATCATCCATTATATATTCTAACCTTTTGTCCACAGTCCATGTGTACCTTTGTCAATTAAACCATCTATCCATTAGGACGTCTCTCAGTTTATCCGTCTGTATATTTGTCTATATATTCATCAGTACATCTGTCCATATGCTTAATTATCTGCCCATGCCACCTATTTATATGTCCATTTGTCCACCTGTTCGTCCAACCATTTCTTTATCTGTCCATTTCTAGATCTGTAAATTTCTACATCTGTCTGTCTGTCTTCCTATCCCTTTATTGGCATCTCATTGTTTTTTTCCTTTTTTTGCAACACATATAAAGAGTGATTTTTTTGAGGTTAGGATTTTCATGCATTAGTATTTGACAGATCACGTGGGATTTCAGACATGGTGTCAAAGAGAAAGATGCTCAGTATGCTTTGACATTTCATCATGAATCGTCTTACAAACGAACAACGCTTGCAAATTATTGAATTTTATTATCAAAATGCGTGCTCTGTTAAGAAAGTTCATTGCGCGCTTCCATTTTATGGTCAGTTTAATCGACCCACTGAAGCGGCTATTCGGGCTATTGTGACTAAATTTCGCACCAAATTTACATTGTTGGACATTAAACCACCAACACGCTTACGTAGAGTGCGAACTGAAGAAAATATCGCAGCTGTATCGGCCAGTGTTAATGATGACCACCAATTTTCGATTCGTCGCCGTTCGCACCAATTGGGTCTCTGTTACTCAAAAACGTGGAAATGCCAAAATTGGACTAAGCGGATGGACCACCTAAGACGCAGCCGCGGTCAACATTTAAATGAAATTATCTTCAAAAAGTAAATGTCATGGACCTAACGTTTCAAATAAAGAACCGATGAGATTTTGCAAATTTTATGCGTTTTTTTTTAAAAAAAGTTATCAAGCTCTTAAAAAAATCACCCTTTATAACACCGTGCGACAAATCACAATTTTTTCCTCTTAATATACGAGACTATATAGAACTGAAATTATAGGACACCAGTAGCAAAACTGTATACTCAGGTTTTTAGTTCATAATAATTTATCTTTTTTACAGGATCTTTAATTTCCAAATAATATTGATATTTTAATAACTTATATTCGTACTTTCGCGGGACATATATGATGATATGGGTATCAAAGGAAAGAGAAAAATATATGCTAAAAACATTTCAAATTTCTTGCTTCTGTCTGTATTAGTTTAACATTAACAACGATTTAAATGTTTTATTAAATAGTAAATCATGAATAAACTAAGGTGGAAAAATTGAAATGGTTGACAATGCTAAACTAATACAGACAGAAGCAAGAAATATGAAATGTTTTTAGCAAATACTCTTCTCTTTCCTTTGATACCCTCGTCACCATTATATGTCCCGCAAAATTACGAATATAAATTATTAAAATACCTATATTCTTGGAAATTAAAGATCCTGTAAAAAAGATCAATTAGTATGAACTAAGCATAGAATATGAAGTATTTTTAACAGATATTCTGCACTTTCATATGATATTCATGTCGCCGTTCTATGTTATGCAAAAGTACTAAAATAAATTATTAAAATATATATACCCTTATATCCTCCTTAGTAGTTACAATTAAAAGTCCTGCAAAAGTCCTGAGTTCGAAGTTTTTATACTGGTGACCTAAGTTTTTATACTGGTGACCTATGATAGATTTGAACTGGAATGACCAAAATTTGTATTTTTTCAACAATATTGTTTTAGCCAAAACTTCAATAACTCAGTCAATTATTGACAGATTTAAAAAAGCATCGTTTTACTCCAAACTAGAAGTCTTTTTAAATAAATTTACAAGTTGTACGGCTTCCTAACAAAATAATGTGCAAAAATGTTTGTCAAAGTTGAAAAATTATTAAAAATGTTTAAAAACAAATCTATTTGCTGTACAAAAGCACACTGATTTCTTAAGTTTACTTAAATAAGATATACTCAGATCGAAAGGTCCAGTGTTCTTCTTTTCAAATCCGAGGTGAAAGTGAAAACCGGTTGCTAACCAACTATCTGACAGGCTTATATGCGTGCAAAGGTACGAAAACTCATTTTTTACCCCTAACTAGAGATTTTGGGGGTGTCTGGCTTATATGTGTGCAAAGGTACGAAAACTCGTTTTTTTACCCGCAACTCAAGATTTTGGGGGTGTCTGGCAAATTTCAAATACAGATTTTTGTTCTACTCGCCAATAATATCACTTCCCAGAGTTTTCTACTCCATTCTTTTTTGTAGCACAGTGTTGTTTAATAGACGTTGACAATTCAAATCATAAATATCCTCTTTGGCCAGCATATAGGTCTTTCCACATCTCTCAACACACATATGAATTCAAATCCCAGAGAATAGCGAAAAAGAGAGAAAATGTGGTTTATCCAACATGCTGAAAGGTATACAAGTTTCGGTTCTAACCAAAACTTGTCCACTTATCAATAACTCAAACTTGTCATCACTTTTAACAGACAGTTTAATATGCTCCCCTCATTTCTTTATTAGTATTTTGAAATAAAAAAAAAAAAAAACAAAATACATACATTGTATTTCAAGCCCCCGCAAACAAACCGAAAATATTTAAAAAGCAATCATATTTTTTTTGTGTTGAAAAACAAAAAGACTATTCGCACTGTTCGCACTGTTCGCAGTTTGAAAATATTCAATTTTTACACATTTCAAATGCTGTGCTGTGTTGCTCATTTGCATTGGTATTTTGTTTTTGTCGTTCGCACTGCTGTTGTTGTTGTTGTTTTTATCGTTTTTTGCATGAAATTTAAAAACAAAAGTGTATGCGTTGTTGAATACGTCATAAAATGCAAAAAATAAAAATGAATAGCAAAACAACAGCATCTAGCCATTATAAGTGATGATACTGGTTGTCGATGTTATGGCTGCTGCTAACGACCTTCATGCAGCAGCAAAAAGTAAGCTGCAAAAAAACAAAACGACAACAGCAACGGCGGATAAACAACACCACATCAGCACCACAACAGCATCTGCATCGGCATTAACCACAGCTCGGGCACTAGCTCTGTCATGCCATCATGTGGACGTCGGTGCGGTAGTCAGTCAGTGTGAACCGGATTTCAAAATACTACTGCTGACACCACACCACATACGGCGGCCATTGATGCAGTCGCTGTTGCTGCTGCCGCCGCAGCTTCTGCCCGTGGCCGATGCACACAGCACACAGCACACACTAGGTGGCAAAGTATACATACATGTGTCTAACTCTGTAATACTTCATCCATAATCGCTGATTTTTTTCAAATTTAATATTAAATGTGTTTTTTCTCAGTTTGCAAAATCGCACATTTATTTTATTTATTAAATATTAATTGTTTGTTAAATATTTGGTAGCTCGTTGTGCTAAAGTGTCTATTTAAATTGCACTTAACACATTTATGAAGTTGATGTTGCACACCCCATCCCACCGCACCCCTTTCACTGAACTCCAGCGCAGATAAAGTGAAAATTTCAAGTTTGCATCTTAAGTCTTTTGTTTTTTTTTCTGCCATGTGTGGCTGGGTGTGCGTGTGAGTGAGTGCGGGTTGCTTTGTCTCACCAGCATATCAAAGTGAGAGATGATTGATTAAACATTTTTTATATTTTTTCTCCGAGCTGTCGAAATGAAATTATGGTTATTTTTTAAATGACATTTAATTAACTTGTCTTTGTTAAGCACCCATGCAACTCACATGTGGGATTATTCCGCCTTTTTTGGCATTCGAAAATTTTATTTAAATTTTGCGAGAGAGAAATTCATTGGGTGTCTGTGACAGCTGGAAAAAATATGTCATTATTTTATTGTTTGACAATCTACAATCTATGTATGTATGTATTTATTTATTATATGAACAGACCTTTCCACAAAACAAGTATAACAGGAGTTGAGTTAGCCTGAGACGAATCGTCTACACCCAACCATCCGCCTTAGAGAAAATGTATGACAGGGTAAGGTCCATCAACATCTCGTACTAGAGAGATTTAGTACACTAAGCACATATGCACCTGAAACTAGCGATCGTTTCCTTTGGTGATCTTTTTCTCCGTTTTCCAGAACTTTTAATTCCCAAAGAATATAGTTGTTTTAATAATTTATTTTCATACTTTTGCGAGTCCTACAAAGGCGAAATGGGTATCGAAATAAAGAGAAGAATATCGGCTAAAAATACTTCAAACTTCATTCTACTATCTGTATTAGTTTAGTATTAACAATCATTTAAAATTTCCCCCCTTTATTTTATTTCATTTATTCAGATTTCACTTTTTAAGAGCGATAACTTGAAATCGCAGTTAATGCTAAACTAATACAGATTTAAGCTTGTAATTTACAGTATTTTTAGCAAATATTCTCCTCTTTAATTTGATATCCATAACGCACATATATGTATAGCTAGCAAAGGTATAAAAATAAATTATTAAAACATCTACATATAGCCTTTGGAAATTAAAAATACTGTAAAAAGCAGCAGCAGTCAACAAATGAAAAACTGAGTATACAGTTTTTCTACATACGATCCCTAGTTTCACACATAAGTCTATATGCTCATAGTTCAGGTCCAATAAAAAATATAAAAACATGTGCAAACAATTTGTTTGCATATGTTGCAAGTGCTGTGTTAAATTTAATATACTTCCCTTATTGTGATGATGGCAGAACAATACAAACATAGAACACGTTTAGACGTTTGCCGATGCATTGCAAAGACGCCACTGTAAAAACCTAATTAGTAGCTTTCTTTGTTATTGTCATATTATTTAAAATTTGTTGATTATTTGACATGTTAAAATTACCAATTATTTATTATTGTTATTATTAATGATAGCCAATGGCTAAGGCCATTGACTTGGTTTGGTAAATTGGAGAAAAAAAAAAAACGTCTGAAGGTGGGGGCAGAAAATCCTGATAACTGATACTTAGCACTTGTTCTACGCTAATTACATTGCGGTTGTGGGGAAATACGAGTATGGAAATTATACAGATTTCAAATATTTAATCATTTCTGATAATTGGCAAACAAAATTTCCAAAAAAACGACAAATGTAAATTTATATTTATTCTAAAAATTATTTTGGGAAGTCCAATCGTTCGTTTTGTCGCTAATTTAAAAAAATACCTTGTAGCGCTGAAATAATGCACGTGTCATTTTCTCAGACCACTGACAGCAGTTGGTGATGTCCTTCACTGGCATCGCAGCATCAAAGTAACATTGCACTTTGGATCACGCAAAAAAATAACAAGATCTGATGGTGCCCGGACTTCAATCCCAAATATTTTCAAGCGTCATGACTGCCCCTCAAAACGGACATACCCTCCAATTTGTTTCTTGTGCGTTGTGACTACCTCTAAAGCCCAATGAAGTTTCGGACATAAAGCCCAAAGTTTTTGGCAGAAGCCTTTATTGTGCGTAGCAAGCTTTGGGTATATTCCAGGGGAGGTAATTTTTAAGCCCGCACAAAGCTATTGCTCTGCGTAGCCATAACTGGACGTACCCTAGGGGAGAACATTCTTAAGCACGGCCGAAGGTCGGCAACGCAAAAGGCCATTACTCTGCGTAGCCAGCTTCGAACATACCCCAGAGGGGAAAGTCTGTAAGCCCGGCCGAAGTCCGCCAACTCCGAAAATAGGACACAACACCCAATGGGCTTTATGGCCGTTTTCCAGGTGATCGCAATGCTCGAAAAATATTGGGCTTTATTACCATGAGCGAAAAGTCTGGGCACTGTAATCTTTCAAAATGTTGATACATTTCATATTTCCTTTTTACACCCTCTTTCATATTCCGTTGTCAGAACCCACAATGTTATAATCCAATTTGAGACTCGTAGCCGGAAACTCACTAAAGTCCCTATGAAATCAAACCATTGTTTGATAAAACAAACACCTATTGCCGATGATGTTATTGCAAAGCTGGGGCACACCTTTTAATTTCATCCTATACGACTTGACTAAATAAACATTTGATCTAGTTTTGTTTTTCATTCTTTCAAAAATGTGATTTCCAAACGTGTTATTGTCATAATTAATTATTAGTTTAAAAAATCGAAATCGATGATCATGAATTTATACTAATTTCATAATTCTCAACATAACTCTCAATGTTGTCCTCGATTAAGATGTTGATGATGATAGCGACTCAAGTCGCAAGTTTGCTAAAACCGTAAAAATTCATTGATGATAATCATATGGCGTAGTTTAGTGCATTTTGATAGACACAATAATCGTATATAATATTTTGAAAATATCTTAATAACCAGAATCACCGATATTCTTGTATATATAGCTAGCGATAAATAACATATTTAATAATAATAACATAATAGAAGTTGTTATGTGTTTTTGATGTGATCGGCACACACCTTTTGGCACCTGCGTTGACATTGATTGAAGCTCGGGTTAATGGGCTGATTTGATGATCAAGAATGTGGTTCATAAAAATACATACATATTTATAAGGTTAGAATCGAAATTATAAGAATTATATTATCATTTTTATTACAATGTCCTTGATTAGGTTTGTTTTTATAAAACAAAAGACTTAAGACACAAACATGCTGTAGGTATTGGTGTTTACAGCACCACCTTCGTATAGTAAACATGCATAGATAGCCATTAATATACGACTCTAAGGTGGAGGGTATATTAAGTTTGCAACAAATAACAATGGAAATCAAAAATAAAATGTGTTACAAAAAATTACAAAATTAAAAAAATATTTTGTTTCACACTCTCTATAGCAGTCAATTTATCTAATTGTGGCTAGTATTAGTAAGACCTAATAGCCAATCAAAATTTTACTGTTTCTTTTATGTTACACTATGCAAAAAAATTCCTAAGAGCATGGTATGATAGTATTTTAGCTTTTAAACTCGAAAATGATATTAAGAAATTGTTTAGATTTTTTTTAGTTTTTACTAAAATTTATATTTTCATCGAAGGTATCTTTATGATTTGTACTCTAATTTTGGAAATGTAGGTCCGATCCCAGCGGTTTGTATTTTCAATATAATTATGATGGCTACAGGAAAAGTCTTTTTGAAATTTTTGAAATTTGATTTTAAAGAATGGCAAGGCATTTTCAAAAACGGATATTCGGCAAATGAGTTGTGTTTCTCGTTTTGTTTGTGAGAATCATTTACTTAAAGAGGCCGGGTATGTTCTTCAAAAGTCGCTGCGAAGCCACCTGAATGAAATGTTTGACAGGGTGGAAATCATGATAGGGTAGTCTGCAGCCAAGTAATAAATGTCACCATGCCATTTGTAAATAAATTTGCATTCTATTAAATATAGATGGAAAATGGTCTTGAGCCATGACAACATCCCAGTTCAAATCAAAAAATATTTTGTTTTATTTTTTAAAAGCTAAAATTGTAATGCAAAAGTTAATGTCTATATAAAAAAGATGTATGGATAAATGTAGAAGTTATGTAGAAGTTGTATACTCTTTGTAGTCACAAATATTTTATTTATTTATTTATTTATTACAATTTAAAATTATAATAAACTAGAAAAAAGCACTAGCAATTAAAGCTATCAGCTTAAACAAAGATTTTTTTATTTTTGATTTTATTATGATTACAAAATATATAACATCATATTTTATTTTGTAATAGATGGATTTTTGGAAGACCTAGTTAAATAATCGATGGATAAATGTAGATGTTATGAACATTATTATAGAAGAAATGGAATTTCGAAAAAAAAGTGTCATTTTCATACCCTCAATCTACAGAGTAGGAGGTATATATCATTTGGAACAGAAAAAAATTGTAACGCATTGACGGAGTGACTTAATACCCTAAGTGTGTTTGGACCAAATCCGTTTCACGACTTTTTAAGGTGTTTGAGCCATGTCCGTCTAGCTGGCTGGCTGGTGTACACGTTATCTCTCGATTCAAACTTTGCACATCGTAATATTTTCCCCAAACTTGGTTTAAGTTCGAAGATGGGCGAAATTACTACGTCCCTTCTGGTACCACCCACACAAATAGCCCATATTCCCAATAATCGGAATCACCTATATTTTGGAATTTGATAAAGTTTTTATAATTGCTTTAAGTGTAATAAATATGACGAGTTTTCACACGCCCCTTCCAGTACCTCCCACACAAATCACACAGAACTATTTAAAATTAAAGCTGTTATAACTGCTATACTGATGATCGGAATGCGATAGTGTCACACCCCTTCTGGTACCTCTCACACAAAGTGGCATAAACTTTGGTTACAAAAATACCGAAATAAAATCCATACGGGTAGTCAAAATCATTTGCATTTAAAAATGTTTTTATAATCACTATAAACCTAAAAAATATTTACGCTTTAGCCACGCCCTCCCACACTATTGTCTCTGTCCTAGGTAATATGAAATCCTTTATAACTTATAAACTGGTGCATGGAATCCACTATGACTTGATATTTGATCATGTTTTTACAATTGTGTTATAAATGTGGAAGCTGGGATCATGTGACACGAACCTTCTAGTACCTTTCACACAAATTATCCTGCCCTACTTTAAATTTAATACCTTATAACTTCCATATATATGTTCTCTGAGAGTGAGGGCATATAAAGGGTCCGCCATCTAACGTTTTTTTTCAACTATTCAACCCTTGGACTATTATTTGTGGTGTGCCCGAGGCAGCCATTTGAATGAAATTATTTTCCATTATTAACCGGAAGGATTGTACTTTCAAATAAAAAAAGAAATTTGAGAAAATATTCAGTAGTTTTTTTATAGCATTTTCAAAAAAAAGTTATTTGGCGGACCCTTTATAAGTCGGTTTAGCCTACTGAAGCTTACTTACTGGTTTTCGAAGTTTTTGTTCAAAATTAATTTATAAATTTATATATATATATATTTTTATATATATAATTTTACGATATGAATTTCTATTAGATTTTCTCCCACTTAGATGCCTCTGAGGGGGTTTATCGCGCTATTTATAAAAATCATAATTATTCTGAAAAATTATTTTGCGTCTACAAAGAGTGTCATAACAACATAACATTTATCCATACATATTTTACACGTAGATCTGTGTTAGCAAATTATATATTAAAAAATGGAAGAACATATTTTTTCTATTATTTTTTAGTGGCAGTAAAAAATGATTTCTTCGAAATAAAAATAAATTGTTCTTAATTTTCTGGAGACTATTCCTAAACCTATATTTCTATGTGAAAGTGGTATTCGAAACATTTGTAGCTATTATAATTCTAGAGGGTGTTATCAGATTTATTTTCCCTAAATGAGAGTACACATATTAAAGGTTCCTTCGGCGCAATGTCTCAATGTTACATTTTTTCTTCATTTTATGACTCAAACTTTTTATTTCGGACACCATTTTCTTATTTTTGAAAAAAATTTTTTACACTGAAAACAATAGCGAAAATACTTTTGTCTTCAACTGACCCTACTGGTTTTCTTGTCGTAACAGAAACAGATCTCGCTCAATACATTTTTCGTGGGTGTTGTAGGAATATATCGTTTTGAAACTGAATTCGCCGATTGGAAGACGATAAGCTAGATCGTAGATTATTTTTAGTGCCTTCCCTGATATTGACAGCTTAATCCAATGTTGTCTACATAATCAGGTTTTCGTCTTCTTCTTGAAGAATGCTGTTTAGAATAACTTATGCAGACATTGTCATAACTACACAAATAATCATCAGAATTGTATCACTCTGTCAATATCATGTTCACCTCGATTAGCATTCAAAAGACTTAAGGCACAAACTTGCTGGCAGACTTCCCCCAGATTTTTTTCGGATTCATTGAGAAAAATTTTGAATATCATCATCGTTATTTTTGCATCTGGGGAAATGCCAAATTATTAATGGTTAAGCAAATAGCATATGAGTCATTCTCAACATGCCCAGCAAGTTTGCAATTTTTTTTAGAAATTTCATTTTGAATTTCTTCGAAATTTTAATTGTAAACCCATCACGTCTGCCACTACTACTGCATTATACCTTTGTTGTTTGCTATATCATTGTGGTGTTTGGCATTTTGTAGCTGTTGCTGTTGTTATAAACAATAAATAACAATTGAATTTATTTGGCATGTGTCATCAGGTGTGACACAGTTTCTGTGTTTGCTGTTAGAGCTGCTGCTGTGGCTTGCATTTTTAACAAAATATTAGCGCATAAAATACATGTGCATACATGTGTGTGTCTCACTCTAAATGATTTTGACAAAATAGCAAATATCAACATAACACCAACATATGTATGCGCATACCAGCATATGAACTGCCTTTGCTACAGACGGACGGACTCATAAAGACATTTCGCTGTCTATTATTAAACTGAGCACACAAAAAAAAAACCAATAACGAAAAGGAAAACCTTACCGATCATACATAATAAATATGTGCGCGCATGCACCAATATAAAAAGGGTTATCACAATAGTGCTATGTTTTTGAGCAAGTCATGTTACATGATATTGCAGATATTGCAGTCTGTAAAAAATTCGATCTACCATTTGGATAGAATTTATTTTTTTTCAAAATTGTCTTATTTGTGATGAATGAAGGGTTTACGGAATCAAACATCTTTTCATCTATATATTTTTCTACAATTACTTTTTTTAAAAATGTAATGATGCATTTCTCCAGAAAAGTGTTTCGCTGAGCATAATCCATAATTTGTTTTAGTAAAAAGTAATATTTTATCTTAGAAACAATCTAGTGAAATCACTTAAATATTCTAGCATAAAAACTGATGAAAATTCTATTGGAAACCAGAACCTTCTCTTTTGGATTACATATGAAGTTTAGTAGATATGATCAAATTAAATTGACTTTATAAAATTGAAAGTTTGCAGTTTGGCTTGGAAAAAAGTTTCATCACTTTACGAGCACTCTTTTTATTTTTATTTTTTGCACTGAAAGTATGAAACCATCCACTGTGCGTCTGATCTACAAAAAGGTCCATGACTACTAGATTTATTTACAGTTTTTCTTTTACTAGTCCTTGTTCTCATCGTTGAGATTCCAGTTATAGCATAATAAAACCAAAAATTCTGTTATTTAATTTATAAAAGGGTTTTCCGCGTTATTTAACCACAATTTTAAAAAATCATGATTTAAAAAATATGTCTGCAAAGAGTGTGAAAACTTCTACATTTATCCATAGCTCTTGTTCATATTGGCATTCTTAGAATATTAGCTATTAACTCACCAGAGCTCAGTCAAATTACTTTTTTGACGTTTCTTACTATTCACTGTTCGATTAATCGAACACTGTGTCTAAATGGATTAAAAGAATAATAGTAAATATTTTTCCCGATTTTTTCTATTTCTATGAGTTTTTCAGGCCAGCAAAAATATTTTCTTAGATAAAATCAATTTTTTCTCAATTCTTTGAAGACTCTTGTTAAACCACTGTTTCTATGTGAAAGTGAAATTTGCAACATTTGTAGTCATTATAAGTACCTTTAAGTGAATATAATGTTGTGTTATCTGTCTCATATTTCCAAAATGACCTTTTGGCACCTGTGTTGATATTGCTTGAAGCTCGCGGTAATGGACTGGTTTCATACGGCTCACATTGTCTTCACATTTATACCCTCACTCTACAGAGTAGGAGGGTATATATCATTTGGGACAGAAACGCAAGTGTAACGCATTAAAGGAGTGAGATAGACCCCAAGTATGTTTGGACCAAATCCGTTTCACAACTTTTTAAGGTGTTTGAGCCATGTCCGTCCGTCCGTCTGTCTGGCTGGCTGGTGTACACGATATCTCTCGAAAGGAGTTAAGGAATCGATTCAAACATGGTAATAATTTCCCCCATCTTGGTTTATGTTCGAAGCTGGGTGAAATTGCCACGCCCCTTCTGGTACCTCCCACACAATTAGTCCATATTCTAATGTTAAATTAAAACCCATATAAATTCCACACGGATATCCGGAATCAGCTATATTTTGTATTTGATAAAGTTTTTATAATCACTTTAAGTGTGGAAAATATGGAGGGTTTTGCCACGCCCCTTCCAGTACCTCCCACACAACTTCTATACTGATGATGAAATTTGATATTTAGCAATGCTTTTATAGTGGTTACATTCATGCGAAATATGGATGATATTGTAAAACCCCTTCTTGTACCTCCCACTCAAAGTGGCATAAACTTCGGTTACACTAAAACCGACATAACATACATACAGGTAGTCAAAATCATTTGCAATTTGATATTTAAACTTTAACAGTGCAAACATAAAAAATATTTACGCTTAAGCCACGCCCCTTATTGTAACTCCAACACAATTCCTAGGTAGTATTAAATCCTTCATAACTTCTATACTGGTGCATGGGATCCACTACGACATGATATTTGATCTGTTTTTACAATTGTTTTATAAATGTGGAACACAAATTATTCTGCCATACGTAAAATTGAATCCTTATAACTTCCTTTTACATGCTCTCTAAGAGTGAGGGCATATATAAGTCGGTTTAGCCGACTGAAGCTTACTTACTTGTTTTTTTTTCAAGAATTTTGTTCATAAAATTACATACATATTTATAATATTAAAAGCGAAATTATAAGAATCACATTACCAGTTTTATTACACAATGTCCTTGATTAGGATTGTATTTATAAAACAAAAGACTTAAGACACAAACATGCTTTTGGCATTGATGTTTACACCACGGCCCCACCCATTAGTATACGTTTCTAAAATATGAAATTTGTCAGCCCATTTGCAACACCTTACATATGGGCAATTCCATACCCAATATCGAAGTTTGACCTTCTCCGAGTTTAAAGAAATCTTTAATATCAATTTCGAGATTAGAAAGCCAAAATACATCAGGAAATGTTATACATGGCCCTGCCGAAAACTTTTTCTTATCTGAATTATATGAACAATATGTGAATTATGTGGACAATAAACTTCGAGGGGAATATAATTCGGATTCGTTGGCTACCCATAGCCAACTATTGTATTCTTTTTTGCGATTTACACAAATAAAAAAACAGACAAGTCCAACGTATACCTTCTGACAATGGGGACGTATGCCAGAAGGTATACGTTGGTACTACAAAGATGAAATTAAAAACTCGACTTTCTGCACACAAATCTGATCATAAAGCGATTGACAAACCACTGGAACATAAGACAGCACTAGCAGCCCATTGTACCTTGGCGGGGCATAAGCCAAACTGACCACTGTGCACAAATATATCGAAACATTGTTGACAAATATGGACGAAAGCAATAGCTTTAGTTGAGAAAGTACTTCGAAACGAAAGAGTTCATTGGTTTTGCTAACATGTAATTATTGTGATAATTTTTGTTCTGTCTTTTTGTATAATTAATTTTATTTGTATTTTTAAGTGAATATCCCTGAGGATGATCGTCGATGACGGTCGAAATATCGGAAAAGAATAAATAAATAAAACAATTTAAAAAAACTAAACATCAGTTTTTTGATTTGTTCATGACCTCAAGCCAGACTATCCGGAGAAATAGAAAATAAAAGGTCAAAAAAAATTAAACAAACAGAAAAATAACTTCTGGAAACACATCTTTGTACTTACCTTAAAATATATTTATTTCGTAAGTTTTACTAATATGTATAGGCAGAATTATTTCTATATAAAATGCTTGTACCTAATATTTTAACAAATATAAAATTACAACAATTTTTTAGAAATAATTTTGTGTTTTGGTTGACAAAAACTTGTGCAAGTGGAAGGATCATTTTGTTTTTTAAAATTGTAACGCCCCTGAGGATGATCAACAATGTCGTTCGAAATATTGGGAAAAATTGCGAAATTAAAATAATAAACAAACAACTTCATGTTTTTATTTATTTGCGAAGTTTAGTCGGACAATAATACAGAACATTAAAACGAAAAAATATATGATTAGATTAAAAGAAAAATTAAGATATTATTCAAAAAGTGAGTTCTATGGGACATGCTTTCTATCTAATCTTGTATCATCCCAAATATTTGAAGGTAAATCCCAAGATTTTGTGCAATTTTCATTATTTCAAATTGTATATAGTCAATGGCCTTTATTCCGGCCATAACGTCTAAAATTAGTTTCTTTTCAAAATGCACCTTATTTCTTAACCCTTTTACATAAGTACGTTTGCTTGCAAACAATATGGTGGGTGTATTTGCCCGAGACTTTACTTTACTGCTGGTCTCTCAGTTATTGTTGCTAATGTTACAGACCTGCCCGTCTCATTAAGCAGGCAGCAGCAGCAGTTGTGTGGCGTGGTGTGGTGTGGTGTGGTGTGGTGTGGTGCCGGAGTTAGCGCCTCCTGCCTTTGTGCAACACGTTTGGCGCATGCCATTTGCGTGTTCGAATGGTAACAGTGCAAAATTCAACCGAAAATTCAAAATAAGAAAAAACTACGTTTTAACGAAAACAACAGCAAAAAAACATTTTCTACTACTGCTGCAATTTGATTAGATTTATTTGTTTTGCAGCATTTTATAATAGCATTTCTTGTTTGCCGTTGTTGCTTTTTTTGTGAGTATTACGTTGTCGTTGTTAACAGATGTTGGTTGTGTTGTTTCGTTTGCTTAACATAAAGTTTAAGATATTCTCGTAATAGACATACACACGCCGATTTTACTTTATACATACATATATACATATGTGAGTGTTGTATTTTTGGTCTGATGTTTGGATAAGTTAATACATTGTAGATTACTTTCGGCTGATTGCTTTTGTTTGATTTGATTGTTGGTTTTTTTCGTACTTCTTTTTTTGGAGTAAATGGAATTGTTAAATAACAACAATTAATAGAATATTTTAAGAATTTGTAATTCTATTGCAGGCCATTTGAAAGCAAACAGGTTAATTGAACTCTTTTGCGCTTGTGTCTTAAGTCTTTCGTTTTAAAAAGCATGCCCGAAATGATGGCGTTGGTCTAGAGGCAGAGTATGTTGACATACAGGTAGCCATCCGTATAGGCGTAAATGCCGAAAGTAAGTGCAAAATAAAAAGAGGGATTATATAATCGTTCTAGGAATCTACAATGGCACTATAGTCTCAAAACCATATTTTTGCAAAGAAAAAAATAAAAAATGTAAAAAGTTTATAAATTTGCGACAACAATGGAGTTAGTCATTAAGGAAGTTATTTACAATTTTCTAGCTAAACAACGTATCCCCAAGTGCTCATACATATGTCGACATCATGTTAAGAGATTTAAACAAAAACTAGGTGTTAATATGGCCAGTAAAATTTATATTTTGAAGTCTCAAATATGGATTACTTCGACAGTACAGTTGGCGACAGAGTCCGATGAACTAGGTGAACGATTTCATCAAGTATGTGCCTCTCTTGAAAAACGCTATAAAAGCAAAAGAATTCATTCTCTTATAACTGACATCCAGCATGGACATTGTTTGACAACGGCTAAAAGAAAAATTTAATATATAATTTCTTATTTTAATACCATGATATTTTATTTATACTTATATATATTATATAGGGTCCGCCAAATATTTTTTTTTGAAAATTCTATAAAAAAACTACTGAATATTTTCTCAAATTTCTTTTTTTATTTGAAAGTACAATCCTTCCGGTTAATAATCCAAAATAATTTCATTCAAATGGCTGCTGAAGGCACCCTCACAAATAATAGTCCAACGGTTGAATAGTTGAAAAAAAACGTTAGATGGCGGACCCTATATTTACATCTACATCCTTCTTTTGTTCGGTGACGTATAGTAAAATTTGACGTAGAATATTTTTTTCCATTCACATCACCCCTCTAAAGTACAGTTTTGTGCGACATAATAGCACTAATTTAGCAAAAGTACAAAATTGACCCTAAAATGAATTTTACTTTTTCTCGAATTTAAATAGACTTTTAGTTTTTGGTATATTCAGGGACTTATAGTAGAGTTATATGGCAAATATTTTAAATATTTAATAAGGGGACTGATCTCAGATCGTACTTACAATTTTGTAGAACATTTTAACACGTTAAATCCATGTTTTAGGGGTGCTTTTTACCCTTTTGCAAAAAAGGGACCAAAAGACCCCTGGAGGGTTAACATGTATCACAAAAATGTCCCTCGTAGTGTTCTGAGTAATATTTCTGAACACATCCTAGACTTAAAATGTAAGGATAACAAGGTTATCGCATTATTGTCAAGGTTCTATGACCTTCCCCTTTCAAAATGACCTCAATACGTAAACCCCTTAAAACCCGGTCAAGATGTTCTACAAAATTGTAAGTGCGATCTGAGATCAGTCCCCTTTTCGGGCCTTTTATTATATGTTTTTAGATTATTGCTACATGGTTTGGTTCGCCAAAGAGATTGAGAATTTGTAACAAGAGCAAAAAACATATCTGTTGTTGATATATCTCAACAACAACGAGAATAGAATAAAAAGTTTATTGGGACAGTAAAAGGATTAACCACAAGATTAACGAGACAATAGCAACCAATATAATCCTAGAATGGTGGCCGCTTTTCTTGACATTTTTTTTTTTTAATTTTTATAAACAAAAAGCCATAGTGTCTCATTTGGCTTCATATAGTGGCAATAGATTAAGAACTCACTGCTTAGAACATTGAGAAGTTATTTAAAGTGCATATAAAGCACAAAATTAAATATATTTTTAGCGATGTTTTACAGATTTCTTTGAGACCCAAAATTTTGTTTATTTATTTGGTTTGGAAATTGGACAGTTATTTAAAGTGAATATAAAGCACAAAATTAAATATATTTTTAGCGATGTTTTACAGATTACTTTGTGACCCAAAATTTTATTTATTTATTTGGTTTTATCATTTTTGACGATTTGTCAAATTCACGTTTATTTCTTAAGTCTTTTGTTAGCGAAATTGGAATATCCCAAATTGACTAAGCCCACTGTGGCAGATATATTCATATTCATTGAATATTATGACTTATCTAACGTGCTAAATGTTCTGTTCAGCTCTATTGTACATGACAATTACAAATTTCCAACAATTAAAGATGCATCATTAATGTTTGTTTTTTTTCGTCTTCTCAAAATTCCAACAACGCACGAACATGAGTAATAGATATCAGTTTCTATTTAAATGTTTTCAAAATTCCATATAAAACGTTGTAAACTTTGTACTTAATGATGATGTTGCAGGTTAAAAACGTTTTTTTTTTAGATTTTCACTAATTAGCAAATCACGACGAAACATTTCCGCACGGGGTTTTCTCAATAAATAATCATAGTGTTGGCATGCAGTTTTATGTCACATTTAACAAGAGGGTGAGGAATGTGCACTAGGGTAGTGCAGATAGATTTGAGGGGAAATGGCGGAAAAATAAAAACTGAATACCCAACATTGTTATGTTGGATCTTCACTTTGAAAAGATATACATAAATTTGTTGGCGATCAACAATTAATTTTATTATTTTCCCTGGATTTCCCTCAGGAAACCTAATTTCCCACGAAAGTGAGTGATTGGTTTTCGTTCGAAACATGACTTTAGGATTATGTCCTCCTATAAAGTCGAAAATTTTCGACAAATTTTCCATGATTATTTTTGAAATATTTTCTTCGAGCTTAACAAGCCGAAATATTAAAACGAATATTTTTTCCTGTAAACTAGTGTCATTGTGACTTAGCCAACCTGCTGAAATTGCCGGTTTTTTCTTCTTCTATTAAAAAAACAATTAGAAATTACCAACACTTATTGATGCATCGTTACTTTTCAAAATGCCAGTAACACACTAACTTCGCAAATGCAAATTTGCTAATTGTTATTTGTTTTGTTTTTATTTTAATTTTGATACAATGCCAAGTCTTGTTGACGTCTTTAGATTTTAGCAGGCTAGCTAACCACAATGACGTAGTTGCCAAAGGGGTTTCCCAAAATAGTTCTCACAAAGTAGGATGTTTATGGCATAGTCATCAAAAGCCATAAACTGGAGTGGCTGCCTTTATTTTAAGAAATTTTTGATTTTTTGTGTATTTAAAAATTCCATGATATTTCCGAAAAATCTATACTTTTTAAAATCTGTTATTAGTCATTTATGAGTAATTCGAATTCAATAAAATGGGATTTAAAAGGGGTGTAGATCCCAACAGAATAATTCTGGTTATAAAATAAAATATAGTTTGCTTGCTTTATTTCATGCTAATTATGAAAAGTGTATAAATATTAGTTTGGCAATTTTTCACTATTTTTTTTACTTTGAATTCCAGAAGAGAAGTACATATTTTCATTCCATCACCTGAAATGCAAAAATACGTAACAAGAAAAAATCGTACATTTCTTTGCGATACATTTGACTAAAACACAGTATCTGACAATACTTTAGACTTCTTCGTTTATTTTTTTAATATATTTAAATATTTTAATATTTTCACACTATTGAACTATATAATCATAGAAAATTATAGGCCTCTTCGTCGCCAAATATAGAATTTATTAACACAATACGTACTTCGCAATTGAACATTTTCACTTCTCCTGTTAACTTATGAATATGTGAATTTGAATCATTTTGAATACCAAGTTTCAGATTTTTTCTTCATAAAATATACCAAATATCAAGACTGGCATTGCTGCAAAATCAAACAAATTATGTGAAAAATCCTGCCGCTGAAACAAGCAAATTTACAATGATAGTTTAAATGCTGTCGATAGGTCATGATAATTGATAGGTCTCGTATTGTATTCGCCGATGTTTCTCACAAATAATTTTATTTCTTCGTAATTGTAAAAGAGTGTTAATGATCTACAAACTTAGTCATAATAGCAAATTAAGCTGGAACGGTTGTGATAGAAAAATATCGAAAGAAACTACGAAAATTCCACCTTTTCAGTATTTCAAGCCAAACTAGAGCTTTTGTATTTTACATACGATCAGATTGTATAAAAAATTAAATAGGGTGTAGAGCAAATGAAAAAAATAAGATTTTTTACATTTTTCTTCTTAATTTTATACCCAATACATCTTAAATTTACAAATATATTGGCATAATACATTAAGACATTTTTTCAGTTATAAATAATTGTAAATAAATTAATAATTATATATAATTAAAAATAAAAGTTTTGCGAGATTTTTCTTCAATAGTTTTGCAGATATATTTTTTAGAAGATGCATTTTCCTCAAATATGTCTTTTTTCTTCGTTAAGATGCCAGCAATTACAAAATATTATTATATTATTTATTATTATTATATAGAAATATTCTGTTATCTAATTTGTAAAGGGGCTTATTTAAAAAAAAATCTTTTATCATTAGATTTGTTACATTTTGACATTGTTTTCTGCGTTTGAATGGTAGCTAATTAATAATATAACAACTATAACTATATCTGCATATACACATATTTACATATGCAACTCAATGAGATGCTTGTAAGATGGCATGTGTTACTTGGTGCAATTTTTTAAACGCAAATTCGGCAAGTGAGTTGTGCTTCTCGTTCGTTTGTGAGAATCACCTCCTTATAGAGGCCGGGTTTGATGTTGAAAAGTCGCTGCGAAGCCACTTGAAAAGACTTTCGACATGGTCGAAATCATGATCGTGGTAGTCTACAGCCAAGTAATAAATGTCACCATGCCATTTGTAAATAAATTTGCATTCTATTAAATATAGATGCAAAATGGTATTGAGCTAGGACAGTTCAAATCAAATATAACAAAATATTTTTTTTCTGTTTTTATGATTTTTTCAATCTTTTGCAAAAAAATAATTTGTTCTACATTTATTTTTGAGACTATTCCTAAACCACAGTTCCTGTGTGAAAGTGATTTGTTACATGTTGACATTGTTTTTTGCTTTAGAATGTTAGCTTTTAAAAACATAACAAAGTATTTTTCCCAATTTCTTTCTATTTTTATGATTTTTTCAATCTTCTTCGGGAAAAATATTTTTTCTCAATTTTTTGGGGGATTGTTCCTAAAACACAGTTTCTGTGTGGAAGTGTTTTTCGAAACATTTGTAGCTGTCATAGTTTTCGGTTTTTTGAACACATAAACGGTTGTGATCTGTTCCATATTTCCAAAATGAGAGCAGAAAATTAGAAATTTAGTAAACAATTAAAAATATCAATAATTTTCTTATTATTATTTTCGAGTTTAGAAAGCCAAAATTCATTATATATGTCCTTTATTTATTACATAAATATAAGTACAAAGAATACATATATATATTACATAACAAAAGTTCAGGTTGAACATAGGGCGACAAGTCATTAGAAAATGTTATACATGACCCTTATGCAAAATTTGTGTTGCAATTTTGTAAGTATGCAAAATAATACACAAATAATTTCAACTAATTTGGGGTTTATTTCATAGATTTGTAGGTTGCTTAATTGGCGGATATTTCTTTTTTCTGTCGGTTTCCTTTTTTTCTAATTTTGTTTTTTTTTTAGCTCTAAAATGAAATTAACCCTAAAATGAATTTTACGTTTTGAATTATTTCTGGTATTTAAATTGAGTCTTGAGTTTCGGTGTATTCAGAGACTTTTAGTAGAATTTTATAGCAAATATTTTGTAGAACATTTTGACCCGTATAACCCCAGCTTTAGAGATGTTTTTTTAACTTTTTTTCACAAAAGGGTTCAAATGTTCACAAATGTTCGTACGTGGTATTGCTGAACACATCATATACTTAAAATGTAGGGATCACAAGGTTTCTTATGCCGATTCATAATAAGAATGTGCAAAAGAGAGAAATATTGACCCCCATCTAAATTGACCACAATACGTATATTTTCAAAAAGGCAATACACGTAAATTTTTTCCACCTATGTCAGTTTCAAAAATGTTATTTTGTTCCACAATTACAATTTAGAAAACAATCTTGAAAAAAACTAATGTCATATGGGCTGAAGCAAAAAATACATACATATGTATTTTCTGAGCTTCACGTACTCAAAAAATGAAAATTCGAAAGAAATATCGATAAATGTATATTTTTTAATTTATTTGCTTGAGCTGGTTTTACGATTGCCACTATATCGATCAAAAATGTTTCGATAATATTTGAGGTAGTTTTACGATTCCCATTATATCTTGAGATAGAAATTGACGATGGAAAAATTACAGAAAAAATATTTTTTTCGACTGCAAAATGATTCAAATAATATTTTTGGTGCCCATATATTTTTGTATATTACGTATGAAATCGAAAGAATTTTATTAATTTTTTGTACTTTTCATTTGTTTTATTTCGGTCATTAATCAACACTTTATTTGAACTGGGATATTGTGCTGGCTCAATTCCTTTTTGCATCTACATCTCAGGGTCATGCTAAACGATCGTGAAAACACCTCTAAAAATCATGTTTTTCCCTTGTAATTCATGTTGCATTTTTTTCCAAAATATCTTTCTAAATTAATAGACCCTTGGAAGCACTTTAAATAAAAATTGTTGTTCTTGTTTTGGAATAACTCGTTGGTCGTATTATTGGACGTTTATATTGATTTTTTGTGGTTTTTCGAGGTGACAGCTAACAAATCATATTTCTTGGAAAAATTTTATAAGAGGTGCTATGAAAAATAAATAGAAGGAATCAATAACTTTCGAATAATTTCTAAATGATGATTATCGAGAAAGATGACGTCACTGACTCCATGTTTGTAAAAAAATTAATACAGGATAAGGATTTTCAGAACAAAAATTTTCAAACTGAAATGAGCGTTGCGGCCTCAATTTCCTTCCGATGTTCATCATTTCGATTTAGGCATCATTCGAAAGGTATTGACTGCCTCTAGTTATTTCTATAAAATACTAACACAAAATACGAAAATTTGTTTAGTTTTCACTGTGAAAAACACACAAAAAACTACTATAGGGTCCGCCAACTAACTTTTTTTTTTTTGAAAATGTTATAAAAAAACTACTGAATATTTTCTCAAATTTCTTTTTTTATTTGAAAGTACAATCCTTCCGGTTAATAATGAAAAATAATTTCATTCAAATGGCTGCCTCGGGCACCCCACAAATAATAGTCCAACGGTTGAATAGTTGAAAAAAAAAACGTTAGATGGCGGACCCTATATAAAGGTCCAATAATTCGAACAACAAGTTTCTCTAAGACAAGAATCAAAATTTATATTTAAAGTACTTAAAAAATTGACAAAAAATACACGGGAAAAGCACGACTTTTAGGAGTGTTTTTAGGAGCGTTTAGCGACGGTTTAATCTACCAACGAGATATTTTGCAAATCATCACTAAACATTCTTTATTTTCGTGTGGTGACTGGAAATTGTTTTTTTTTTTCATTTTTAAGGACCGTGACCCAGCCTGATGTACAGTCGATAAAAGGTTACATTTTTTACAAAACTTGTTTCCAAAAAATATGAAAAAATAGACAATATTTTTGTTCATAAATAATATCCGCGAGTAGTTAAGGAAAATGGTTTTATAGGCCAATATATTTCTAATTTAATGTAGTAGATGCCAGACCGTTACTTCTCATTAAAGATTAATTCAAAAGCTTGCGGAATGAAAAGAAAAGGGTCAAGACTGCAGCAATATTTTAGAGAGGCCATTAACGAACTGGCAGTATGACATTATGGACCGTTCATTTTGCTGTTGAAGCGCTTAGCACTTACAGACAACAAACATATATATATATACAAGTTGCAAGACATAAGTATGTCTTATGAACATGTATAAACTCACGTACACCACCGCTTTAATTTCACAATTATAAAACTGCATTTAAAAAAACACGACCCTATAAAAAGGAAACACTTAACCTTGAATTGTTGTATTAAAGTAAAATATTTTTGCATTTTGTTATTAGTTTACATTCAAAATCACACAAAAATCATAATGAATAAATTCCCTCACCGCTGTTGTTGTTTTTCTTCTTCTTCTTCCCCCGATGGTAATATATTGCAATCGCCAAAACGAAAAGAAAAACAGCAACAAAAATTCACCAAATTAAGAGAATATTCACATCCGGCTTTTAGGTGTGTGAGTGTGTGTTTTCTGTTTGTACAGCTCGGCGTGTGTCGAACGCTCGGTCGCTTTGTAGCATTGATAAAATTGCATAATTTCGCTCAATATGTTCGGTTCGGTTTGGTTCGTTCGGTTGGGTATCAAGAAACAAGAAAAATAAAATAAAACTGAACATAATCCATTTAAAGCGTTTAATAAATTAAAATAGAAATACCACACAAATTAATATGCATCATTTGTTTGGAAAGATTACCAAATATTTTGTTCATTTATCCATGTGATTATTAGTGAGCACTTGTTGATAATGAATGAGAGTTTGAATGAATGAATACCCCTATAATTCGAATGGATTTGTTAATTACAGCCATACATACAATGTGTTTTTTTATTTTTTTTTTTTTGCTCGCCCCATACCCTTAAAAAGAGATTATAGTCATATTGTCTTAATATGTTATTTTCGCTTTTCTGGCAAAGCGTTTGTTAACACTTCTGTTTTCGGCTCGCTTGAGTTGAGTAGTGTGTGTTTTTTTGGTTTTCGGTTTTCGTTTTCGCCGAAACTCTATAATAAAGGTATCATAAATAATAAACCGAGAAAAATACTATTATTTTTATGATTATTGCTATTAACGGGAGTGACTGACTGACTCTAAAGCCACCGACACCGTCAAAGGCACACACGCACACTTTGCACTCTTTGCGTCATATTTTGTATTGGGGGCATGACTATTTTCGGGACGGGGGCACTAATTCAGCTCAGCTTAGCCCGTACAGTGTGTTATGGGTACTTGCCTGGCCGTGCTTGTGTCTTAAGTCTTTCGTTTTAATTTTCCACTGCACTTGTTGATATTTGTGCAAGTATTATTTCTTGTTGTTCATAACTGGAGTATCACTTAGTAGGTTCATTAAAAATGTATTTAATCATATCATGTTTATATTTTCTTAAGTTATTATGTGGTGATCATCGAGTTAATGTCTGTTATGGGCCTGGCATTAATAGAAAGTATAAATAAATCATTTTAATTTTATTGAAAAAGTACACTTGTTAAACATCAAAATATAAAGTAATTTGAGAGGGTAACAGGTAAATTAAAATAAAGGGTGATTTTTTAAGAGCTTGATAACTTTTTTTTAAAAAAAAACGCATAAAATTTGCAAAATCTCATCGGTTCTTTATTTGAAACGTTAGATTGGTCCATGACATTTACTTTTTGAAGATAATTTCATTTAAATGTTGACCGCGGCTGCGTCTTAGGTGGTCCATCCGCTTAGTCCAATTTTGGCATTTCCACGTTTTTGAGTAACAGAGACCCAATTGGTGCGAACGGCGACGAATCGAAAATTGGTGGTCATCATTAACACTGGCCGATACAGCTGCGATATTTTCTTCAGTTCGCACTCTACGTAAGCGTGTTGGTGGTTTAATGTCCAACAATGTAAATTTGGTGCGAAATTTAGTCACAATAGCCCGAATAGCCGCTTCAGTGGGTCGATTAAACTGACCATAAAATGGAAGCGCGCAATGAACTTTCTTAACAGAGTACGCATTTTGATAATAAAATTCAATAATTTGCAAGCGTTGTTCGTTTGTAAGACGATTCATGATGAAATGTCAAAGCATACTGAGCATCTTTCTCTTTGACACCATGTCTGAAATTCCACGTGATCTGTCAAATACTAATGCATGAAAATCCTAACCTCAAAAAAATCACTCTTTATTATAATTTATAGCAAATTACCGTGAGAACGAAAACGTAGCAAATCAGGGCCCGTCAACACCATTTTTATGGGAAAATCATTCACAGTGATGTTTTAATTAAAATTGTATTAATAACACTAGTTTAGAGCCACGCTGTACCAATAATTCGAACCTTTTTTAATGTTAACATAGGGTCCACCAAATAACTTTTTTTTTGAAAATGCTATAAAAAAACTACTGAATATTTTCTCAAATTTCTTTTTTTATTTGAGAGTACAATCCTTCCAGTTAATAATGGAAAATAATTTCATTCAAATGGCTGCCTCGGCACCACACAAATAATAGCCCAACGGTTGAATAGTTGAAAAAACGTTAGATGGCGGACCCTTACGTTACCAAATAAGAGGTCCGCCAAATAATTTTTTTTTGAAAATGCTATAAAAAAACTACCGAATATTTTCTCAAATTTCTTTTTTAATTTGAAAGTACAATCCTTCCGGTTAATAATGGAAAATAATTTCATTCAAATGGCTGCCTCGGCACCCCACAAATAATAGTCCAACGGTGGAATAGTTGAAAAAAAAACGTTAGATGGCGGACCCTAATATATTAAATATAAAAGAGAAATTGAAATTTATATTTTTTATAATGCAACCAAAAAATAAAAAAATATATTTATGGATAACTTTTTTAATTTCTTTCTAAATGCTTATATGTTCAATAAAAGATCATTATTACTATACATGTTGCAAATTTCACTTCCACATAACAGCAGTGGTTTAGGAACAGTATCCCAAAAAAAATTGAGAAAAAAAATAATTATTTCCGAAAAAATCTTTTTTACTGGCACGAAAAAAACTATGAAAAATAGGGAAAATCAGAACCAAAGAAAAAAATCTCAGCATCTATTGCTTGAACATAGCAACAACAAGACACTGTGTGTATTTTTCGCGAATTGCGATTACACACGAGAAGAAGTGTGGACATTTGTTTGTTTTCGGTAATTTCGGGATTTTTATGTGTCCGAAGCTGTTCTCATTCAGTTGAGTTTGCGAGATACAACCGATAATTAACCAGAGTAGTTGTTGCATTGCACTGGGCATTTATAAGGGGGAGTAGCGTCCCTTGAAACGATCGTATGCCCTGCTAGCAACCGAACCAAATAAATGTCACACACTTCTTTTTAAATACTTTGTTTTCTGTTTAAGAAAACAAAAACAAATGATCTCGAACCTGAGTAAGAGTTACAACAAAAAATTTGTCCTTTATAGTGTAATCTATGGATGGCTAAACCTATTTAAACAACTTCATTTCAAAACTGAAAAATATGATATACGATTTTTTTAAATTTCCTTGCTTCTGCATGATTCTTCTCATAACTTCTTCATTTATCTGTGATTTTGCTGGAGAGTTTTCATTGCAGTTATCTTAAGACAGAATAGTAGTTGGGTTGCCTTATTATGAATTTGGCCGTAATACACAAAAAAGCAAACTGACGAAACCCACATACATTTTCAGGAGAATAAAAAAACTTTCACTAATGAAGTTGGTATTTTGTTAAGAAATTCTATATGTTTGAACCTAGAGGCCTACAATTATCCAAATTTATGTATTTCAGTTATAAGAAAATGTAATAAATATAAATATATAAAACTAATTGTAGGAGTCAAAATATTGCATATTGTATGAAAGAAAACATTGGTAGATTTTTGCTATAAGATCTTTATGTTTAGACGAAGAGGTCTAAAATATTAGTATGTTGTGTACTTCAAGCAAATCTAACGAAACTCGATTTAAGGCATTTTATTGTTTCGGCATTTTGAATTTCAGGTGACTATATGTAAGTATATGTCACAAGAAGAAATCATTTTGCTAATCAATTTAACCCCAAAAGTATCTTCCATATTTCTGTAGTGAATTATTTCTATTTAAATGTACAAAACCTCAGACAGGATGTCTTTAAAAGTTCATGGCGACTGCTCATATACAAAGAAAAAGACAACACAATAATAGAATTAAATAATTGTAAACAAATTATTATTGACAACAAGAGGAAATCTCGTCGAACTCAACTCAAATTGCATTTCAACCGCAAAATAACCAAAGACAAAATTCTACAGCGCTGGAACATCAGATGATCAGAAGTTGAATGCCAAATTGCAAAACTAAAAAAATCTAATGATGGATCATCGAACCTACAACTAAATGACATTGGCCAAAAAAGGGGGAAATTACACAAAAATCAAATGGCAAAATTTCAAATAATCATCGATTTTCTTTAGGTCGATGAACAACAGCTACACTTTTAATGAAGTAAGCAAGTAATTGCAGATTGTTGGGTTAGCACAGACAATGCTGCCAAGGTTTTCATACATACATCCGTCCGTCCGTCCGTTTCGTTCTAACAACAAATCGTTCCTTCTTTGATCATTGCTTTTACTGTTTGTTTGTTTGTTGGCGCTTTGTTATTGGCCGATTTTAATCGAATTGGTATTTATTGGCCGTTAACTAAATCAGTCAAAACAATATCCGGTTTTTGGAATACTAAGCTTATCGCTTCATTGTTCACCGCCCGAAAGCCAGACTTTTGTACTTTCAATTAAATTGCTAAAAATAAAAGCAAAACTGGTAAGAAGAATACGGTGTATAAGACGATGCTTAAAAATGGGGTACATTTCTATCGATTTAAATCATTTAAATATGTGGTTTAAGTCATTTTGCTTAAAACATACACAGTCACAGTTATAAGTTTAGTTTAATTAAATTTTTAATTTTTTATTACAATTTTTTAATTAAAAAATTAGTTTTAGTATTCATTGATTACATTCCATCAAATAATGTGAACCTTCGGATTATTGTTGGATTATTCTTCGTCACGTTCTTTGGGCACGAGATTTGCGTCAAACATTTTCCTACAATTCAGTTTTTAATTAATTGCATTATTCCAATTAATTCATATTTTTATTGACTAGTATACAAATTTAAATTAATTCAATAGGAGTGCTGCACGAAAGCGAATAAACTAATTAAATGGGAGCAACAACAATGTATTCTTAGAAGTTCACGATTTTTATTTTGTCTACAGGGAAGTTAAACAAAAGGTGTAGGAAACCTTCTCAGTCATAAATGTTGTTGCTTTTTTGTTTAGAAAGTGAGAATCTGCATAATAATGGAGGGAAATTCAAATATTTGTGGGAAAATTTACTTAATAATAAACATTAGGGTGGCCCTTGTACAAAGGGAAGTTTGAGAATGCCAGATTTTAATTACTCCCCCTCAAATCACGTTGCACTCAACACAAAGCCCAACAGTCGAGAAACGGTAGTCATGTTCACCATTGAGTTCGTGTGGGAAAGTTGATTTAATAACACTGTAGACAACGAATTCTGAAAAAGGGTGTTGAAAAGGAAAATACCTGTAGCGGCATTTTGAAAATTTACGTATGGAGGCCAATTTAGACGGGGTATCAATATTCCCACTTTTGCACATTCTTATGATGAATCGGCTTAGGAAGCCTTGTGATCCTTACATTTTAAGTATAGTATGTATTCAGCAATATTACTCAAAACACCACTAGGTGCATTTTTGTGGAACATTTTAACTCACTAGTTTCAAAATATAGATGTCTTCTGGGTCACTTTTTGCAAATGGGTAAAAACAACACTATCGGCTTAGGAAGCCTTATGATCCTTACATTTTAAGTATAGGATGTATTCAGCAATATTACTTAAAACACTATGGGGAACATTTGTGTGGAACAGTATAACCCTCTAGCTACTCAAGAAAGGGGTATTTTTGGTCCTTTTTTGCAAAAGGGTAAAAGCACATTATTTTCCCCTTTGCACATCCTTATGATGAATCAGCATAGGAAACTTTGTAATCCTTACATTTTAAGTATATGATGTGTTCAGCAATATTACTTAAAATACTATGAGGAACATTTGTGTGGAACAGTATAACCCTCTAGCTGCTCAAGAAAGGGTATTTTTGGTCCTTTTTTGCAAAAGGGTAAAAACACTATATTTCCCCCTTTGCTTTCCTTATGATAGGAAACATTTGAGTGTAGGATGTGTTCAGCAATATTACTTGAAACACCATCAATAATATTTTTCTAGACAACTTTAACCCTCTAACTCCTCAATATAGGGGTCTTTTTGGTCCCTTTTTTGCAAAAGGGTAAAAACACAATATTTGCATTCTTATGATGAATCAGCATAGGAAACCTTACATTTTAAGTATAGGATGCGTTCAGCAATATTACTTAGAACACTAGGATTAACATATTTGTAGAACATTTTAACACTTTCGCTTCTCAATATAGGGGTCTTTTGGGCCCCTTTTTGCAAAAGTGTAAAAACACCATATTTCACTTGATCCTTACATTTTAAGTATAGGATGTGTTCAGCATTATTACTGGAAACACTACCAAGAATATTTTTGTAGACAACTTTAGCCCTCTAGCTTCTCAATATAGGGGTATTTTTGGTATCTTTTTTGCCAAAGGATAAAAAACAATATTTGCACATTCTTATGATGAAACGGCATAGGAAACATTGTGATCCTTACATTAAGAGGATAAGATATGTTCAGCAATATTACCTAAAAAACTATGAGGAACAGTTCTGTGGAACATTATATCCTTGTAGCTCCTCAAAATAGGGGTCTTTTTGGTCCCTTTTTTGAAAAACGGTAAAAACAAAATATTTGAACATTCTTATGATGAATCGACATAGGAAACCTTGTGATCCTTAGATTTGAATTATAGGATGTGTTCAGCAATATTACTTCGAACACTACGAGGAACATTTTTGTGGAGCATTTTAACCCTCTAGCTTCTCAATATAGGGGTTTTTGGGTCCCTTTTTTAAAAAAGGGTAAAAAACACCCCTAAAACAGCGGTTTAACGGGTCCAAATGTTCTACAAAACTATTTGTCATACAAATCTACTATAAGTCTCTGAGAACACTAAAGCTCAAAACTGAACTTAAATGCCAGAAATAAGTAAAAAAAAAAAACATAAAATTCATTTTTGGGTTAATTTCGTTCTCTTTCTGAATTGGTACTAAAATGTCCACAAAACTGAATTTTAGGGGTATAGTCTGAATGGAAAAAAAGTTCTACGTCAAATTTCACTATAAGTTACCGAACGAGAGAAAGCTGTAGCTATAATATATATAAATAAAATATCAGTAAATTATTTATATTATTTATTAAGTTTTTCTTTTTGCTCTTGGTAATTCTATATAATAACACCGTGCTACAATTTTACATTTTTTCTTTGGAGATGAACATGATTATATACATACACCTGGGAATTGAGATTGTATTTAGATAAGCTGTATACTCAGTTTTCCATTTGGTGATCTCTTTTCCTTTTTACAGCACTTTTAATTTCCAAAGGATAAATTTATTTTCCTTCTTTTGCAGGGCTTAACCATACAATATGGATATCAGATGAAAAAGAAGAATATCTTTTAAAAATACTTTAAATTACATGCACCTAGCTATATTAGTTTAGCAGTAGCAACTATATCAAATTTCCCCCTTAAAAAGTTAAAGTTTATTTATTTTTATTTTTAAGATGGAAATTTTAAATGGTTGTTAATTTTATACAGATAGAAGCATGACATTTAAAATATTTTTAGCAGATATTAAACTCTTTATTTTGATATCCACACCGCCTTTTAGAGACTCGGAATAGTACAAAAATAAATTATTAAAACAGATTTAGCCTTTGGAAATTATATTATTAATTAATAAAATAATGTAATAAAAAAAATAAAAATAATAAAAACTATCACCAAATGGGAAACTGAGTACATAGTTTTCCGTCTAGTTTTTCTTTTCCAGGTCCAATAAAAAATGTAAAATTGTCTACCGGTATTTTTTACCTTACTCACTGGTATGCTTTAAATATGATGGTTGCTTTGTCAAAAATTCCAATACATACATGTTTTTTTGTACCCCCTTTATAATAATATGTTGTCAGATCCTTTTTATGTTTGGAAAAGTTTCATTTTTCCTCTACAGTTTTCATTTAATTCCAATACACAAATTCAGTTTTTTTAGTGCTGAAAATTCAGCACGTTTTCAGCACTTGCTAATTTTAGTTCATATTGTTTAAAATTATATACATATACATTTAGAAAATCCGTCTTTTCACAAAATACAAAATACTAATCTATCAATTTTTTCCCCATTTCAGGTGTTTATGCTCTCCGGCATATCTACTGCGAACCCCCGAAGATCTGGAAGCCAATGCTCTCAAAGCTTTGCAGCTGGAGCGGGCACGTTCCGTTACACCCTGTGATGGCCATGAGGGCCCAGTCGGTGCTAATGGCTTCGATGTCTGTCCACCCAGCAAATATCGTCTGCCCAACGGAGAGTGCAACAATGTTTCCCATCGTAAATGGGGTGCTCGTGGTGATATTTTCCTACGTTTGTTAGGAGCCGATTATGCCGATGGCATCAGTCAACCGAGAACATCGCATGGCACCCATGCTCTGCCAGATGCCGAGTACATTGTCGATCAGCTGCAAAAACATATCGATGGTGAGGTGAGACATCCTCATATCACCGCCATGTTACCGGCCTGGGGTCAACTGTTGGCCAATGATTTGTATGAAATGAGTCAATTGCCCATCTCTGGAAAATGCTGTCAGAATGCCATCGAACGTAATCCCCGCGAGATGGAACAATGCTATGTCCGTTCGGGTCCCGACTGTAAGGATTACAGGCGTTCGGCTCCTGGTTATGATGTTGAGACGTGCAATAAGCGTAAGTCGTTAATACTTTAGGTGAGATTTTTTAATCATTTGTTCGTTTATCCTCTTCCAGATCAACGTGAACAAATGAATGTCGCCTCTTCGTATATCGATGCCAGTGGTTTGTATGGTTCCACCACTCAGGAGTTCCAGGAAATTCGCACCTTTATCAGCGGTGGCGTTAAAGTTGAATCGTGCAAATATTGCCGTGTGCCCGGTGCTACTGGCGCCTTGCATCGTGCTCTGTTGCAGGAACACAATAAAATCGCCGAACAATTAGCCCATTTGAATGCCGATTGGTCGGAGCAGGATGTCTTCTTGGAAGCCAGACGTATCATTATCGCCCAGATCCAACATATCACATACAATGAGTTCTTACCTTTGGTTTTGGGTCAAGAAACAACAGCCAAAGAGGGATTGAGGTAAGTTGGCAGTGGAAAAGGAGTCGGAAAGGGTCTCAAATTCAAGTTGGATTGAGTGGCCGCTATCACTGGCGTGCCTTAAGGGACCGCTTTGAATTCAACCCAAAGTTATTTCACTGATGTTTCGTTTTTAATGGGATCCTTAAAATTAGGTCAACTTTCGTCTGGCCTCTGAGTCAAGTACTCGAAAACTCGACGCAGACTAGAAATTGATTTTCTCAGCCTTTCTTCGAAGCAAAATCTTCTACAAAAATTAAGATTTCTAGTGCGCACACGATATTCCCTAGACCACAAGTTTTCAACATCCCAGTGAAAACTCCTATTACGAAGCTAAACATCACTTACCTTTGAATTAACCATCGAATTGCTTTTACATGGGGATGTCATTAGAGGAAAGGACTTACTCGCCTTATCAAGAAGCTAATAAGTAACTAATTACGTCCACTCTTACAAAGATACCAAAAATGTAAAAAATGTAATATGACGATTTCTTCTTTGGTCCCATGATCGACAGACATTGTTCTAATGTGCTACTCCGTCAATTATTGATAATTTTCTTATGGGCGACAACATTTTAAGATTTCGTAAATAAGCCTCCTTAGAAGTTCTTAACATTTTCCCAAGAAAACGTTATTTCCTAGACCACAAGTTTTCAACAGCCCAGCAAAAACTCTCATTAGTATGTAACATTTTGAAATAACTAAAACCTACTCATCACTTACCTTTCAAATTACCCTTCAAATTACTTTTGGGGAAATGACTTACGCGCAGCCTTACCAAGAAGCTAATAAGTACTATTTAAGCCCACTCTTACAATGATCCCAAAAAAGTAAAAATATATAATACGACGATTTCTTTACCTGCAGACATGTCTCAATGTACTACTCCGTCACTTTTGGATAATTTTGAATATGAGTTCTTTGAGGAATGAAAAGTCGCATTACCAATATCTACTTATGGGAGACAAAATTTTCAGATTTCGTACAGAAACCTCCGTAGAATGTCTTAAACATTTCCCCCAGAAAACAATATTCCCTAGACCACAAGGTTTCAACAGCCCATCAAAACTCTCATTAGGAATTAACTAAAACTTAATTATCACCAACCTTTCGAATTATTCATCGACTTACTTTTACATGGGCATGTCATTGGAGGTAAGGACTTACTCGCGGCCTTATCTAGAAGCTAATAAGTAATTACTTACGTCCACTCTTACAAGGATCGAAAAAATGTAAACATATATAATATGACGATTTCTTTGAATTCTATATAAATTGACGATTTGAATATTAGTTTTTTTGAGGAATGAAAAGTCGCATTACCAATTGCTACATATATAAGTCGTTATTAGTAAGTCATTACTTATGTCATTACCTGGTAATGCAAATGGTAATGACATACGTTTACCAAGTTTTTGTTGGGAATAGAACAAGACATTCAAAATGTTTCAAGTTGCCTGAATGGAAGACTCTGGAGAGTGCCTTCTGGTTCGAAATATTTCGAGAACACATCTTTAAATCTGAAAAAATTTCTGAAAGACTTTTCCTACTTCTAAAAGCGTATTCCTAAATAGGATTTGATTTATAACCCTCTTCTTCCTGTAACAATTAAATAATAATATTATGTTCACACTAAATTATTTTTATCTCTCTCTCCTTTAGACTTGCTGCCGAGAAACACTCTACCAACTATTCCAGTACAAATCGTGGTGGTATCTACAACGAATTTGCCACCAGTGCAATGCCTGCCTTCCTCACCATGTATCCACCAGAAATGGTAAGTTTACACTCTCCCCCTTCTCTCTCTCTGCAAATCGTTTGAATTCTAACCCTGTTTTTGTTCTCCTCCCTCCTGCAGCTTTCCCATACCATGTCGTCGGCCCAACTGCTGTCGGTGCCCGCTCTGCAAAAATCTCTGCTCCCCTCTACTGCCAATCCCGAAGGTTGGACAGATTTGGCTTTGGCCCTGCATCGTGCCCGTGATCATGGTATCCCACCCTATGTTCAGGCTCTGGATTTGTGCGAGAAACGTTTCTCCGACAATGCCAATATTACCTTTGAAACTCTCTCCAAATATTCGAATATACCCGAGGAATATATAACCAATTTGCGTGACATCTATCAGACGGCCAATGATGTTGATCTGTTGACGGGTGCTCTGCTGGAAGACCCTGCCGTAGGTGCTTTGTTCGGCCCCACCATCACCTGTTTGTTGACTTTGCAATTTGAACACTTGAAGAAGACCGATCGTTTCTGGTACGAGAATGATATACCCCCCTCATCGTTCAGCTTGGACCAATTGAAGGCTATACGCCAGACCACTTTGTCGGGTCTGTTGTGTGCCTCGAATCAGGTTAAGGAGGCTCAGTCTAAGGCTTTCATTAGTGAGGATAATTTCTTGTAAGTTCTAAAGACCATAATTATTCGTTCGACTCTGTGGACTCACTTTGTTTTTTATCCACTTTTAGGAATACTCTATTGAATTGTGACCAAATTGCTAAATTCGATTTGCGTCCTTGGTCGCATTCCGAGGAGCACGCTTCCATTGAACATGTCGAAGTTGAGCCTGAAGTTAAGGAAGTCATTAGTGAATTGAACCCTGAGCTGTTGGAGTCCGCTGTGGAGAGAGCCAAAATAGAATTGGAAGAACGTAAACGTTTCGAGTACGAGTCTTGGTTGGCACGTAAGTTTGACTTTATCCTCCTTCTCATGCGGAACAATTATTTATCTTCTCTTCTCTCTTCTCTACAGAGGGTGGCATCAGTGCCAAGAGTCCCGATGGTGTGGCTGCCTCCTTCAGCAAAGCCAATCGCAATGCTCTGCTCTTGGCCAACTCCTCTTTGATGTATGAATTGGCTTCCAATGAAATCATCAACACCTTGACCTCGATCAATAGGCGCAAACGTCAGATCTTCGATACGGGTTTGAGCAATTTCAACCGCAACGATTTAACCGAAACTCTGTCGACCATTGACATCACCAGCTTCTTGCAAAATCGCCAGCCTTCGACGGAGTGTGAAGAGCCCGCGGTTGCCTGTGACACAACCTCACCCTTCCGTACTTTGACCGGTTATTGCAACAATTTACGCAATCCCAACTGGGGCAAGGCCTTGTCGACCTTCTCACGCCTGCTACCCGCTCAATATGATGATGGCATCTCGAAACCCAGGTTGTTGGCTGTAACCGGAGCTCCCCTGCCCAACCCTCGTACAGTGTCCACTGTGATACATCCTGATATCTCCAACTTGCATACCCGCTACTCCTTGATGACCATGCAATACGCCCAGTTTGTGGATCACGATTTGACCATGACGCCCATCCACAAAGGTTTCCACGAATCTATACCCAGTTGCCGCCGATGCAACTCCCCGCAGACTGTGCATCCCGAATGCAATCCCTTCCCCGTGCCATCCGGTGATTACTACTACCCTGAGGTGAATGTGACCAGCGGTGAACGTTTGTGCTTCCCCTCGATGAGATCGTTGCCCGGCCAACTGACTTTGGGTCCTCGCGATCAAATGAATCAGAACACTCACTTCTTGGATGCTTCCATGATTTACGGCGAAAATCTTTGTGTCTCGAATAAGCTGCGTGGTTTCTCCGGTCGCATGAACTCCACCATTCATCCCATCCGCGGCAAGGAATTGTTGCCCCAGAGTAATAGCCATCCCGAGTGCAAGTCGCGCAATGGTCTATGTTTCATTGGTGGTGATGACCGTGCCTCGGAACAACCAGGTCTGACTGCCATGCACACGATTTTCTTGCGTGAACATAATCGCATTGTCGAGGGCTTGCGCGGAGTCAATCCCCATTGGAACGGCGATCAACTGTATCAACATACTCGGCGTATTGTCAGTGCACAAGTGCAACATATCACCTTCAATGAGTTCTTGCCACGTATCTTGAGTTGGAATGCTGTGAATTTGTACGGTTTGAAATTGTTGCCCCAGGGCTACTACAAGGACTACAATCCTTCCTGTTCTCCGATTATCTTCAATGAATTTGCTGCCGCTGCCTTCCGTATTGGTCACTCGTTGTTGAGACCCCACATTCCCCGTTTGAGTCCTCAGCACCAGCCCGTTGATCCTCCAATATTGTTGCGTGATGGTTTCTTCAAGATGGACGCTCTGTTGCAGGTAATTATAGGGGGCGAGTGTTTCTTTTTGGCAACCATTTGATTAATTTTTTCCCTTTAAAGCCCGGTATTATTGATGAAATTATGCGTGGTTTGGTGGCTACTCCCATGGAAACCTTGGATCAATTTATTACCGGCGAAGTCACCAATCATTTGTTCGAAGATCGCAAGATTCCCTTCTCCGGTGTTGATTTGATTGCCTTGAACATTCAAAGAGGTAAGTGTGATATTGGTTGTCCACTTGCTTGGAAGGTTTTTGAACATTGTTTTATTGGTTCTAGGTCGTGATCATGGTTTGCCCTCGTACAACAACTATCGTGCCTTGTGCAATTTGAAACGCGCCTCCAACTGGAATGATCTGAGCCGTGAAATCCCCACCGAAGTCATTAATCGTTTCAAGAAAATCTATCCCACTGTTGATGATATCGATCTGTTCCCTGGCTCTATGACTGAACGACCTTTGCAAGGTGGCTTGGTGGGTCCTACTTTGGCCTGTATTATTGGTATCCAATTTAGGCAATTGAGAAAGTGTGATCGTTTCTGGTAAGTTTGTGGTGTAGTACCTTAAAGAATGAATCCTACAATATTTTCGTTTTTTTTTGTTTTAGGTACGAAAATCAAAACCCCGAAGTTAAATTCTCCGAAGCTCAACTGGCTGAAATCCGCAAGACCACATTGGCCAAGATTACCTGTGAGAATTTGGAAATCCCCGGTGACATGCAACGTGCAGCTTTCGATTTGCCCAGCAATTTCCTGTAAGTATGATGAATAGGGGTGGAATTGTTGATAAGTGAAAGAAAGTGAGGGGACGAAGTCAACTGCTGAAACATATGGTGGCCCAAAGTAGTCAAAATTTGTGGTTCGAAAATCAATCATGGAATTGTGGAACAAAATTGATATATAGGGTGTTTTTTATTGAGGTATAGAACTTCGAATTGAAATAAAACACAAGAAAATCGTTTTAATGTCCATCAATTTGGCTTTATTGGAAGGATAATTTTATGCCATTAATGTTTAAATATGATTTCGGGCATGTGGCCGCCGCGGCTGGCTCGAATATAGCCAATTCTACAGGTCCAATTTTCAACCACTTTCTCCAATTGCTGTGCAGCTCCAATTGCTGTGCACGGTGGCGAATCGATTCATTCGGGTCCTCTTCAACACTTTGCTCTACAGCGGCAATTGTTTCTTCGGTGCGCACTGTTCGACGTCTCTGCGGATGCGTATTATCACATAGAGTAAACGTAGTGCGAAAACGATCCATGGTTAACCGAATTAATTGCTCTGATGGACGATTATGTCGACCATAAAATGGTGAACTTCGCGAACTGAACCATTACTTTCGAAATAAATTTGCACGATTTGCAAGCGTTGTTCTTTTGTCAACCTGTTCATGATGAAATGGCAAACCAAACTAAATATTAATCACTTGACAGCTGACAAAATGGCCGCCAGTTAAAAAAGTGATGCCAACTTAAAGTTCTATACCCCAATAAAAACACACTTTATAACCATTAAATGTTGATCAATGACTTATCGTGAAATTTAACGTAGAATATTTTTTTCATTCACACCCCCCAAAAATGCAGACTTGTGGGACAATTTAGCACCAATTCGCAGAAAATACGAAATTAACCCTAAAATGAATTTTAAGTTTTGTCATATTTTTGGCATTTTAGATGAGTTTGGAGTTTTAGTTATTCAAAGACTTATAGTAGAATTTTATGGAAAATATTTTTGTAGAACATTTTGATCCATTAAACTCCTGTTTTAGGGGTATTTCTACCCTTTTTAAATAGAGGACCGAAAAGACACCTATATTGAAGAGCTAGAGGGTTAAAATATTCCACACAAATGTACGTCGTAGTATTCTAAGTAATATTGCTAAATTCACCTTCTGCACTTTTTAAAAGAGGGCCGAAAAGACCCCTATATTGAAGAGCTAGAGGGTTAAAATATTCCACATAAATGTACGACGTAGTATTCTAAGTAATATTGCTAAATTCACCTTCTGCCCTTTTTAAAAAGAGGGCCGAAAAGACCCCTATATTGAAGAGCTAGAGGGTTAAAATATTCCACATAAATGTACGTCGTAGTATTCTAAGTAATATTGCTAAATTCACCTTCTGGCCTTTTTAAAAAGAGGGCCGAAAAGATTGAAGAGCTAGAGGGTTAAAATATTCCACATAAATGTACGTCGTAGTATTCTAAGTAATATTGCTAAATTCACCTCATGCTTAAAATGTAAAGATGACAAATTCGGCTTTGTGGGAAAAATTGTAAAAAGTGCGAAATTAACCCGAAAATTAATCTAAAGTTTTTCCTTATTTCTGGCATTTGAAATCGCTTTTGAGATTTGGTGTATTCAGAGACTTATAGTAGAATTTTATGACAAATATTTTTGTAGAACATCTTGACACGTTAAAACCGTGTATTAGGAGTGTTTTTTACCATTTTATACAAAAGGGACCAAAAAAGACCCCTATATATAGGAGCTAGAGGGTTAAAGTGTTCCACAAAAATGTTCCTCGTAGTATTCTAGGTAATATTGCCAAACACACCCTATACTAAAAATGTAAGGATGACAAATTCGGCTTTGCAGAACAGTTTAGCACCAATTCGGAAAAAGTACGAGATTAACCCTAAAAGGAATTTTAAGTTTTCACATATTTCTGACATTTGAGATGAGTTTTGGGTTTTGGTGTATTCAGAGACTTATAGTGGAATTTTATGACAAATGTTTTTGTAGAACATTTTGATCCTTTAAAGCCCTGTTTTAGGGGTGATTTTTAACATTTTTCACAAAAGGGGCCAAAAAGACCCCTTTATCGAGTAGCTAGATGGTTAACATGTTCCACAAAAATATTCCTCGCGGTGTGTTGAGTAATGTTGCTGAACACATCCTATACATAAAATGTAAAGATCACAAATTCGGACAGTTCAGCACCAATTCGGAAAAAGTACCAAATTAACCCTAAAATGAATTTTAAATTTTGTCATATTTCTGGCATTTGAGATGAATTTTGAGTTTTGGAGTATTCAGAGATTTATAGTAAAATGTTATAGCAAATATTTTTGTAGTACATTTTGACCCGTTGCAGCCCTGTTTTAGGGGTGTTTTTACCCTTCGAAACAAAAGATACCAAAAAGACCCCTTTATTGAGGTGCTAGACGGTTAACATGTTCCACAAAAATGTTCCCCGTAGTGTTTGAAGTAATGTTGCTGAACGCATTGTATACTTAAAATGTAAGGATCTCAATGTTTCCTATGCCCTTTCATCATAGAGGGTGTTTTTGCCATTTTGCACAAAAGGATCTAAATAGACCCCCATAATGAGGGGCTAGATAGTTATATTGAGGTGTTAGAGGGTTAAAATGTTTCACAAAAATATACCTCGTGGTGTTTTAAGTAATATTCCTGAATACATCATATACATAATGTTTGAGGATCACAAGGTTTCCTATGCCAATTCGTCATAAGAATGTACAAAAGAGAAAAATATTGACCCCCCCCTCTAAAATGACCATCATATGTAAACTTTCAAAACACCGATACACGTATATTCTTTTTATCCCCTCTATCAGAATTCATAGCTAGAACCTCATTTTCATTTTTTATTGGACTTCAATTCGTAAAATAATGAGAGATATTAACTGGAATGAGCAAAACTTTTTCATTTGATTGGTACTATTTGTACCCCCTTTTTCATTTTAACCCCAAGAAGTACGAATGTCGAAAAATCCGTTTATTTTACGTGTCTACGCAATCAGAGGAATGTATACTCCAAATTTCATGACTCTAGCTGCGGTCATTTGATTGGTACTATTTTTATCCCTATTTTCCATTTTAACCCCAAAAAGTACGAATTTTGAAAAACCCGTGTATTTTACGTGTCTATGCAATCAGAGGAATGTATACACCGAATTTCTTTATTCTAGGTGTAGCCGTTTGGTTGGTACCATTTTTATCCCTCTGTACCCATTGTATCCCTTGAAAGTACGAATTTGGAAAAAACCTTTTATTTTCCATGTCTACGTAGCCAAAGGAATGTATACACCGTATTTCATGACTCTAGCTGTGGTCATTAGGTTGGTGCTATTTTTATCCCCTTTTTCCATTTTGACTCCAAAAAGTACCAATTTCGAAAAATCCCTTTATTTTCTGTGTCTACACAGTCAGAGGAATGTATACTCCAAATTTCATGACTTTAGCTGCGGTCATTTGATTGGTACTATTTTTATCCCTATTTTTCATTTTAACCCAAAAAAGTACGAATTTTGAAAATTCCGTGTATTTTACATGTCTATGCAATCAGAGGAATGTATACACCGAATTTGATTATTCTAGGGGCAGCCCGTTTGGTTGATACAATTGTTATCTCTCTATTCCCATTTTACCCCTTAAAAGTACTAATTTGGAAAAAAATACTTTTATATTATGTATCTACTCCATTAGAGGAAAATACACAATGAATTTCGTGTTTCTAGCTGTTGTCGTTTAATATGTACCATTTTTATCCCTTTTGCCCCATTTCATCCCCTACAAATAATAATCACTTTATGGTGCACGTTTTAGTTGCCGGGGGAATGCGCATACCCATTATCAAGCAAGTTGAAGCAGACATGTTGAAAATATATGCTTAAATACTCTAAAATATTAGGGATTATTATGGGTATTTTTAGTCCTCATGAGGGAAAAATTTTTCCCTTTGGGCCGATTTCGCCCCATTTTAATCCCAACCGATCTACGACTATAAGACGCATTTATGGAATATTTGAAATTTTTTGCTTTCAACAGACGGACGGACGGACATGGCTAGATCGTCTTAGAATTTTATGACGATCAAGAATATATATACTTTATAGGGTCTCAGGTCGATATTTCAAGGTGTTACAAACGGAATGACAAAGTTAGTATACCCCCATCCTGGAGGTGGAGGGTATAAAAATAGAACAAATATGTTGCTTTATTTTTGTAAAGCAAACATTCTAACTAAAGAAACAATGTCTATATGTAAAAGATCTGTGGATAAATGTAGAAGACACTCTTTGTAGAGGCAAATGATGGCAATCATTTTTTATTTTTCGCAAAAAATTAACATTTTCAATTTCCTATTTTTTTCTTCTTCTCTTTCTCATCTAGAAATCCCCGTGTTCCCTGCCACTCGATGCCACAAATCGATCTGAGTGCTTGGCGTGAAAATGTTCAAGGCTGCCAGATTGGCAATCGTCATGTGAGGGTGGGTGATTCTGCCTTCCCCTCGCCCTGCACCAGTTGTGTCTGTTCCACGGAAGGGGTAAGTTAGCTATATAACTGCCTATGTTTCGAAATTCTTACAATTATTTTCTTGCAATTTCCAGGCTCAATGTGCTTCCCTGCGCATCACGGACTGCGGCCAGCTGATCAGACAATGGCCCAAGGAGGCCATACTGCGCGACGAGGTGTGCAACTCACAGTGCGGCATCTATTTGACCGGCCAGAATGGCGGCAATTTCAATGCCCAGGCGAGACAGGGCGCACAGACACCACCCTCCCGTGTGCAACGATCACGGCCACAGAATCTCTTCAAGTTCCCCGATTTAACACCATTCATAGCATCATTGTAAATTAAGAGCATTTTTTTAAAAATAGATATTTTCGATTTGCGAATTTCTAGTTTTGAAATTTCTAGAAGTTGAACAACAAAATCCAACATGTCCGCCATTAGTTAACAAACAAAAAGAAGAAGAAGAAAAAGAAAAACTTTATCTAGTTTTAACAAGCCTTTGTACGTTGGAAAAGAATAAGATTTGAGAGGCTGTAAAGACGTCCTTACTTTTTTCTTTAGTAAACGCTACACTTAATGTAAATAATTTCAATATGTTTTCTGTTTTGTTTTTTTTTTTATATAAATTTATACTTAATTTTTGATAGAGCTCTATGTAAATAATTTTTGCTAATCAAAAGAAAAAACAAATAAAAATTAGCAAATAACGACGTGGAAAAACTTCTAAGGAAAGGCAATGTTAACTCTCTCACTTTAAATTTAAAATAATAAAAAAAAAACTTTTTTATTATTATTATTTTTATAATTATCATAAATATATTTGTTATAAACATTAAAGACTTATTATGTATGCACTCTCCTGTTTATAAATGTATTTTCCTTTACCTCTATACATGCATATATATAGTTAAAGAAAAACCACACCATTTCCATGTGTAACGGTTGCAGTGTTTACACACCTACAGGCGTGTTTGATACCGTGTTTGTGCTAAAAATTCCAGTTTTTTGTTATTAGAATTTACCAGCCCCTCGAAATGCCCAACGGAAGTCGCAGTGCCGTGTAAACGTTGCCACGTTCCACATTACATTTGGAAATGTTGTCTAGTTTTAACTTCTCAATGAACTGAAAATTTTTAGTAATTTTCCTTTAGAGAAAAGTTCGGAAATTTGCCGGTTTTTTTGTTGCGTTTCGAAAATCCTTCACTTTTTTATATTATATTTGTAGTAGTTCTTAAAAGTTTAGGTCTACAATTTCGTGTTTGTTTCTGATAACTGCCCACTTTTGCATGGAAAAAAGTAACGATTAATTATTGTTTAGTTTATCTCTATACATCTATAACTATATATATATATATACATAAATATATAACTTTTTTTTATAATCGATATCGATAACTACATATATATGTATAAAATAGAAATTGTTTGTTTTAATCGAAGCGTATATTTTCTTTCCATTAAAATCCAATGCATTTCTATTGCTTATTTATTATAATAAATTATAAACGATTTAAAACAAATGTTATGTCAATGTCAGTTAAGTAAACATAGATATGTACGTATTTACACGAATTCCACGAAAAATTTAACAAATAAAGTTATTTTGTAAGTCTTAAAGTTGTGTCTTTGTGTGTGTGTCTTTTTATACCCTTACTCTACAGAGTATGAGGGTATATATCATTTGGGACAGAAAAAAAGTGTAACTCATTGAAGGAGTAACTTTTAGTATATTTGGATCAAATCCGTTTCATGACTTTTTAAGGTATTCGAGTCATGTCCATCCGTCTGTCTGGATGATGTACACGATAACTCTCGAAAGGAGTCAAGGAATCAATTCAAACACATGGTAAACATGGTAATATATTTCCCAAACTTAGTTTAAGTTAAGAAATTGTCAATCCCCTTCTGGGAGCCCATATTAAAATATTAAATTAAACCCATATCTTCCATACGATATTCGGAATCAGCTATAACTAGGTGTTTATTTGATATTTGACAATATTTTTATACACTCCACGAGAGTATTATGTCTTTGTGCATTTGTTTGTAACACCCAAAAGGAAACGAGATAGACCCATTGTTAATTATACCAATCGACTTAGAATCACTTTTTGAGTCGATTTGTCCGTCTGTCCATCTATTCTTGTAATCACGATGCAGGTCGCAATAGTAGACATAACTAAATGAAACTTTGCACAATGAAGTTTTTCGAGACAAGGACGAACGCTATTTAATTTGAAGAAAATCGGTTCAGATTTAGATATAGCCCTCATACGATTTTCACTCCCGATTTGACTCTTTTCACTCTAGATACCACATATTACAACAGATTTTCTTTAAAATTGGCAAAACATCTTATATTTAAACTAGGAACATCTACGGTGAAAATAGGTCAAATCGGTTCAGATTTAGATATATCCCCCATACAAATGTCGCTCCCGATTTGACATTTTCCGCTCTAGAAACCACATATTGTACTAGATTTTCTTTAAATACAAATGTTGCTCCCAAAAGTTTAACCGATTTTGGCCAAACTATACATTTTATATTTCACCTATTTCGTTCCAGGTTTCAATTTATCCTCATACAAATGTCCTTTCCGACTTAACATTTTTTGTCAGAGACATACATTTACAGGATACAAAAACCTTCCCGTTTTCACTTTTTCACCGAATTGAATTGTGTTCGGATAGAAAGTGGAGTGTATCATAGAGTCGGCATGTTATAGTTGTTATACCCACCAGGAATATGGTGGGCATAACATTCATAACCGACATAACTGGTAGTCAAAATCATTTGCAATTTGATATTTAAAAATGTTTTCATGATCACTTTAAACCTAAAAATATTTACGCTTTAGCCACGCCCCTTCTTGTATAGGGTGTTTTTTATTGAGGTATAGAACTTCGAATTGAAATAAAACACAAGAAAATCGTTTTAATGTCCATCAATTTGGCTTTATTGGAAGGATAATTTTATGCCACTAATGTTTAAATATGATTTCGGGCATGTGGCCGCCGCGGCTGGCTCGAATATAGCCAGCATATGGGGCCGTATGTTGGCAATAACGCCACTAATGTTGGCTTCCAAGTCCCCTAACGTCTCTGGTTTGTTGGCGTAGACGAGCGACTTCACATATCCCCAAAGAAAATAATCCAATGGTGTCAAATCACACGATCTTGGTGGCCAATTGACAGGTCCATTCCTCGAAATTATGCGGTTACCCGAATTAATTGCTCTGATGGACGATTATGTCGACCATAAAATGGACGGAGCTTGCGGTGAACTTCGCGAACTGAACCATTATTTTCGAAATAAATTTGCACGATTTGCAAGCGTTGTTCTTTTGTCAACCTGTTCATGATGAAATGGCAAACCAAACTAAATATTAATCACTTGACAGCTGACAAAATGGCCGCCAGTTAAAAAAGTGATGCCAACTTAAAGTTCTATACCCCAATAAAAACACCCTTTACTTCCTACACAATTGTCTCTATCCAAGGTAAAATTAAATCCTTCATAATTCCATATACTGGTGCATGGAATCCACTATGACTTGATATTTGATCATGTTTTCACAACTATTTTACAAATGTGGAAGCTGGGAGCATGTGTCACGAATCTTCTAGTACCTTCCATACAAAAAGGGATAAAAATGGTACCAATACTAAGACAATAGCTAGAGACATGAAACATGGAATGTACATTAGAGCGTACCAGGTTACAAGTAAAAAAAAAAACGTTCGCCGTACACCTTCGAATATGAAGTATTATTGAAAGGTAGTTTCAAAAAAATTTTTATTATTTTTTTATGCCGAACGTAGGGGTCGACCTTTTACATTTTTCTATATAACTTCTGCATTTATAAACGGATTTTAAAGTGTGATACATCGATGTTTTTGTCTCGACGAGGCCGATGAAAATCGACATACTTCCTTAGGAAGAGTTTCATGATTTTATGCGAGCTTTAATTTTCTGATATTAGAGTGGTACATTAGGGTAGTAGCAACTGAGATATGATGGGTAAGTACAATGACTTCAAAGACAAAAAAATCGGCCTCGTCGAGACAAAAACATCGATGTATCACACTTTAAAATCCGTTTATAAATGCAGAAGTTATATAGAAAAATGTAAAAGGGCGACCCCTACGTTCGGCATAAAAAAATAAAAAAAATTTTTTTGAAACTACCTTTCAATAATACTTCATATTCGAAGGTGTACGGCGAACTTTTTTTTGAGGTACGCCCTAATGTGCATCCCTCTAATTGCGTAGATACGGAAAATGGAGGGCTCTTTCAAAATTCGTACTTTTAAGGGATACAATTGGAAAAGGGGGATAAAAATGGTACCTACCAAACCGCAGAAGTTGAAATCGTGAAATTCGGTGTGTACATTCATCTGACAGTGAAGATGCATAATAAAAAAGATTTTATTAGAAATTGGTACTTTTAGCCAGAAAAATGGGGAGAATCGGGATAAAAATGGTACCAACCAAACGACTTCAGCAATAATAATGAAATTCGGTGTGCACACTTCTCTGACTGCGGTGACGCGAAAAATAAAGATATCTTTCCATATTCGTACCATCAGGATCTAAATGGAATTAAATGTGGCTACAGTCAAACGGCTGTAGCTAGAATCATGATATTCAGTATTTGCACTCGTCTGTCTACGTAGACGCGGCAAATAAGAGGTACGAATTTTTCCACGAGAATGATAATGTGATGAATGATAAATGAATGATAAATGTGAATTTGGATATTCGTTTAGTGGGCGTGGCAATAGTGTTTTTTAAGCTAGAAGGCTGAAAATTGGAACGTATATATTACTGGCCACGAAAAAGATAAGATAAAAGATGCCGGATTTTGAATTTTCGTTTCGTGGGCCGTGGGGGCGTGGCAAAAGTGTTTTTGAGAGATAGAAGGCTGAAAATGGGTACATATATATTACTGATCACGAGAAAGATAAGTATGATGCTGGATTTTGAATTTTCGTTTGGTGGGCAGTTGGGCGTGGCAATAGTGTTTTGGAGAGCTAAAAGGATGAAAATTGGTACATACAGTGGTGGTCACGAGTTTAGCACACTTCACATGTGTTGTTTATAATAGAAAATAATTTGTTCGGATAATGAAGTCTGCGCAAAATATTTGTTTTTTTAGTGTTGCTTATGGTGTGATCAGTAAGCCCAATATTTTTTTTCGAATTCTTTTGTGCCTTTTCTTCGTACTCTCATGTTTTTGCAAGTAATTCGTAATCTGGGCTGGACACAAATTTAGCACATTTGATAAAAGTTGTTATTTTCTATTTATTTTTGCGTTTAAATTAATTAATTAGTATGTTTGGGTAATTTTTACTCAAATGGAAGTTACTATTTAATAAAATTTATAATTAGACATTGCTAAAGGAAAATAGTGCATTGAGGCGCAGCGTCAGGTTATTATGCAATTGAACGACAGTGGAAGTACCGCTGGGGATATTTCAAACATTATAAATTGATCCAGACAGATTGTGTGCAATATAATAAGCAATATTGGCACTTATGGGAGCTTCAAAAATGTCGCACAATGTCCTACGCCGAGAAAAACAAGCAATAAATCGGATTTTTTTAATTTGTAGAACCTGCGTAGCAGATCCATTTAAAAGCTCAACTGTGATTCAGAGAGATTTTTCGGCAAAAAATGGCATTAGCATTTCCTCATGAACCATAAGAATAAGAACCAATGGAAAAAAATTCACTTGGCTCATTGTTCAACATAAGCCAGACGTATCAAAATATGGCTTACAGTGTCCAATTTAATCTGCTCAGGATCATTTAGAAAAATCCAAGATTTTTGGGAAAATATCGCGTGGATTGGCGAATCGAACATTTGTCGGTGCGGATCTAATAGGAAACAATACAAAGTGTGCCCTCCAAACATGCAGCACAACCCAAAGTACAAATCTGAGACGTTAAAGCTTGTTGGCGAAAATCTAATGATGTATACTGCGTTTTCTGGACACGGCGAATCGATGCACTAATGGATCAGAATATTTACAAAAATCTATTTGGTGATACTATGATAACATATTCAAATAAAGACATGTCAATTAAGTGGCGTTTTATACACGACAACTGACCAAAACACACTTAACGCCAGTGAAGAGCTGTTTGAGGCTGAACAAAATAGATTTTTAAAAATGGTGCAGCACAGTCACCGGATCTCAATCCTATTGAGAATCTATGGAATGGACTTTAACAACATATTATAGCAATAAAACCCAAAAATTGGCCCGATTTCTTGAATTAAACACAAAATTCCTGATATGCTACTCCAATGGAGTCTTGTATGCCTCTAGTGGAGAGTATGTCCAGAAGATGTACAGCTATTACTCAAAATAGCGATTATCCAACCAAATATTAAGTTTATAATAAAATGTATTGGTTAGTTCAGTTTTTTCCGATTAGATTAAAGTTTTTTAAATTTGTGCTAAATTACTGTCCAATCACTTTTCGTATTATTTGTACTTTAAATTGCATAAAACTAAAATGCAGCATAAGAACCGAAAAAAAAACAACGTTAAATGGTCATCTTATCGTATGTAATATTTTAGAAAAAATACCGGTCAAAAAACATAAAGTTGAAGCTGAAATATTTGCTTTATAAAGTTACATGTGGTGACTGTGCTAAATTCGTGACCACCACTGTATATATTACTGACCACGAGAAAGATCAATTTGATGCCGAAATTTCGATTTTCGTTTTGTGGGCGGAGTGGGCGTGGCAAAAGCGTTTTTGAGAGGTAGAAGACTGAAAATTTGTACATGTATATTACTGACCACTAGAATGATAAATATTATATCGAAATTTGGATTTTCATTTAGTGGGCGTGGGAATAGTGTTTTTTAAGCTAGAAGGCTAAAAATTGGAATGTATATATTACTGACCACGAGAAAGATCAATTTGATGCCGAAATTTGTATTTTCGTTTAGTGGGCGTGGCAATAGTGTTTTTTAAGCTAGAAGGCTGAAAATTGGAACGTATATATTACTGACCACGATAATATCAATATGATAAGATCAATATTAAACCGGATTTTAACTTTACCATTTGTTTTTTTGCCTGGCGAAGCGGGCGGGGTTCAGCTAGTTATATTAATATTTATATATAGAAGAGGACTATTAATATTATAATAACGATGATTCACAATTTTGTTAATATGGTAGTGCACTTCTATATTATATCGACAGCCTCTAACCTACAGATAATACTGTGGTATACACTCCGAGGTGGATGGCATAAGCACTGAATTTCATGATTCTATCTACAGCCGTTTGATTTATCCCGTTTTGATCCTAAAGATACGAATATCAAAAAATATATTTAAATGTCGCATCTACACGGTCAGAGCAAACCGAATTTCACTATTGCCCCATTTTCTGCCTAAAAGTACAAATTTTGAAAAATTCCTTTACGTTTCGCGTCTACATAGTCAGGCGAATAAATACACCGAATTTCATAATTTCAACTTCAGCGGTACACACCAACCATTTTTATCCCTCTTTTCATTGTATCCCTTAAATGTACGAAATTTGAAAAATCCCTCTATTTTACACATTGAATTTCATGTTTCTAGCTGTTGTCATATCATTGGTACCATTTCACCCGCTAAATCTGTTTTATACGTTTTGGTGTTTTCACGTTACTACGCAACAAATTTCATGTGTGTAAAAAGGAGAAATTTTAAAAAAATGCTTAAATAATCTACATATTATTTCAGTCCTTGCTATGGAAACAAATTTCTCTCAGGGTCGCTCACTCCGTTTAATATTTCTAGGTGCTCTGTGCAATAGTGATTTCGTATCGATGAGGCGAATTTATGTTTTCCATATAAATTATACATTAGATTGTGTTACTCCTACATGTGATAGGCCGACACACAAAAAAACCTCCCTCATTGTAGCTGCGCCTAGGGGAAAATATAATGATAATTTTCATCGAGATTGATTGTAATAAGTTGAATGCTGAGTACTATTTATACAAATCGGAAGGTATGATATGAACAGGGCTATATTTTGCGTTATGCTCTACTTTTACTGGAACACCTCCTATACAAAATATAACGTGATGTGGAAAATACGTTTAAAATAACATAGGAGCCCTTTTTGAGTGGGGTATTCATCAAAACAAGGTCAATATGAAAACATAGTATGGGGGAAATATGAAAACATCGGTCCATATGGTCTACTGGATAATTTGTTCAATATAAGATGTAATGTGAGAGTTTTAAAGCGATAACAATGAAAATTGGTGGGACAATTGTATGCAGGCTATTCGAAAACATGAGCCCATATGGTCCAATTATATAATATGATCTGCAAAATGTGATCAGGATCCTATGATTTTACTGGATAATAGGATAAATCGGACGCACATTTGTAGGGGGCTTATCACAACACTCGGGGTCTGTGCAAAACCCAATTGAAATATATAAAGGTCTGCAGAATTTGATCAAGATCCGATGTAAGATATAATAGGTTCTAGAGCGGTAATATTGTAAAAAGTGATCGTCAATATGTACCCATGTAGGCATTCTTAGTTGATCTCCAAAATTTGGTAAATTTGTGATGCAAAATATGGATTCTAGAGAGTTTAAAGTAAAAAATGAACCATTTGTAAGTACCCCACATTAAAAAGTGGGCCCATGGGATCTAGAGCGGTAAGAATGTAAACTGGGGCCCATTTGTATGGCGGCTATACCAAATCATTGCTTTCCAAGTAGGTGTTTCTAATTGAAATATAACATGATATGGAGAATTTGATCAAGATCCGATGTAAAATGTGCATTTTAAATGAGCAATAGTGCAAATCGGAGGTACATTTTTGTGGAGCCTACAAAACTACTTCTGCCAAATTTTATGGCAGTCGGACAACAATTGCGACCTGTAGAACAAGCTTTAGATGGACAGACAGACATCATTAATTCGACTCAGCTCAGGTGATTCTAAGCCGATCGATATTATTCTTGGTGTTACAAACATTTGGCGGAAAACTACCCCTATTCCACGAAGTGGTGTAGGGTATAAATGTCAATTATTTGTATACTCTACACCACTTCGTGGGCTAGGGTATTATAAGTTAGTTTCGCGCCAAATGTTTGTAACACCAAGAAATAATCGAGCTAGACCCACCTTTAAGTATACCGATCGGCTTAGAATCACCAGCTGAGTCGATTTAACGATGTCTGTCTGTCCATCCGTCTGCTGTCCATCTAAGCTTGTTCGCACTCTACAGGTCGCAATTGTAGTCCGAATGTAATGAAACTTGGCAGAAGTTATTTTTTCTGGCCAAGGACCATCGGTATTGAATTTGAAATCGGTTCAGATTTAGATATAGCCCCCATACAAATGTCGCTCCCGATTTGACTTTTTCCACCTAAAGCACATATAGTACCTGATTTTCTTCAAATTTGGCTTAACACCTTATAATCAAACTAGAAATACCTGTGGCGAAAGCGGGTTAGATCGGTTCAGATTTAGATATAGCCCCTATACAAATGTCGCTCCCAATTTCACTTTTTTCGCTTCAGAAACCACATATTGTACCCGATTTTCTTTAAAATTGGCACAACATTTTATAATCGAACTAGAAACACCTATGCTGAATGTGGGTAAGATCGGTTCAGATTTAGATATAGTCCCCATACAAATGTCGCTCCCGATTTCACTTTTTCCGCTTTAGAAAAATTGGCACAACATTTTATAATAGAACTAGAAATACCTATGCTGAAAGTTGGTAAGATCGGTTCAGATTTGTATATAGCCCCATACAAATGTTGCTCCCGATTTCACTTTTTCCGCTTCAGAAACCACATATTGTACCCGATTTTCTTTAAAATTGGCACAACATTTTATAATCGAACTAGAAACACATGCGCTGAAAGTGGGTAAGATCGGTTCAGATTTAGCTATAGTCCCATACAAATGTCGCTTCCGATTTCACTCTTTCCGCTTTAGAAACCACATATTGTACCCGATTTTCTTTAAAATTGACACAACATTTTATAACCGAATTAGAAACACCTATGCTGAAAGTGGGTAAGATCGGTTCAGATTTAGATATAGCCCCCATACAAATGTCGCTTCCGATTTCATTTTTTCCGCTTTAGAAACCACATATTGTACCCGATTTTCTTTAAAATTGGCACAACATCTAAAAATCCAACTAAAAAAACTATGGTGAAAGTGGGTAAGATCGGTTCAGATTTAGATATAGCCCTCACACAAATGTTGCTCCCGAATGTTTAACCGATTTTGGCCAAACTTTACATATTATATTTCACCAATAAACATACATGGTGAAAGGGGGTCACATCGTTCCAGTTATCAATATACCCTCCTACCTACCGTGAATGAGAAATATATAGGCGCATGTTTTAACACAGGCCTCAATTGTTGTTATAGTCCCCCTTCAAATGTCCGTCCGATTCATCCTATTACCGCTGTATAATCTGTGTTTATCATTGGATCTTGATCAATTTTTCCACATCATGTTATATTTACTTTTCTCGGAATATCTGCTGGAAAATTGGATCAATTACTTTATTATTTACCATACTAACTAAACTTTTAACTTTGACTAAAGATGAATTTATAGTAACTGTATAATTTATATGAACTACATAAAATTGCTCCCATGAAATACCTGGGTTTAGTAATCAAAGCGAGGTATATACGCAGGGAGTGGGGTAGGGTATTATATAGTCTGCCCCGCCCTACTTTTGCCTTTCCTTACTTGTTTTGTGTTGATTTTATGACTACTCAATGCAACAAAAATATTTTTTTTGGTGTCGGACACAATTTGTTTGTCATAGTTATAGCACTCTCAAAAAACAGCATATCCAACTTTTATGAAATTAAACATAGCCATTGCAGAAATGTTCTCTCTAGTTGTAATATAGGACGTTCTCTCTAGTTGTAATATAGGTTGTGGTATATCGGAAACAAAATTTCTTTATGGACGCATTGCCATCTTCCCATAGGTTTTCGTCCCATCGGACGGATCAGTCTCGGAGGTCGCCACGCTTCCTTACTGAACGGATCCATCTACTCTGCTTGCAACCGTAAGAAATATATTTCATACACTGCTTTAAAAAAACTTTGTTTTCTTATGAGAAAACAAAAAAATGATCTCGAACCTGAGTAAATAGAAACAAATCTATTAAGAGTAAAAGATCGAATACAAAACGAAAATAATGAAGTTATGGTATTTGTATACAAATTGCGAAACTTGTGTACTATTAAAAACTATCACAACCCTAAAAGTATGGAACCCTGACTGTATAAACTGAATTTCATGATTATGGCTCCAGCCGTTTGGTTGTAACCATTTTTATCCTATTTCATAAAGTTGCGCTTCTGCGAAGTAAGCGGAATGTACACACCGACTCTCATGAACTCACCTTCATCCATTTGGTTGATAGAAATGGTTTCTATTCCCATATTTTATTTAACCCCTTAATATTACGAATTTCGAAAAATCCCTATATTTGAACTGTCTGCGTAACTAAAGAGATGTACACACCGAATTTTATGTCGTTCGATTGGTAGATTTTTATCCCATTCCACCCGTTAAACTTATAAATCATTTTATGGTGCTTGCTACGAAGTAGGAGGAAAAAAATATAAAGTTATTATTATTTAATATTTCATTACTCATGGTAGAAATAGAAAGAATACTTCAATACTTTGTCAAGCAAAATCTTTTCGCCCATTTGCAATCCCAACCGAATCTGGAAAGTATTTGTCTTCGATGACTGCGGATGTGCGAATGCACTTCTCATTTGGTGAAAAATGCCAAATGGGAAATGCGATAATCCTCTGAGTAATCGTTGCAATGGGTATTGGTAAAGGGACGCGGCGGCCCCCAAAACGGATTCGTATGCACTGCCTGCAATCGAAACAAATACATTTACACACTTCACTTCTTTAAAAAAAATTCATTAAGAAAACTAAAAACAAGTAAGGAAAGGCTAAAGTCGGGCGGGGCCGACTATATAATACCCTACACCACTCCCTGCGTATGTACCTCGCTTTGATTACTAAACCCAGGTATTTCATGGGAGCAATTTTATGTAGTTCATACAAATTATATAAATTATATTCATATAATTTATATGCTATAAATTCATTTTTAGTCAAATTTAACGAATATGGTAAATAATATGGTAATTGATCCAATTGTCTGACAGACAAATACAAATTATACAGTAGTTAACCAAAGTCATACCAAAGTATGGACATATGGGCATCACCCAAACAATTCTCAATTCAATTCAATTCGTTAAAAAATTGAAATCGGGAAGGATTCTTGCATCCTGTAAATGTATGTGTTTGACAAAAAATGTTAAATCGGAAATGACATTTGTATAAGGGTATATTGAAACCTGGAACGATGTGACCCGCTTTCACCATGTCTGTTTATTGGTGAAATATGATATGTAAAGTTTGGCCAAAATCGGTTAAACATTCGGAAGCAACATTTGTATGAGGGCTATATTTAAATCTGAACCGATCTTACTCACTTTCATCATAGGTTTTTTAGTTGGATTATAAAATGTTGCGCCAATTTTAAAGAAAATCGGGTACAATATGTGGTTACTAAAGCGGAAAAAGTGAAATCGGGAGCGACATTTGTATGGGGGCTATATCTAAATCTGAACCGATCTTACCAAATTTTTGCATACGTGTTTCTATTTGGATTATAAGATGTTCTGCAAAATTTAAAGAAAATCGGGTACAATATGACGTTTCTAGAGCGGAAAATGTCAAATCGGGAGCGACATTTGTATCGGGGCTATATCTGAATCTGAACCGATCTCACCCAATTTTTGCATACGTGTTTCTAGTTCGATTATAGGATGTTCTGCCAAATTTAAAGAAAATCGGGTACAATATGACGTTTCTAGAGCGGAAAATGTCAAATCGGGAGCGACATTTGTATGGGGGCTATATCTGAATCTGAACCGATCTTACCCAATTTTTGCATACGTGTTTCTAGTTCGATTATAAGATGTTCTGCCAAATTTAAAGAAAATCGGGTACAATATGTCGTTTCTAGAGCGGAAAATGTCAAATCGGGCGCGACATTTGTATGGGGGCTATATCTGAATCTGAACCGATCTTACCCAATTTTTACATACGTGTTTCTAGTTGGATTATAAGATGTTCTGCCAAATTTAAAGAAAATCGGATACAATATGTCGTTTCCAGAGCGGAAAATGTCAAATCGGGAGCGACATTTGTATGGGGGCTATATCTAAATCTGAACCGATTTCCTCCAAATTCAATACCGATGGTCCTTGTCCAGAAAAAATAAATTATGCCAAGTTTCATGATAATCGGACAACAATTGCGACCTGTAGAGTGCGAACAAGCTTAGATGTATAGCAGACGGACGGACGGACGGACGGACGGACAGACATCGTTAAATCGACTCAGCTGGTGATTCTAAGCCGATCGGTATACTTAAAGGTGGGTCTAGCTCGATTATTTCTTGGTGTTACAAACATTTGGCGCGAAACTAACTTATAATACCCTAGACCACGAAGTGGTGTAGGGTATAATAAAATTTTTCAATTCTTCGCAATTCAAGCCCAAGCAAAGCTAGTATATTAACAACTTTCCTTTATTGTTTATCTGAAGAAATATTTCCCTAGCATATATGTGTACGCCTAAAAGTATGTTCCTAATTTCGACACTTATTTCAAGTACATAATGCTGAGTCACCCAGTTATTGGTTTTAAAACACAAGTTTAAAATTTAAACCTTATGGCCGTTAATAACAAGCTAAATAAACTCAAGTTTGTACTAACCCATGGTTAGTTACCTCTCAGTTCATGTGGGACAAAACAATGGCGAATATTAGCCCATCGTCGATTTCCCACCTAAGACTATAATTTGGAAAATGAATCGACCCAATACGGGTTAACGTCTACCATTTTAATTATTGCCCACCTTATTCGTAAGGTTATATATTACAGACTTGAGATTACGTACAAATTCACTGTAAAAGTAAACAAGAGCGATAATTTCATTAACCCTCTAACAGAGAAATTTTAATGCTACGAGGCCGTTAATTTTCGGAGAAATATGTGTATACAAATATTTTGTGTTTGTGAGCGAAAAAGGTTTTAATAGAACGGTACGATGCCTTAAGGCAGCCTTGCCCGTTACAGGGTTAACATTAAAAATAAAAATGTTTCTTCTTTATAAAATAGTTTCCAATCTTAAGCCAATCGTGTGTGGCTGCCCATATCGTGGTCTAATTTTGTTTCAGCTTGTATTAGATGAAAGGAAAAGGAGCTCAATCCAAACGTTTAGAATGAATTTCTCTTTTTATGGACCACTTAAATTGTTACCCCTCATTTTCTAATTCCAGAAACGCAAAAAATTTTATTATTTAAATAACTTGACGTTTTGTGTGTTCGTCTCGAATTATTATTTTCTTTTTTCAAATTTTAAGATAATCTGTTAAAATATGTTGTTTCTAAAGCAGAATAAAACAAGTAAGGAAAGGCTAAAGTCGGGCGGGGCCGACTATATAGTACCCTACACCACTCCCTGCGTATGTACCTCGCTTTGATTACTAAACCCAGGTATTTCATGGGAACAATTTTATGTAGTTCATATAAATTATACAGTTACTATAAATTCATCTTTAGTCATATTTAACGTATATGGTTAATAATATGGTAATTAACCCAATTATCCGACAGAAAATACAAATTATACAGTAGTAGTAGGATGAATCGGACCGACATTTGAAAGGAGGCCTATAAAAATACTTGGGGCCTGGTCCAAAACATGGGCCTATATATTTCTCATTTACGGTAGGTATTCCTAGTTAAAAAATATCATGATCTGCAAAATTTGATGAAGATACGATGTAAGATATAGTTTCTAGAACTGTAATAGATCAGAATGGGGCCCCATTTGGCTTATACCAAAGTCTGGACATATGGGCATCTCCCAAGCAAGTAAGGAAAGGCTAAAGACGGGCGGACTTTCTATGTCTTTACAATTCAATTCGGTAAAAAAGTGAAATCGGGAAGGATTTTTGCATCATGTAAATGTATGTGTTTGACAAAAAATTTTAAATCAGAGAGGACATTTGTATGGGGGTATATTGAAACCTGGAACGATGTGACCCGCTTTCACCATGTATGTTTATTGGTGAAATATAATATGTAAAGTTTGGCCAAAATCGGATAAACATTCGGGGGCAACATTTGTATGAGGGCTATATCTAAATCTGAACCGATCTTACCCACTTTCACCATAGGTGTTTCTAGTTCGATTATAAAATGTTGTGCCAATTTTAAAGAAAATCAGGTACAATATGTTGTTTCTAAAGCGGAAAAAATGAAATAGGGAGCGACATTTGTATAGGGGCTATATCAAAATCTGAACCGATCTTACCCAAATTCTGCATAGGTGTTTCTGGTTGGATTATAAGATGTTGTATCAAGTTTAAAGAAAATCGGGTAAAACATGTGGTTTCTAGAGCGGAAAAAGTCAAATCGGGAGCAACATTTGTATAGGGGCTATATATAAATCTGAACCGATCTTACCCACTTTCAGCATATTTTTTTCTAGTTCGATTATAAAATGTTGAGCCAAATTTGAAGAAAATCGGGTACTATATGTGCTTTATAGGGCGGAAAAAGTCAAATCGGGAGCGACATTTGTATGGGGGCTATATCTAAATCTGAGCCGATCTTACCCAATTTTTGCATACGTGTTTCTAGTTGGATTATAAGATGTTCTGCAAAATTTAAAGAAAATCGGGTATAATATGTCGTTTCTAGAGCGGAAAATGTCAAATCGGGAGCGACATTTGTATGGGGGCTATATCTAAATCTGAACCGATCTTACCCAATTTTTGCACACGTGTTTCTAGTTGGATTATAAGATGTTTTGCAAAATTTAAAGAAAATCGGTTACAATATGTCGTTTCTAAAGCGGAAAAAGTGAAATCGGGAGTGACATTTGTATGGGGGCTATATCTAAATCTGAACCGATCTTACCCAATTTTTGCATACGAGTTTCTAGTTGGATTATAAGATGTTCTGCAAAATTTAAAGAAAATCGGGTACAATATGTGGTTTCTAAAGCGGAAAAAGTGAAATAGGGAGCGACATTTGTATGGGGGCTATATCTAAATCTGAACAGATCTTACCCAATTTTTGCATACGAGTTTCTAGTTGGATTATAAGATGTTCTCCAAATTTAAAGCAAATCGGGTACTATATGTGCTTTATAGGGCGGAAAAAGTCAAATCGGGAGCGACATTTGTATGGGGGCTATATCTAAATCTGAACCGATTTCCTCCAAATTCAATACCAATGGTCATTGGCCAGAAAAATAACTTCTGCCAAAATTCATGACAATCGGACAACAATTGCGACCCGTAGAGTGCGAACAAGCTTAGATGGACAGCAGACGGACAGACAGACATCGTTAAATCGACTCAGCTGGTGATTCTAAGCCAATCGGTATACTTAAAGGTGGGTCTAGCTCGATTATTTCTTGGTGTTACAAACATTTGGGGCGAAACTAACTTATAATACCCTAGCCCACGAAGTGGTGTAGGGTATAAAAAGTCAAATCGGAAGTGTTTTTTTGTATGTATAAATCTGAACCGATGTGACGCACTGACAACATAGATGTTTCTAGTTTAAATATTAGATGTTGTGTTGTTTGGAGAAAATCGTTAAAATATGTGGTTTCTATAGCGGAAATAGGAAAATCGGCAATATATAAATCTTAACCGATTTTATCCACTTTCACCTCAGTAGAAATATAAGGTATTGTGCCTAATACGCAGCAAATCTTATCTGCAGTGATTAGGTTAAAGTAGGTGGGCCATTTAAAATTTTAAATTAGAATCGGCTATAAAACAATGTACAGATTATTTTTTTCAAATTTCTGGTTTAATTGGAAAGATTGAACTTTGCCATTTAATAATGGAACTCAATATCATTCATATGACTACCACGACTGACTCGGCAGTACCTCATCCGAACAACCCACTTCTTAAGTACATCCCAAAATCCACAGCAAACTGTGACGCGTTTGACGATGCATTGGTTTCTCAATAGTCACGTATGGGTTCTCTAAACCCCATATGCGGCAATTTTGTTATTACCGAGATGAAAATGAATTTCATGAAGGCCGATCTCTTCTCAAAAATTTTCACGTAAATTTCTTACAGTTAGCGATAAAGACTCACTACTTTAGAAATAAGTTTTTAAAATTTTTCAATTTTGTTCGGGTGTATAGCTTCCCATTTTGCAAATGTCAAACATAAACCTGAAAATTAAAATAAAAACGAATGTTATTCTACCTTTCAAATGTTAAATGACCCACCCTACCAGGACAATCTAACCCCTCTTTCCTGCTGCTAATACCCCAATGAAAGAAAACACACTTTTGTTGGCTTATACTGTGCAATCGTGGGCTTTCATAATTTCAATTACATCGTTGAAATTATGCCATTTGCAAAATTTTATTTGTATGCATTTCCATCAAATACAGTTCGCTTTTGTTTTTTTTTTTTCAATAAACATTAAGGTGTTCTTTTTCTGTTTTTATTTTTTTTTTTTCGTAAATAACATTTAAATTAGGAAATCAAATTTCGTTTACTTATACTATTGAATATTTGCTCTTTTTATGTACACAAGTTGTGGCTTTTATAAACACATAAATTGAATATAGATATACATTTCATGCAATTTAAACAATTTAATAAAAATATATATGTAGATATACAATATTATATGAATTTCATTGAGGGGGTGGCTTGGGGGACAACTACATATATATACTATATGGAAATTATTTAAACAATTGTTTATTAAATGAAGAATCATTGGATGAAATTCATGCATGCTCAACAAACGTTAATTGTGGAAAAATAATTTCTACTTGATTTATGCACAAAATGACCGTGTATTGTTGTAATTGTAATAGGGTGTGTGTGTGGTAGTCGGTTTAAACAACTCATTTAGAATTCTCTTAATACAAAATCACAAAATTAAACTAAATATTTTAGCATATTATTTAATATAACGTATAGTTGTATGTATGTGTTTATGTATTTATTATTTAATAAATAATAAAGAAACTTGTAATTAAATTCGATATTTTTTATTGTGTGAATACAGGTGAAATTTATAATTAATTCTGTAAGCTATAAATAGTTTAACAATTATTTCTCGTTTTATTTGCTAAGAAGAATATATTTAGTTTTTTTTTTCTTTCTTTTGTTTTTGTTTGTTTGTTTCATGTCATAGTCAATAGTATTTACAAAAATGTACATTTATTTTGTTGGTTTCTCGAAAAAAACGTTTTTCGTAATGAATTAAGAACAGACGAAATCATATATCAGAGTTTTGCTATATCACATTATATGTGAGTCATTCCATGAAAAGCGGTACGATTTTTGACCTCGATAGCTGCAATGGTTTTAAAAGTTTGTGTATGTATTCTTCTCATAAAAATATTGTATGCGTATTTTTGGAAAAATGTTTTTTTTTCACGAATTGTGACCAATTTAACAGTGAAAAAATATTTTTTTCAAAAAGATGTGTTCATTCAATCGCCTGCAACTCCTGAAATACTTAACCGATTTTAATGTAATATATATTTTTTAAAGTTTTTGGAAATCTATTTCTTTTGTTTTGAAACGATTACATTATTATTATTTTTAACTTTAAAGTGGTCTTTTTAGATGTCTTTTTTAGTGACTGTGTGAATTTGGATGCGGTGAAATTATGGCTTCTATCTTTTTAGAATTTTTTTTTCACAATATCAACAAGACCAAGGCAATGCTGTTTGGGAGCTGTTTATATGATGATCTTTCTGTTTCATTATATGGAACTAACATAGACTTTGTTGATCATATTCAATGTCTTGGTATGATTATTGACAATAAGTTGACATTTGCTTCTCATATCAACTCACTAGTCTCCAGAGTTAATTTCACTCTACGTAAGTAGTATAATTTAGACTTGTTTCTTCCTTTGCAAGGGTATTATTAGTTATTTTTATAAATTTTAATATTGTTTCTAAGTTAATTTTACCATTCATAATTTAAGATGGAAGTATTTTATAACCACATACGGCCTATCTGGTTTTTGGAATAATAAAAATAAAAAAATAAAAATAAATATTAACCAAAATTTCAGTGAAAATCTTCAGAATGGTATTTTTCAGTAGTTTATTAAAAAATAATAAAAAAAGTCTAAAAAAGTAGTTGATTAAAAATTTTATTTTTTTCATAAAAATATATATTTTTCCATTCTTTACTTTTTCTTGAATTTTTCATTGTTTTTAAACCTTGTGCTTATAAATTACTGAAAAATGATCATTCTGAAGATTTTTCACTGATATTTTGGTTGATTTTGCAAAAAAATGGTAAAAAATTGAAGCCATCATTTCTCCACTTTCAAACTCACACAGTCACTAATAAAGACATCTAAGGATACTACTTTAAAGTTTCAAAAAAAAAATTAATGTAATCATTTCGAAAATCAAAATTAAAAGAAATAAAATTGTAGAAACTTTAAAATATTTAACGGGGCTATAACATTCCATACTAATATTTTAAAATTAATTGAAATTGCCTTCAAAACAACGTATATTACATTAAAATCGGTTAAGTATTTCAGGAGTTACAGGAGATTGAGAAAAATTTTATTTTTTTCACTGTTAAATTGGTCATAACTCTTGAACAAATTTTCTATTTTTTTTTTCAAAAATACGTATACCACATTTTTATGAGAAGAATACATACACATCGCAGCTATCGAGGTAAAAAATCGTACCGCTTGTCATGGAATGACTCATATAAGAGTCGTGCATATCAAAACGTGCAGCAACATTTTCAAATGGCTCTAATTTTTCGGAAAATCTCAGGGAATATTTTTCTTTAAAAAATATTTGACACGTGTCTCAGCAAAGAAAAAGTCTTAAAATTGTATTTTCAGTTTTATAGGCATTTGAATTTCCACAAAAATTGAAAATCTTTGTAATTCGTAATTTTAAAAAATTTTTTAAATCAGAATATTTCATGAGAAAAGTCTTAAAATTGTATTTTCTGTTTTATAGGCATTTAAATTTCCACAAAAATTGAAAATCTTTGTAATTCGCAATTTTAAAACATTTTTTTAAATCAGCATATTTCATGAGATTTTCAGAAACATCGGAGTAATGTGAAAAATATAATTCTTTCTGTCCAATATATTACAAAAACTTTGTTCTTCATACCATTTTTGTTCTCTATAATTTCAATTGCATATTTTGAATATTAAGTTTCAAACTCAAAAAATTGAAACAAAGAAAAAAATACATAGTTTTTTGATACCCGTTTTCTCGTTTCCATTAGTTTTTAATATATGCATCTATGTAGGTAGGTATTTTTGTGGTTGATTATTTTTGTTTTGTTTTCAATATTCCATAGAGAATCTTAAAGAGCTAAAAGTAAATAACGATTTACATTGTATACTATAGTTAGTTAGATTACAACTATTTTAATTTTTGATTTAATTTATTGACAAAGAGGACAAATACTATTCGTTTTTCCATTGTTTCTTATTCTTCTTCATCATCTTTTTCTTTGCATAAACAATTAATTATTTAGGGACCTTTGCAGAAATAAATTGACTTGTGTTTTGTGTTATTGAAAGTTTTTTGTTTTTCTTTTTGTTGATTTTCTTCATGGGAAAAATTAACAGAATTAATTAATATTTTTTTTTTCTAACGCAACTAATAGTAAAGATGGTAATAACATGACTACAGATATTTTCAACTAAGTTGATTATTAATTGTTTTTAAATTTACTTTAAATTATTTCTTCTTTGCTTAATCTTATATACACATACATATATATGCATGTATGCAATCGTAGTAGAGTAGTAGGAAACATATTTTCTCTTTTTTTGTTTTCTTTAATAGTTATTATTATTATTAAATTTAAATAATTAAATGGTATGTATGAATTGTTTTTTGTTTTTGAAATTTAATTTGTTTTTCAAGTGTTTATGTTTTCTTATTGTTAAACATCAAAACACAAACAATTATATTTCCATATGAATGAATTTTACATTGTTGTTATACTGTTTATTTTCAAAATTTGTGCTTGTTGTTTGGTTTTTTTACTTATTGAACCTGCTGAATATGGAAAAGTGATTTGTTGTGAAGCTGAAGTAGTTGGTATTTACATTGGATTTCCATACAAAAAGACATGTAATCCGTAATGTAAGGAGATAATGCCGGTTTACATATGGGCATATCCCAAAAAGGTGTACCAAAAAATTAAATCAGACCACACTAAAGATTTTAAGTTTATTGTTTCCTTATTTCGACAACTTTTTTATTATGAAACTTTAAGATAACTTGTTATCTTTTATTTTTATTAAAAGTTGAAGTGTTATAACGAAAATTACTAATTTTTCCGTATTTCTGTACCTGATTAAAAAAAATCTACGAAAAAATTCTCATATTTCATAAATCTACGAACAAAATATATCCTCTGACCTTCATTTACATGTATATAAGGAAAAACAAAGTTCTCAAAAAATCGCTGAACTGTGTATATTTCTATAAGACCTTCAAAAGTACTTCTGTTTTTTGTCGCGTCCGTTTCGATGTAAATTTGTTTATAATTTGGTACTAATTTGTACTAAATCCTGACGATATATTTTTAAACTGTAATACTCTTTAAGCGCATTAGAACACTAAAAAGGCTGATCGACTTTTTCAGTTGCTGTCTTGTTTTTGGCGTAGTTTAAGGCGTGCAAATGTCGCGTCCGGGCTACTGGGAGATGCCCATATGCACAATTAAAAAAACTACTCGCCCATTGTAAATAAGATTTGGATGATATAATGAAGATTTGCAAAATATTTCGGCCCTAGATGAAGTCGTCTGTGATATAAACGCTCCTAAAATGCCCCTAAAAATCATGTTGTTCCCATGTAATTTTTATTTATGTCCAATATTTTCTCTGAATTAAAAGACATTCTTAATTTTGTATTAAAATAACTTATTGGTAGAATTGTTATTGACGTTTATAGTATCTTAAACTTTAAGAGAGCTTTTCAATATGACAAAACTGAAAAGTTATTTGTATTTTGTGAAAAATAGATGACTGCGATTTATAACTTTCGAATGATGATGAAAAAATGAGTATTATGACGACGGTTTTCAGTTTTAGGACTATCACACAGTTGTAAAGGTGTAAACGTCACATACATGTCTCAAATGTAACAAAGTATAAAATTCAAATATTAACTTATTTTATTGACATAAATTCTTTGAATTTTTTTGTGAGAGCATTTTAGTACCTGAATAATGCAACCAGATCAAAAGCGCTCAACTTGGCGTGTTTCAAGTCAAACGTTGTACTCCGGACGTAAGTTCAACCGCAAAGTGCTTAAAAAGCAATTCATATTTAAACATTATGAATTTATTTAATAAGATAATGACCATAGGCAGGTATGCTTGATTTTTGACTTACGTTCACATGCGCTCAAGAAGGAAATATATTGAGTCATGCTCGAAGATATTTTCGTTCCTCACGTTCACGCTCACTCACGTGCGTAAGCTAAATTTTGCTCACGATCACGCGTGCTTCACGCAATTCACGTGAGTTGCGCTCATCTCTACTTGCGACAACAAAAATGAAGTGGGCGGTTATACCCTATTTGATGCCACTCCCCCGGTAATGAAGAAAATCGTCCATGCAATATGTATCTCTGCTTCAAAACTTCTCAAAATTATTTCGGTATTTGAAATTGTTTTTGCTTATGTTAATTTATTTAAATCATTATTTTTTTTTTAATTAAATACATAAATTGAAAAGAATATTATTTTTTTGTAAACAAATTTAGGAATACAAAATTGCCCAGCAAAATGGCTGAAGTAGGGCCTCTAGGGCCTCAAATAACTATTGGGAAAAAACGAGCGCCCCGGTGTTGGTAGCGTGGGGGTTGTGGGTTCGATTCCCACCAGAGGCTCTGGTCTGTCGCTGCAATAACTAGCTACAATGGTCTTAGTCACCCCGGCTCAATCCCTGGACCCAAAATTAGAATATAAATTTACTTTGTATTGTAATTCATAATAAATAAATACACTATTGGGAATATCAACATAAAACCAAAGGATTAAAATGTTGTTATCCAGCGAGAAAGCTTTGTCATTTAAGACTTATCTTAATTGTTGCGTTTGTGTTATAATTCCAGGATCTCTAGTAGAACTATTTATCTATTTATCTATGTCAACCGCATTGGAATTTTCGACCAACCGTCCGTTTATAAAATAAAACTTACCCCCTGTTTTTGAAAAATATTTTCGTCTGAATTCAAACGAACTATAACTCGTAGGAGACCATTATTTGATAGAACAGAAACATGAACAATGAACGTGTACATTCAGACACAAAAATCTACTTTTAAACGATTATTTCGAACGAAAATATTTTCCAGAAGCCGGGTGTAAATAATGTTTGAAACTATAAACTGTGTGTTTTGTCTTTTATTTTTATTTTGTGACGTCGCAAAGTACTTAGGGTTTACGATGTTGTAGACGTATGTATGTCATATACGTCACATATCATCCCTGCATAGCTCTCATTAAATGGAGTCAACGAAGTAACTTTTTGTTCAATAATCATCATATTGAATCCTCCCATTAAGCGTTCTTAAATTTTAGAAACGAAATATTTTGCAACCATCATTAAACAATCGACTTTTTATTTGTGGCTGGTGAAAACATTCAAGCCATTGCTTTTCGTGGCCCAGCCTAATGTATACATGTGCAGATTAAATGAAACCTTTTCCAATTCAAATGAAACCTTTTTCAATTCAAATGAAACATTTTTCAATTCAAATGAAACCTTTTTCAATTCAAAATTAAATGAAACTTTTTTAAAAATGAATTTAAACCTTTTCAATTTGAATGAAACTTTTTTTAAAAATGAATTGAAACCTTTTCAATTTGAATAAAATTTTTTAAAAATGAATTGAAACCTTTCCAATTTGAATGAAACTTTAGAAAATATGAAATAATTCGAAAGAAGGCCCTACCTATAACAGACCCGAGCAAAATATTAAATATTCATACTTTCCAGATATTCAGAATTCTCATTCACTTTATGTTCGTAAGGTGTGGGCGTATGCTGGCTCTCAGAACTGAAATCTTCACCACTCATTCTTAATATAATATTTTGTGAAATAATGAATAATAAATATTTCCTTTTTCAACATAAGAAAGTAACTATTTAAAACTAAGAAGAAGAAAAAGCAAAGTACAACAACGAAAAGTTGTATAGACTTTATAGTCTATACAACTTTATAGACTTTCCAATTTTATATCCATTCTTGCCATTGCCGTTTTTTTTACAACGTCACTCATTAATGTTTCAGATATGTCGCTTCCAATTTAAATTGTGTGCTGTGATTTAAATCAGAAGTAGGGGTGTTTCTATGAAATGATTATACATTATTATACACTTGAATATTTAATATTTATCTCAGCTTTTATTGAATAGATCGAGCCTTATAATTTTATAATTATTTACTTTTTCCAAAGTAAGTTTCATTCAACGCGATGAAGGTTTCATTTTATTTGAAAAATTAATCGCAAAAGGTCTCATTTAATGTGAAAATAATTTCATTTAATCTGAATATGATATCTATCTGTAAGCCCATTCGGTCAGTGTCTTCTTTTTCTAATTTGTATTTCCTCTACTAGACCATTTTCAAAAGATGTTGAGATGGGTGGTCGAGAGATTTTTAAATTGGCCAGAGATTAATATATTGATATTTGCATTCATTACTTATCAGTATGAAAGTTTATATTGAATTGGCATTGCATTTTCCAAAGAGTTTGTTTTATCGAATTCTTTCTAAAGTGTTGTTGCAGAGGAATTCTTACATTGAAGAGGGCGAACTGGATAAGCTCATAAAAAAATTTCAAATTATCTTTGAAGAATGGAAAGGAATGGAATCCATTAACCTAGCAATAAGGAGTGTAACATTGTTTTAAATTCAAAAATTTAAATTTGAATGAAACACCACTTCTATTTGTATTTATTATCTGTAAGGGATCAACAAGAGAAGACAAGAGCAAAAAAAGTACTTCAGCTCTCACACGTACAATGAGAGTGAATTCAAACTTAAGAACATAACTTTAGTTCGTAAATATTTTTAAAATTAAACGTTGTTGTTGAATTTTTTTGTAAAACAGTAAAGAAAAGCTGATTTAAATCAAGAAAACGGCAATTATACTAAATCAGTTTTTTGACATTACTTTCCCCATTTGTTCTTTAATTTTCGTCCTTTTTTATATCTCTGGGTCAAACCAAAATTTAGACATAGACATTTTTTTGTGCCGAAAACCTTTTGACAATTACACATTTTTATAGGAACTCTTGGGTAAAAACTAAACTCCATTTTCTACCTCTTCCATATTCACTTCGATCGGTCCAATATTCAATATTCAGCTAATCTGTTATACGCAACATACTAACATTCTATGTTAGAATCAGGCTTAACTTAAGTAAATCTGTATACAGTTCAAAATTCTTCTAAGATCGAAATTCAATACACTTTCACATTCGCTAACACTATTAGTTTCACTTATCACACATGGCCGTCGTTGGATTGATGGTGTAGCCGGGAATTGGTGGTGGTGGTGATGCGGGTGTCGTCAGTGGTGACAGGGTCACGGCACTTGTGCTGCACGAAGTCAAATTGGAATTTATACTTAGAGCCACCCCATTGACTTCAGAATGACGGCGCGAGGTCAAGCGATTGGTGGGCACGGAATTGCAGAGACCATTTGTTGGGGCCGGGCCACCACCACCACCACCATTGGCTGTGGCCACGTGATGCAGTGTATCGAGATTGCCTAACTTACCAACGATTTTTGGTATCTTATCACTTTCCGAATGAAGAGAGTTATTGGATAGGCCACCACTTAAGGAGGCAGCCACACTGCCGCCCAAACTGTTGGTCTGATGATGGTGGTGGTGGTGGTGATGGTTATGATGCGACGTGGTCGGGGAGCTTTGGTGGTGCTGCTGCAGTTGTTTCTCATGTTTGTGATGATGCTGATGATGGTGGTGGTGGTGATGATGGTGATGTCCCCGACTATGATGACACTGACAATCCGCTGTGGCATTCGCTGGGTGACCAGCACCAGGCGACGTGCCACAATTTGCCATTGAGGGTGTACTCTTGCTGTACGATTTGTGGCCGCCATTGTGCGGTAGCAACTCACTGGCCCCCTTGAGCGATGAGGTCTTTCTCACGCGCATACACTCACACCTGCGGCTGGTGGCCGACGAGGAGCTGCGCTGTTTGTGCAGGGGATTGTGATTGAGGCTCTCCAGATTTTCGGCCATAAGCATAGCCTGTTTTCGGGCAGCAGCCTCTGTTTTGGCCGGCGACGTGGGTGAACTGTCCTCTTCGCCCGTGGGCGGAGGTGTCGAAAGTCTACTCGAATCTGTGGAGTAGCCACCATTCGAGTGACGCTCTACTTCGGCATCTGAATCATCATCGTCCGCCTCGATGCCCGTTTCTTCGGCTTCTTCGTTCGGGCACTGATCCTCTGTGTTTACATCAGTCCTTAGAATTTCGTCTTCAGTGTCGTTGACATCGGAACTGAGATCACCATTTTCTGTGGCATTTGCCACATTGGCGGCTAGGTTGTTGTTATTGGTGCTGATGCTACTGTTGTTATTGTTGCTGTTAGTGTTTTTGACCTTAACAATGCCATTGCTTTTCTTGGCCTTGGTTTCAACGCCCTGAGCCAGATCAATCCAGTGCTTGCGATTATCGCGAACTCCATCGACCAAGGGATCCAATTTGTCGGAGAGTTGGGAAAAGGCCTAAAATAAAGGAGGAACAATTAATCTCTGGTTGTATTCCCCATCTTCTCCTACTAACCTCGTATATAGGCAAACATATGGAATCGATGAAGCCAACTTGCATCATGGGCAATTCGTCTTCCTTTTCCCGATTCATGATATCCTGAAAATAATACCATTTGTGAGATAGTCTATCGGCAATTTATCGAAAACTCCTGGACTTACAATAGGAGTAATGTTCAATTCCTGTTTCTCCATGTCGCCCTGTTCAAAGAATTCCGAACTGACCAGATCTGCCACACGTTTCTCAATATCCCATGGTTTGGTGATGGCCGACAGATCACACACGGTCATACTCATGGCTCTCAAGAGAGCACGAGGTTCCTCATCAATCCAATAGCTCATGGGTTGTTTGTGGACATCTTGCAAGAAGGTGCCGCGTTTTCTAAGTGTCAAATAATACAAATTTAAGTTTCTTTAGTCCCTCCTAAGTTTCACTCTCTCTTACCTCAAATATACCGCCAAATCGGTGGATAGTATGGCATCTTCCAACACCTTAATGACCCGACAGTAATCTTCTGATGATAAATTAGCCAAGATTTGATTTCCGGGACTGTTCAGTATCATTAAACATTGATCGAAATGATGATGCTCCATCGTCGAGGTGGAATATAGTTGAGCCAAGGGCGATGAAGCTCTATCAGTTGAAAGGAAGGAAGGGATAATTGAAATTAAAGTTTTGAAATGAAAGTATCAGCACTCACTTGATTTGAAAAGAGTTATTGGTCCCCCGATGATCTAAGTCGTGGCATAGACAGGCAATGATCAAAGCCAAACATTCCATTTCGCCGAATATCTTCCACCATTGCGTGGCCTGTCCGTGATGGGAAATCTTTGATTAATAAAAGTGTGTACATTCGATGTGTATTAAAGGTCTGGGCAAAGTATAAGAAATAATAAAATAAAAATGATCGATCGCAGACCCATGTGATCGTGCAGAGTCTTCCTGGAACGTGCGAGAAGGGTTTTAGCGCAATCGCATCGGTCTGCGAAAGGATATAATGGGGGAACTCAAGCAAAAGTAAGGACAGTAATAAAATAAGATAATGAAAATAGAAAATAATGTTTAATGGCAAATATGACATGGAAGTTGGAGGGTAGTTCCCAAATGTGACGGAAACGTGTATTAAGAAACAATTTTTCGAAACATGCACTTTTAGAGGGTAAAATGGGGAAAAATGGATACAAATTGAACCTTAACCCTATCTAAATGACTAGTTAGCTAGCAATGTACAATTGGGAATGTGCCTTTCCCCATACCATGCAGACAAGCGATATAAAAGGATGAATATGTACTTGTTAGAGAGGAACTAGACACTTTAGTCTAGTTCCTCTCTAACTGTCAACACTTCTCACCCTTACCACAGATGAGAGATCAGAGAGAGATCAGACTGGGACAATGGTGAGCCCTTCAAAGGGCTTTCGGTCTACACTGATGGCTCAAAGATGGAACAAGGCACAGGTGCGGGATTCTATATTGAATCACTACAGATACGCAAGTATCTCCGACTTGACGACAACTGTAGTGTTTTCCAAGCAGAATTACTGGCAATTGAAAGGGCAGCAAGATTTCAATCAAGTGAGAACATTCCGGTGACCACGGATATAAACTTCTACGTAGATAGTCAGGCAGCAATGAAATCAATCATGTCACACACTGTCAAATCCAGGCTTGTGCTGAGTTGTAAACGCTCACTAGATAACCTCAACGACCATGTCGTTCGTCTCTGCTGGGTTCCCGGACATAGCAATGTCAATGGAAACGAGTTAGCAGATGAACTGGCTAGGAATGGTTCGTCCTTGGAAATCGATAGAGCTGACAACTTAGTAAAACCACCTGATTATAGACTGATTGAATCAAGAAAATGGTCACTGATGAACGTAGCATGGAATAGTTTGTCAACCTGTAGGATCGCCAGGGCCACATGGCCAAAGATCGATAGGGGCAAAACCAGAACTCTATTAGAGCTAAACAAGCAGAAATTCGAACTTTGATAGGATCTCAAGATGGCAGTTGGACATTGAAGATCACTGTCGATTATGTGAGGATGAGGAGGAGATAGAATCTATTGAACACATAATCTGCAGATGTCCAGCGCTTTGTGTTCGCAGAAATAAATACCTAGGAAGTTATTTCATCAGTAACATAGAGGATATTGCAACCCGCACCATTTACGACCTTTTGGGATTCTCAAAAGGACTAAATCGGATCAGGGGTGGCTATTAAGGAACATGGATGTAACCGCATAGACAGTTGACGACTAACAAAGAAAGAGAGCCATAAAGGCATACCACCACTGGTATACCGGATGACTCTCGACAAATTTTCTTACCTAGTCGTCAACCATTGGAAAACACCCACACACAGAAATACTTAAACACAACTTCATATTCTCCTACCCCCATATCCCTTTCCAATATCCTCTTACTTCCCTCACGTCTCATCTATCATCTATCACCAATCTCTCCTTCCTAAAGCCCATCACTCCCTATCCCTCTCCTATAACCTAAAACCTTATACTTTCAGGAAACAGAAGGATTTGCACAATGGACCCAACTGGGTCTCCGAGTGTTCAGAATACAGGAGCATTCTGGTCCTTTAAACCAAACCAAACCAAACCAATATCCAAACATGGAATATAGTAACTATCTTTCACAATAAGTTCATCCAGTTTAAAAGCTATAGGAAAGTTTTTCAAAAAAAAGATTATTTCATGCAAATGTTGACCTTGACTACGCCTCAAATGGTCCATCCGCTTAGTCCAATTTTGGCATTTCCATTTCCGTTTTTGAGTAACAGAGGCCCAATTGCTGCGAACGGCGACGATTCGATAATTGCTGATCATCATTAACACTAACCGATACAGCTGCGATATTTTCTTCAGATCGCACTCTACGTAAGCGTGTTGGTGGTTAAATGTCCAACAATGTAAATTTGGTGCGAAATTTAGTCACAATAGCCCGAATAGCCGCTTCAGTGGGTCGATTAAACTGACCATAAAATGGAAGAAGCGCGCGATGAACTTTCTTAATAGAGCACGCATTTTGATAATAAAATTCAATAATTTGCAGGCGTTGTTCGTTTGTAAGACGATTCATGGTTAAATTATAGACCAAACTGAAGATGTTTGACAGTGAAACAAAACACGAAACGTGCGTCAGCTGTTTAAACCAGTGTTGCCAAAAAGATAATAGCTAAAAAATCACCCTTTATAACGTGTTAAGCTCATTTTGTGAAAATTTGTGCTTTCTGGTGCGGAATAAGTCTATCCGCAATTTGTATGGGAGCTATATGTAAATCTGAACCGATCTGACCCATTTTCACCATGGGTGTTTCCAGTTGAAATATGAGATATTTTGAAAGATTTGAAGAAGATTTGTTAAAATATGTGTTTTCTAGAGCGGAAAAAGTCAAATCGGGAGTGAAATTTGTGTGGGAGCTATATATAAATCTGAACCGATCTGACCCATTTGCGCCATGGCTGTTTATAGAACAAATATAAGATATTTCGCCTAATTTGATGAGGATCTGTTAAAATATGTGGCTTCTAGAGCAGAAAAAGTCAAATCGGAAGCGAAATTTTAATGAGAGCTATATATAAATCTGAACCGATCTGACCTATTCACCATGGTTGTTTATAGTGGAAATATAAGATGTTTTGTCAAATCTGAAGACAATCTGATACAATATGTGGTTTCTAGAGCGGAAAAAGTCAAATCGGGAGCGAAATTTGTATGGGGGCTATATCTAAATCTGAACCGATTTAATCAATTTTCAACACAGATGTTTCTAGTAGAATTATAAGGTAATGCAAGGTAATTTGAAGCAAATCAAGTGAAATATGTGGTCTCTAGAGCGGAAAAAGTCAAATCGGGAGCGAAATTTGTATGGGAGCTATATATAAATCTGAACCGATCTAACACATTTTTACCACAGTTATTTCTAGTTGAAATATAAGATGTTTTGCCAATTTTAAAGAAAATCTGTTCTAATATGTGGTATCTAGAGTGAAAAGAGTCAAATCGGGAGTGGAATTCGTATGAGGGCTATATCTAAATCTGAACCGATTTTCTTCAAATTAAATTAAAGATGAAATTTTCACTTTATCGTCAGGTAAAACTTGCGGTCATGATAATATATTGCCCAAAGTATTAAAGAAGTGTAGCAACAGCATTGTTCCGCTCTTGGTTAAAATTTCTAATAATATGATAATTGCGAAATCATATCCTGATATTTTTAAGATTCATAAAGTTGTACCCGTACCAAAAGGAAAAACTCGACCACGATTGACAAGTTTCGTCCAATTTCTGTATTGCCTGCTATTAATAACATTTTTGAAAGAATTCTTCACCGGCAAGTAGTTGCATATTTGGAAGGAAATGATTTACTCAACGACTGCCAATATGGCTTTCGGAAAGGTTGTGGCACAGAAGAAGCAACAGTTAATGTCCAAAATCATATACATATGCAAATTGTTGGATGAGGGTTACAGTGGCGTTACTGGAATTTTCTTTGATTTATCTAAGGCTTTTGATATGATTGACCACAAGATTCTGATACAGAAACTTCAGTATTATGGCATTTGTGGCAATGTTTTATTACTTTTTAAATCCTATCTGGAAAACAGAAAACAGTTTGTTCAGATCAAGGATAAGAAGAGCAAGTCGGTTCCGGTTGAGCATGGAGTACCCCAGGGTAGTGTGTTAGGTCCCTTGTTTTTTGTTATGTATATCAATGATTTGAAGAACTTAGAGTTGACTGGTAAGCTGTTTATGTATGCTGACGATATATGCATTTTTTATGCATACAAGTATGAAGCTGCAGTAAAACCTTACATGGAACGTGACTCAGCTCTGATAATTGAATACATGAGAATAAATAAGCTTTTTATTAATCCAACAAAAACCAAATTGATACGTTTTAGACCGCATGGTCGTTTCAATACAATATTTTCCATAAATGTCGATGGAAATGAGATACAAGAGGTAAACTCAGTAAAGTATCTAGGATTACATCTGCAATCAAACCTTGTCTGGGATCAACACATTCACCACGTGAAGTCCAAAATATCTCCTGCAATTGGTTTATTATTCAACTTCAAGTATACATTTGATCGAAATACCAAATTATTGATTTACCAAGCATTAATTCAGAGCTATATTAACCATTTGGCAATCATATATGCTCACAAAAAGAGTACAGAATTGAGATCCTTGCAACGACTCCAAAACAAAGCGTTAAAAGCTGTTGGAAATTTGCCAATAACACATTCAACATATTCTCTATATTTTGATGTTTTTCCTACCGTGTTACCAATATATGGTGTTTACAAACTCCAAACTCTTTTATATGTCTTCAAATGCCTGCATAATATAGGTCATGACACAGTAAGTTTTGTACGAAATCAAGTTTCAGTTAATACTCGTAACAACCAGCAACTGAGAGTGTCATTTTGCCGTACAGAGACAATTAAACAACGCGTTGAACATTCTGGTAGTAGAGAATTTAACAACTTGCCCCTATATATAAAATCATGTGCAATACTTTCCGGTTTTAAAATTATTTTTAAAACCTTTTTACATTCACATATTGAGGATATTTTGTCATAGATAATACGCTTCTGATATACTATTTGTCCAATATTATTTGTATGATTTTATAGAATTGTAATAAATATATATATTTTTTCTTTTGTAATGAATTATGCCAACTTGCCTCTCTAATGCCTTACGGCGCTGAGGCACCTACATATTTATGAATTATTGTATATAAAATAAATAAAAAATAGCGTTCGTCGTTGTACCGAAAAACTTCGTTGTGCAAAGTTTCATTTGGTTCTGCCTACAATTGCGACCTGTATCGTGATTACAAGAATAGATGGACAGACGGATATTGCTAACTCTCGACTCAAAAAGTGATTCTAAGTCGATCGGTATATTTAATAATGGGTCTATCTCGTTTCCTTTTGGGTGTTACAAACAAATGCACAAAGACATAATACTCTCGTGGAGTGTATAAAAATACCCTAATCCAAATAGAAAGAATTTACGAAGTCATTTGTATCCTTTTATGTTCCCATTCACCTTAAAATTATATCGTTTATGATCTCGTCTACGCTGTCTGATGCAAATTATCCCAAGAATGAATTTCGGAAAAAATCACCTTTAATACGCGACCCGTCATTTCAAAGGATAATTCTCCAAGTTTCACGATCTTTGTCAAATTTTGTATATACATATTTATTAGGCTGGGTCGTGGAAAAAGTAATGAATGAAAATTTGGATTGTTCAATGAAGTTATGGAAAATTTTTCATCCATGTGTCAAGACATCTGTATTTTTCCCGAGAATTTTTTTATATGTTGCACTTTCGTCCAACTTTTTTCTGAGTTAATATACACATGAAAGCGCTTTCAATATAAATTGTTATTCTTGTCTTAGAATAACTCATTGCTGGTATTTTTGGACGTTTAAAGTAATTTTTTGTGGTTTCACCTAGGGACGAAATATTTTATTAATCATCATTAAACAATTCAAACTTCATTTCCATGGGCTGATTGGAAATTATTTTTTATTTATAATGACCGCGACCCTGTCTAATAAAAAAGTTAGTGAATGTGGTAATGTTGCTTATGAGATTATGGAACCCACTCCTTCTTGGAATTAATATATGGAACTTAAGGCCTCTTTAAATTGTTTTGTGTCCTTACTTTTACTTAAGAATTCAGTAATGAAATTGAGGAATATAGAATGTGGACAAAATCTAACAAGAAAAACCAACTTACCGTCAATATAGCAAACATCATTTGGGCCACATTGAAGGCATGTCGCCAATTGTGATACGTCACATTGCGATAATTCTTCTTAACGCTCAAGAGCCAGCGGCACAGGACTTCGTAGTCGATATGGAAACGTTCCACGAAATCCAAATCCAAAAACATGCGTAAACAAGCCTAAATTACACAAAATCATTTATTAATAATACTCAAGTTAATCTATGTATGTATGTATAAATGTAAATAGGACAAACTCTCCACATGTAGGGGGCGGGGTGGGTCGTTGTTATACAAACCTTTAAAGTATCATCGTCTTCAAAGTGGATATCGTCAAAGCGGAAATCATGTAGACGGAAATGAGCTGCGGAAGGTACTCTGAGGCGCTGCAAAGAAAGAACACAACAAAATCAGCAAAAATCTCGGCTAAATCGTGGGCGTCTTTATTCATGCCAGTGAATGGTGGTCATTACTGGCATTGGTTTTGTTAATTTGGTCTACATTAATCATGGCCTGGCATCAATGTAAAGATGTGGCGCATCAGACGTTCCCACCTCCGATAGCCTGGCAAATTTAAATGGCATCAAATGGAGGAGGAGGTGGTGGAGTAGAAGGTGGTCTGGCCTTTGTTGTGGCTACGCTATGCCAAGCCACGTACGTTTTTCTCTTTTCGCCTGAGAAATTGATTGGAATGTCAAAAAGCAAATGAATTATGACTTTGAATAGCAGAATTCTGGGGCGAGCAGCGAGAACAAGACAAATCATCATAATTGGCATGAAATAATTGATATGCTATCACAGTTCACAGGAAATTGATTTATAAGCAAAAAATCACAACCAACCCCAAAGAAACCCAATGAAAAACTGGGCGAAAAGGTCTCAACTATAAATTGAATTCATACTGGAAAAATATGTTTTCCTTTGGGTAGAAAACAAAACGAACGAGAAATATAAAAAATGTGAACAAGCAAAATGCTCGCCGAATGCCAATTAACATATTTAATCCTTAAAGGACCTTTTTGTGTCCGACATAAAAAGGTGAACAACAAAAACTGCTACGATACGGAGCAACAAGGACATTAAACATTTAAGGCAAAAAGTATAATTTATTGTAGCATTTTGGCGCCCACAAAGTCTCCACCAACCGTTCCCAACCATTTCCTTTTTCAACCTCTCTCCCAACACCCTCACTCTGTTTACGTTTTCCGACAGTTTTAGGTAAACCACTGATTTAGTGGCGTTGAGATTTTCCGTTGCATCAACCCCAGAGAAATATGGTGTCAAAACGGGGGTAAATAAACGCAAAGTTTTTTCTTGTAAAACTTTTAAGTGTTTCCCAGGGATTATTTTCAATCCGTTTTTATATTAGCACCCTAAGTAGCGCTGAAAAGGTGTAATTGGCTTTGTTAGAACATTTGTGACGGCAAACACACAAGTTTTCTGTTTTCGGAAAATTGGAAATTTTACGAAAAATGTAGTAAGATAAAGAAAAATTCATCATAACATCAAAATTCAATTTTTTTACAGACCCATTTTCACTGGAAATCCTCCTGAGGCATGATATACTATTTTAAGTGATCGGAGAATGAAACCAGGGACTTGTACGTTCGTTGGTGTCAGCAGGATGGCGCGCCATGCTACACATCCCAGGACATAATTGAGGGGAAATCGTGTTTTCAACCGTCTCGGCAATGTCAATTGGCCACCTCGTAGCAGTGATTTGATGACGTTTGACTTTTTAGAGGGATACCGCTAAGGACCACATATAAAAATCACACAATTCCCAAAAAAGGGGAAAATAAATCCCAAAAAATTGATTTTATTTGGAAAATAACCATCATCGTTAATTTCGATCGAGGATCAGAAGACAAACAAGTAAAAATGGCCGGCCGACTTTATATACCCTCCACCATGGATTGCATTCCACAGAGGCTGTCGATTTTCGTAGAAGTCCAGTAATATAAGAGGAAAATATAAATTGTTTTAATATAGTCAAACCAAACAAATACAAAAATACTATAAATAAATATAGTATTTTTATTATTTCAAACCACGCTTTTAAGACAAAGCTACAAATACGTTTATATATTGAAATAATACTTCAAGTCAATTCAAAACCAGTAAGGAAAGGCTAAAGTCGGGCGGGGCCGACTCTATGATACACTCCACTTTCAATCCGAATACAATTCAATTCGGTGAAAGCGGGAAGGTTTTTTGTACCCTGTAAATGTATGTGTTTGACAAAAAATTTTATATCGGAAAGGACATTTGTATGAGGATATACTGAAACCTGGAACGAAATAGGTGAAATATAAAATGTATAGTTTGGCCAAAATCGGTTAAACTTATGGGAGCAACATTTGAATTTGGGCTATATTTAAATCTGAACCGATCTTACCCACTTTCACCATAGTTTTGTTTAGTTAGATTATAAGATGTTGTGCGAAATTTAAAGAAAATCGAGCACAATATGTGGCTTTTAAAGCGGCAAAAGTTAAATCGGGAGCGACATTTGTATGGGGGCTATATCTAAATCTGAACCGATCTTACCCAATTTCTGCATAGTGTTTCTAGTTGGATTATAAGATGTTGTCCCAAATTTAAAGAAAATCGGGTACAATATATGGTTTTTAGAGAAAATTCAAATCGGGAGCGACATTTGTATGGGGCCTATATCTAAATCTGAACCGATCTAGCCCGCTTTAGCCACAGATTATAAGATGTTGTGCGAAATTTAAAGAAAATCGATTAGAATGTGTGGCATTTAAAGCGGAAAAAGTCAAATCGGGAGCGACATTTATATGGGGGCTATATCTAAATCTGAACCGATCTTACCCAATTTCTGCATAGGTGTTTCTAGTAAGATTATAAGATGTTGTGCCAAATTTAAAGAAAATCGAGTACAATATGTGGTTTCTACAGACGAAAATGTCAAATCGGGAACGACATTTGTATGGGGGCTATATCTAAATCTGAACCGATTTGACCTATTTTCACCATAGATGTTCTTAGTTTAAATATAAGATGTTTTGCCAAATCTGAAGACAATCTGATACAATATGTGGTTTCTAGAGCGGAAAAAGTCAAATCGGGAGCGAAATTTGTATGGGAGCTATATATAAATCTGAACCGATCTGTCCGATATTCACCATGGGAGTTTCTAGTGGAAATATAAGATGTTTTACCAAATCTGAAGACAATCTGATACAATATGTGGTTTCTAGAGCGGAAAAAGTCAAATCGGGAGCGAAATTTGTATGGGAGCTATATATTAATCTGAACCGATCTGACCGATATTCACCATGGGTGTTTCTAGTGGAAATATAAGATGTTTTACCAAATCTGAAGACAATCTGATACATTATGTGGTCTCTAGAGCGGAAAAAGTCAAATCGGGAGAGAAATTTGTATAGGAGCTATATATAAATCTGAACCGATCTAACACATTTTTACCACAGGTGTTTCTAGTTACGATATAAGATGTTTTGCCATTTTAAAGAAAATCTGTTGTAATATGTGGTATCTAGAGTGAAAAGAGTCAAATCGGGAGCGAAATTTGTATGGGAGCTATATATAAATCTGAACCGATCTGTCCGATATTCACCATGGGTGTTTCTAGTGGAAATATAAGATGTTTAACCAAATCTGAAGACAATCTGATACATTATTTGGTCTCTAGAGCGGAAAAAGTTAAATCGGGAGAGAAATTTGTATGGGAGCTATATATTAATCTGAACCGATCTGACCGATATTCACCATGGGTGTTTCTAGTGGAAATATAAGATGTTTTACCAAATCTGAAGACAATCTGATACATTATGTGGTCTCTAGAGCGGAAAAAGTCAAATCGGGAGAGAAATTTGTATAGGAGCTATATATAAATCTGAACCGATCTAACACATTTTTACCACAGGTGTTTCTAGTTACGATATAAGATGTTTTGCCATTTTAAAGAAAATCTGTTGTAATATGTGGTATCTAGAGTGAAAAGAGTCAAATCGGGAGCGAAATTTGTATGGGAGCTATATATAAATCTGAACCGATCTGTCCGATATTCACCATGGGTGTTTCTAGTGGAAATATAAGATGTTTAACCAAATCTGAAGACAATCTGATACATTATGTGGTCTCTAGAGCGGAAAAAGTCAAATCGGGAGAGAAATTTGTATAGGAGCTATATATAAATCTGAACCGATCTAACACATTTTTACCACAGGTGTTTCTAGTTACGATATAAGATGTTTTGCCATTTTTAAAGAAAATCTGTTGTAATATGTGGTATCTAGAGTGAAAAGAGTCAAATCGGGAGCGAAATTTGTATGGGAGCTATATATAAATCTGAACCGATCTGTCCGATATTCACCATGGGAGTTTCTAGTAGAAATATAAGATGTTTTACCAAATCTGAAGACAATCTGATACAATATGTGGTTTCTAGAGCGGAAAAAGTCAAATCGGGAGCGAAATTTGTATGGGAGCTATATATTAATCTGAACCGATCTGACCGATATTCACCATGGGTGTTTCTAGTGGAAATATAAGATGTTTTACCAAATCTGAAGACAATCTGATACATTATTTGGTCTCTAGAGCGGAAAAAGTTAAATCGGGAGAGAAATTTGTATAGGAGCTATATATTAATCTGAACCGATCTGACCGATATTCACCATGGGTGTTTCTAGTGGAAATATAAGATGTTTTACCAAATCTGAAGACAATCTGATACAATATGTGGTTTCTAGAGCGGAAAAAGTCAAATCGTGAGCGAAATTTGTATGGGAGCTATATATTAATCTGAACCGATCTGACCGATATTCACCATGGGTGTTTCTAGTGGAAATATAAGATGTTTTACCAAATCTGAAGACAATCTGATACATTATGTGGTCTCTAGATCGGAAAAAGTCAAATCGGGAGAGAAATTTGTATAGGAGCTATATATAAATCTGAACCGATCTAACACATTTTTACCACAGGTATTTCTAGTTACGATATAAGATGTTTTGCCATTTTTAAAGAAAATCTGTTGTAATATGTGGTATCTAGAGTGAAAAGAGTCAAATCGGGAGTGAAATTCGTATGGGGGCTATATCTAAATCTGAACCGATTTTCTTCAAATTAAATAGCGTTCGTCCTTATACCGAAAAACATCGTTGTGCAAAGTTTCATTTGGTTCTGTCTACAATTGCGACCTGTATCCTGATTACAAGTATAGATGGACGGTCGGACAGACAGACAGACGGACATTGCTAAATCGACTCAGAAAGTGATTCTAAGACGATCGGTATAATTAACAATGGGTCTATCTCGTTTCCTTTTGGGTGTTACAAACAAATGCACAAAGACATAATACTCTCGTGGAGTGTATAAAAATAAATATTCTTATATTTGTATTTTCAGAAAGCTTAAATACCATAAATATTGGTAGACATTGGATGTTTCAGTTGGTTATATTTCCATTCTATTTTACTCCAAAAGTACAAACTTTGAAAATCCATTATCTCAAGTACATGTGCAAAATAACGTAACTTCATGATTCAACCAATTTTTGCCGCAAAAGTAGAAAGTACGAATTTGAAAAAATCTTTTAATTTGCGTGTCTATGCAGTCAGAGGAATGTATACGCAAAGTTCCATGATTCTGGCTGCGGTTATTTGGTTGGTACAATTTTTATCCCCTTTTTCCCATTTTACCACCTTTAAAGTACGACTTTCGAAAATCTCTTTTTATTTTACGTGTATACGCAGGTAGAGGGACATTCATATAGAATTTCATCATTGTTTGTAGTGTAGTTGGTACTATTTTTAACCCTCAGTATTCCTTCAAAATAAGAATTTGGAAAAATTCTTTTATTTTTCGTTTCTACGCAGTCAGAGGAATGTGTAGCTGCGGTCATTTGGTTGGTACTATTTTTATCCCCACTTTCCATTTTAACCTCAAAAAGTACGATTTCCGAAAAATCCCTTTATTTTACGTGTCTACGCAATTCGAGGAATGTATACACCTAATTTCATTATTATAGATGCAGCCGTTTGGTTGGTACCATTTTTATCCCTCTTTTCCAATTTTACTCCTTAAAAGTACGAATTTGGAGGAAATACTTTTATATTATGTATCTACTCAATTAGAGGAGTATACACATACATTTTGTGTTTCTAGCTGTTGTAGTTTACCATGTTTATCCCTTTTTGTCCCATTTAACCCTCTATGAATAAGAATCACTTTATGGTGTTTGTATTAGGGGGAATGCGCATACCCAATATCAAGTAAGTACAAGCAGAAATATTGAAAAAAATGCTTAAATACTCTAAAATATTAGGGATTATTATGGGTATTTGTAGTCCTTGTGAGGGAAAAATGTTTCCCTTTTGGACCGATTTCACCCAGTTTCAATCCCATCCGATCTACGACTATAAGACGCATTTATGGAAAATTTGGACGACCTAGCCCCTCTCGTTTAGATGTTAGTGTGCTTTCAACAGACGGACGGACATGGCTAGAATTTTATGACGATCAAGAATATATATACTTTATACGGTCTCAGGTCGATATTTCAAGGTGTTACAAACGGAATGACAAAGTTAGTATACCCCCATCCTGGAGGTGGAGGGTATACAAACGGGATTTATATTCTATTTTCTCTTTGACATTTCTTCCGATATTCGCTGCAAACTAAAGTTCTTTTCTTCAAATTTCTCCTTTCTTCAGTATTTCTGGTTAAGATAATAGGTCCGATCGAAATTGTGAGTATCGAGGTGACTATAGAAATTTTTTAAATATTAACTAAGTTAATAAATATCGGGCTTTTATTAGAAACACAGTTTCGTTGGAAGCCTCAGAATAAAGAGGCCTGGAAACTCGCCTGTTGGAAAAAACATTTCTTCAGTCAACGTTCCATACAATTGAGGAACAAAATAATCGGCAGTCTTGGCTCTATAGTGCTGGTCGTTCTTATTTTTAAAGAAGTAAGAACCATCGGTCGGCGCACCAATCACAGAGTTCTTGTGTATGTAAAGTGTTTTGGGAACCTCTCGTGACTTCTCCTCATTCGAAATGTGGCAAATCTGATTATTGACATGTCCATTGAGCCAAAAATGAGCATGATACTCTGCTCAGTGATGGGACTTTCTTTTGGCAATTGCCAAAAATGATTTCTTGTAGATGTAACGATGTCTCGTGAACCTTTCATGGATTCTCCTCACTACAAATGTGGCAATTTTTCTAATTGGCAAGTCCATTGAACCAAACCTCATACCCTGTTCAGTTTATCTACTCTTTTTTGGCTATTTCGATAAAAAATTATTATTGGCTAGACGAAGAGTGCAACGACGCTGAAATTGAAATGTCTAAAATTCCTTAATATAGGGTGTAAGCAATTCGACCTTTGCCAAACGGGAAAAAGTCTTATGCTCGTTTGCCTCTACATTGTCGGTTGGTTGGTGTTACAGTGAATATCTGTACAAGTTTGTGGTTTGGGGGTAAACCTATGTCAAACAGTTGGACATTTTGCGAAAGTGTTCCATTTTCTTCTTTTCCGCTTGTTTGTTTGTTTGCTTGGAAAACCTTTTATGATTCATTGGGGTATTGGGCACACACAAGAGACCTACGAAGTATGTAAGTAAGTACTGCGGTGGATTTTGATTTTGAATTTATTTATGATTTATTTTTGTTGTAGCTCTGGTTGTGGTTGTTGTTGTTGTGCAGACTTTAGTTGTTCACTTCAGTTTAGACATTTTTAAGGGCTTTCGTGAAAGGAGTAGGCACTCTTAAGACATTGATTTCGCATTTGAAAGGGATCTTTTTATTATAATTGGTTATGGAGATGACTGTTCAAATATTAGCACATATCGGCGTTTTTGTTTGTGCCAGTGTAAATATTCTGACATTCGATTTATTCAAACAAGGACAAGGCGGGATGCTGGGCTTTTCAGGAAAGGATTCCCATTACTTGGTGGGATTGGTGATTCTGACGAACTTTCAGTTATGGCTGAGAAAGATTGGGTTGTAAATCTCGATAATTTCATGGATATCAGCCAGATCAACTGGAACCTTTGGGCGAGCCCTGGCAAGAGTCTGGAGAAAGTTACTCCTGGGTGTGCATCTTGCTCAGACAACATCAACCCCGATTAAATCCATCATGAAAATTGTTTTAAACAAACAGACCACTTATGTTCGGCATATCTCCTAGCTTATGTCTCCTTTAAAAATTAATTATAATTATCTCCAAAAGAGGACAACCATTTGGCCACATTGGAGGGCTGAGTAAATCTGTTTTTGCAGATAAGGCACATACACACGCATAGACTCACAAATAACCCCAAAACACTTTAGGGTCCGAACAGCTGTTTGCCGCTTCTAATTACGGCCATAAATTCAATAAATACCAACAGATGCAAAGCAAATGATAAACTAGGAAATTATGGTAATTGGGGACGACGACACACACATACACAATCATATGATTCCCAGTAACCCTTCCTTTATTGTCAACCTCTCAACCATCAGACAAGGTGTGGGGGGGGGGGGGGGGGTTGGCGCACAGTGTATTATCAACGCCAAAAACTCCCAAATTTCATGCGGCCAAATCTCGACTTTACTGATTGAATTTTGCAAAGAACATTCTTACTAAGCATATTCTTAGAGATGTTGCCAATACCGAGGCTAATTTTAGCTGTGGATGCATTTAAAATTTATAAATTTGAAAATTTCAACATAATGGATGTTATTTTATTGGGATGTATCTCGCAAACCATGTGTCGTATTGAAATTTCATTTAGTTCGTGGAAAACAAGAGCTCTTGAGGTGTTCTTTTGCATTTAAAAAATTGTAATTAGGTTTTTGCTTTCCATTTCTGCCAGTTATGTTTACCTGAAGGTTGTATTTATTTAGTATTGCCAATTTTCTACAGAATAAAACTATATTCGCGAGGTCGACCGATGCCTCGGCATTTTCAAATTTCGTTAAAGTATTGTCTCATTTATTCATTTTGAAATGAATATTCTGCTTATAGCTGCCAACATCGATTTAATTACTGAAATGGCAAAACCTTCTAAGCCAAAAATGAAGCAATACTTTCTTCGTTGCTCTCTGTTAATGTATTTTGGAAAATTTACCTTAGGGATGTAAGGTTTAATGACATGCGAGCGTATGTAAATATAGGGCCGATATTAATCTTAAGTTATTTGAAAAGTTAAATGACATCGATTAAAAAATAAATTAATTTTTATCAAAAAATTTCGAAAATCGTAAAAAACTGAAAATTTTATTTGGGCGTTGGGCGTGGCACTGATAATTATACCCTCCACCTCCAGGATGGGGGTATACTAACTTTGTCATTCCGTTTGTAACACCTAGAAATACCGACATGAGATCCTATAAAGTATATATATTCTTGATCGTCATAAAATTCTAAGACGATCTAGCCATGTCCGTCCGTCTGTCCGTCTGTTGAAAGCATCTAAACGAAAGGAGCTAGAACGTTCAAAATTTCCATAAATGCGTCTTATAGTCGTAGATCAGTTGGGATTGAAACGGGGCGAAATCGGCCCAAAGGGACAAAATTTTTCCCTCACAAGAACTAAAAATACCTAATATTTTAGCGTATTTAAGCATGTTTTTTGAATATGTCTCTTTATATTTGCTTGATATTTGGTATGCGCATTCCCCTTATAGCAAAAACGTGCACCATAAAGTGATTCTTATTTGTAGGGGGTGAAATGGGGCAAAAAAGGGATAAAAATGGTACATATTAAACGATAACAGTTAGAAACACGAAATTCGGTGTGTACATTCCTCTAATTGAGTAGATACATAGTATAAAAATATTTTTTCCAAATTCGTACTTTTAAGGGGTAAAATGGGACTAGAGGGATAAAAATGGTACCAACCAAACTGTTGTACCTAGAATAATGAAATTCGGTGTATACGTTCCTCTGATTGCAAAGACAAGTAAAATACACGGATTTTTCAAAATTTGTACTTTTTGGGGTTGAAATGAAAAAAGGGGATAAAAATAGTACCAATCAAATGACTGCAGCTAGAGTCATGAAATTCGGAGTATACATTCCTCTGACTGTGTAGACACGGAAAATAAACTGATTTTTCAAAATTTGTACTTTTTGGGGTCCACATAGAAAAAGGGGATAAAAATAGTACCAACCAATTGACCGCAGCTAGATTCATGAAATTCTGAGTATACATTCCTTTGACTACGTAGACATGGGAAATAAAAGTATTTTTTCCAAATTCGTACTTTTAAGGGGTAACCAAACGGCTGTACATAGAATAATGAAATTCGGTGTGTACATTCCTCTAATTGAGTAGATACATAATATAAAAGTATTTTCTTCCAAATTCGTACTTTCAAGGGATACAATGGGTACGGTGGGATAAAAATGGTACCAACCAAACGGCTACAAGAAGAATGAAATTCGGTGTATACATTCATCTGATTGCGTAGACACTTTAAATAAACAGATTTTTCAAAATTCGTACTTTTTGGGATTAAAATGAAAAAAGGGGATAAAAATAGTACCAATCAAATGATCGCAGCTAGAGTCATGAAATTCGGAGTATACATTCCTCTGACTGCGTAGACACGGAAAATAGACGAATTTTTCGAAATTCGTACTTTTTGGGGTTAAAATGGAAAAAGGGGATAAAAATAGTACCAATCAAATGACCGCAGCTAGTGTCATGAAATTCGTAGTATAAATTCCTCTGACTACATAGACACGCAGAATAAAAAGTTTTTTCCAAATTCGTACTTTTTTCTTTTACGGCAAAAATTGGTTGAATCATGAAGTTAGGTTATTTTGCACTATGTACGTCTGATAATGGATTTTAAAAATTTGTGGTTTGGAATTTAAATAGAATGGAAATACAACCAACTGTAGCACCCACTATCAACCAACATTTATGGTATTTAAGCTTTTTGAAAATATAAGTATAAGAATATTTATTTTTTGAATTGACGTATTGGTAGCCTTGCCTTACAAGCGTGGTTTGAAATAATAAATATTTTATATTTATTTATAAAATTATTTTTTCAATATTTGACGTATTGGTAGCCTTGCCTTACAAGCGTGGTTTGAAATAATAAATATTTTATATTTATTTATAAAATTATTTTTTCAATATTTGTATTTGTTTTGGTTTGGCTATATTAAAAAATTTATGTTTGCCTGTAATTTTACTTCACTTCTACGAAAACCGACAACCTCTGTGGAATGCAATCCATGGTGGAGGGTATATAAAGTTCGGCCCGGCCGAACTTAACGCCGTTTTTACTTGTTTTTATATAATTATGGACTCAAATGAAATCACTGGTAATAATTTGTATTCACATATATATTAAAATAAGAAACTTATGACATTTTTTCATTTTATGTTAAATGGGAGGTAGGCGTGGTTGTGGGCGGATTTAAACAAACAAATTATTTTTAAACTAATTTGAGGTTATATCTATTTTTTCTAATTATTGCCGCAGCTTGTATGAAAATATGCCACTGTGCGGCGGAGGGTGGAGAACGCCTCCAAGCCGCCAATTGCTACATTAAGCCGAATAACAAAAAAAAAACAACAACAAGTATTTGCCAACTTACCCTCAAGCGATGAGCCTCATCCATGGTGGCCGACGCATGATAACTTAGAACCTCCAGAGTAACGCTTTGTTTGGCCATGGCCACAATGGCCTTCTCGTACATGTGCGTGTTGTGGATGCCCATGCCACAGAATATGGCGAAGGCTTCAACAAAGTTTTCGTCGTTTTTGGTGAAAGTCTGTAAAACACACACACACACATACAAACACAGGAATTATTATTAAATTAGCCTCCTTCACCTCGGAGGAAATTTCTCATTTAAAAACTTACCAAGTTATCAAATTTGTTAATCAGCTGAATGACTCCGATAATCTGGCCCAGCGAGTTTTTAATGGCCATGCACAGAATGGACTTGTGCTGGAAGCTGGAGCTCTCATCCACACTGGGATCGAAGCGGTCATCGTCATAGGCATTCGGTATATTGACAGTCTAAGGAAGACAATAACAATCAAAAAATTCCAACACTCTACCATACCACCCCACACCACCCATTAATGGATGAGGTGTCTTTTAAATGTACCTCGCCCGTGGTGGCCACATGTCCCGTTATGCCCACATTGATGGGGAATCTCGACTCGAAGGGGCTGGTGCGATTGGTCGACTCCTCCTCGCTCAGGTCATTGGCTTCGAAGTCGAAGACGCGCGAGAAGCTGCCCTTGGAGGCTTCGTGCACTAATAGGATTTGTACTCTTTGGCATTGTATTAGACTCTGCATATGGGTGAGGATGCGGAAGACCATGTGCTCGATGGTGCTCTGCTCCTCGAATATCATGCGTGCCAAGTCGAGCAGCACCTGATTGCGTTTGATTTCCAGCTGTGATTTCTCATAGAGTTGAGCGTTGCGTAAACCAATACCACAGAATTGCAAATAGGAAGCAAAAACCTTGAGATCGAATGAAAAGAAGAAGAAGAAGAAACAAAAACAACAATAAAATAATGAACAACATGACGTGATGTAGTAGAGTAACTGTGTTAACGAAGGAAAATTTTCGCCGCCACTTAAATCTGAAAGGAAAGTTTTCAGGTTTCCCTTTCGGCGGAGGTGTGTTGTGCTTTAAAATATACTCGCAATTTGCCTAATTAAAGTATAATTTAAAGGGCGAGGGGAAATTAATTACATTTTAAAATAAAAAAATAAACGCTCATTAGGCCACATTTGCGGCTAAAAACTTTTTTATCTAGATCTACACGTGGATTTATGATGATTTAAAAATAGAGAAACACGGAGAGAGAGAGAGAGAGGTGGAAAGTTATACTTGTTTGATTTTAGTAAACAGGCCAAAAACACAACGTTAGGCTACCAAAAAAGGAAATAACGAAAATCCATGATAGTTCACAATAACATATGTAATTTAGCTAACGTTCCTAAAATCTCACCTCTATTAAAATTTCGTACACTTTCTATTTACTTTTATCCCGAAACTTGTGCTATTTTATATTTGTATGATAAAGGACAACTTTCTCTTTGGAATATTGTTATGATAAAACATTCAACATTTATTTCCATGGTGAATGTCTCAATACCTACTTTGTAACATTACAAACTATTACATTAATTTTTGGTCATGGAAATCTCTAATATACAGAAACCTACTAAAACTGTATAGTCAGTTTTTAATTTGAAGTATATAATTATTCATAAATTGTTTGTAATTTGTCTGCTAGTCCTATAAACGCAGCATTGATAACAAAAAAAGTTTAATCCCTCATTATCCTTCAAAGCAAACGGTAGAATTATTTCGAAAAATATATTTTACGGGGCGTACTGTTCTTCAATACAAATCAAAATTTCATTTTTCTACGTTAATTCATTTATTTTTATACACTCCACGAGAGTGTTATGTCTTCGTGCATTTGTTTGTAACACCCAAAAGGAAGCGAGATAGACCCATTTATCAGATTGTTTTCAAATTTGGCAAAACGTCTTATATTTAAACTAGGAACACCTGTGTTGAAACAAGGATAAATCGGTTCAGAATTATATATAGCTCCCATACAATTTTCTGCCCCAGCAACCACGTATTTTCACCGAATTTATTCAAATTGAGCATAACACGTTATACTTGAACTGGAACAACCTCTTGTGTAAGTGGGTCACAACATTCCATGTTTGGATATATCCCCGATTCAAATATTCTACTTGATTTGACAAATTGGGTCATGTCATATTAGCCTATGATTAGGAAGCATACAAAAATCCTTCCCGTTTTCTATTTAATACCGGAATGAATTGTATTCTGATAGAAAGTGGAGAGTGGAGTAAAAATTATAAATTATTCAGGATTTATAAGTGATCACAAAATATCCTTCTTTTAGCTCCCACGGCTATAGTTTAGAAGTTATGGCCCATTTAAAAATTATAAAATATTCAGGATTTATAAGAGATCACAAATTATCCTTCTTTTAGCTTTCAGGGCCAATTTTTTTTTGAAGTTCTGGCCCATTTAAATATTATAAAAAATGCAGGATTTATGGGTGATCACAAATTATCCTTCTTTTAGCTCTGAGGGCTATATTTTAGATGTTATGGCCCATTTAAAAATTATAAATTATTCAGGATTTATAAGTGATCACAAATTATCCTTCTTTTAGCTCCCAGGCCTATAGTTTAGAAGTTATGGCCCAGCCTTTCCTTACTTGTTTAGAATTATTTTATATAAATATTTATGCCTTTTTATATACCCTTAAAATTGCAAATATTAAAATTAATTGCTTATCGAAAAAAAATTGATATTTTTATTACATTTGAGATACAAAATAACAACGTTATGTACTCAGTTTTTATTGGGTCCCGATTAGATTTTATAGGACATACAAATTCATGTCCTTCAAACTTTTTTATAGATTTGCTGCGACATTTATGTGAGAGCTTGACTGATTTGGATCCTTAAAAAATGTTAAGTCCTCTTCAACGGAAACAAGACCAGAAAATTCGAAACTGAGTACATACATTTTGGCGTTCAAAATAAAAAATAAATACATTCGTAAATTTATTAATAAGTAAATAAATCGATAAATATATAAATTCATAAATATGTAAAACGATAAGTACATAAATCCTAAAATAAGTAAATAAATCGATAAAAAAAACTATATAGATAAAGACATATGTATAACCATAAAAACGTAAATCGACAAATAATGAAGTCGATTAGTAAAAAATCGATAAATAAATATATCGATAGATAGATAAATAAATATATAAATAAATCGATCAACAATAAAAGGACCAATAATCAATATTTATACTATAATAAATATATAAAATTAAATATATAAATCGAATAAATATAAATCTATGAATAAATAAACCGATAAGTACTCATATCGATATATATATATATATATATATATATATATATAAATCGACAAATGAATAAACAATAAAAAGCCTATAATAAATAGTTATATCATCCCTATCCCTATTAATATTATAAAACCTTAGTGTAAGTCTGTCTGTCTGTCTGTCTGTTTGTTTGTTCCGCAATCACGTGTAAACGGCTGAACCGATGTTGTTGAAATTTTTAGTACAGATAGATGCAGGTCTGGAAGGAACTATAGGCTAACGAATTTTTAAAAATTTGCTCTGTGGGCGGAGGGGGCGTGGCAATAGTGTTTTTGGGAGCTAGAAGGCTGAAAATTGGAGCATATATATTACTGACCACGAGAATGATAAATATGATGCCGAAATTTAGATTTTCGTTTTGTGGGCGAAGTGTGCGTGGCAATAGTGTTTTTGAGCTAGAAGGCTGAAAATTGGAACGTATATATTTCTGACCACGAGAAAGATCAATTTGATGCCGAAATTTGGATTTTCGTTTAGTGGGCGTGGCTTTAGTGTTTTTTAATCTAGAAGGCTGCAAATTGGAACGTATATATTACTGACCACGGGAAAAAAGTGTTTTTTAGCTAGAAGGCTGAAAATTGGAACGTATATATCACAAACCACGATAATATCAATATGATAAGATCAATATGAAACCTGATTTTAATTTTAAAATTTGTTTTTTTTTGCCTGGCTAGTAATAAATAAATAATCCAAATAAATAAATCGATAAAAATAAATAAATCGAATAAATATACATCTATCAATATAAAATTAAATGAATAAATATAAATCTATCAATAAATAAATCGCTTGACTGAATAAATAAATAAATAAATAGGCAACAGGGTAGCCTAAGGAAATGACGACCTGCTAATGCATATAGGAGACTGGTTGAATCTGAGGGACTAACAGCAAGGCGTACATGGCTTATTTCACGCCTTAGCATTAGATAGACAACATTTTAACTTGTTGTTGAGGCCCTGTGTTCCAGCGATAAACTAAGAGATTTAAATAATAATAACAAATTAATCGATTGACAACAAAATCGATATCGGTCTTTTAATTTTTTCGAGCCATTATTCTTTCAGTATATCTAAGTTATTTGGAGAGATTAACCAATTTTTTCTCGAATAGTTATCTAGTTTTATTAACATTCAATAAAATATATTATTATTTATGGCATATACATTCTTAAATACTGAAGCTATAAAATGTAGAATTTTTAAAATAATGAAATGAAAATTTCCCACAAAAAACACTAAAATCTCCTTAACAAAATTTTAATGGACATTTTGAAATGTGAAAACACCGTTATACTTCTTGTTGACCATCCATTGAAGAATGCATCACAGTCTTAAGAAATGACAATAATAAAATAAGTAGAATAAAATAAAATTTAAGAATATGTTTGAAATTATACTTAAACCCATTCAAATTGATCCATAAATATCTATACTATTATTAAATTTTATTCAAAACGGCGAAATTTTAAGGAATGCCGGTCATTTATCTAAAAAATTATATTTTAGAGATTAATTTACATGTTTTAGGAATTATGGAATTTTTATATAAGGTATGTTTTTTTTCAAAAGCAAAAATATTACACTTGAACCAGATGATATACGTCTGAAACTATAGGTGAAATGAAATTAATTGGCGTTTTTAGTTTTTTCCTCCATTTCCAGTTGTCCCTTAAAAGGAAAAAGGAAAAGATCCAAAAGAAAAAAAATCATTTTTTTAGATACTTATTCTCATCCTATTCTACCGGTATAAATGCCTCAATAAAGAAGATAATCTGTGCTAAAATACTTCAGATTTAATCTAAAGAGTGATTTTTTTGAGGTTAGGATTTTCATGCATTAGTATTTGACAGATCACGTGGGATTTCAGACATGGTGTCAAAGAGAAAGATGCTCAGTATGCTTTGACATTTCATCATGAATAGACTTACTAACGAGCAACGCTTGCAAATCATTGAATTTTATTATCAAAATGCGTGCTCTGTTAAGAAAGTTCAGAAAGAAAGAAATTGTGTTCAGCGACGAAGCTCATTTTTGGCTCAATGGGTACGTAAATAGGCAGAATTGTCGATTTTGGAGTGAATATCAGCCAGAAGCATTGCAAGAGCTACCAATGCATCCAGAAAAAGTCACAGTTTGGTGCGGTTTATGGGCTGGTGGCATCATTGGACCGTACTTCTTCAAAGATGATGCGAATCGTAACGTAACTGTGAATGGTGAGCGCTACCGTGAGATGATATCCAACTTTTTTTTGCCCAAAATGGAAGAACTGAACTTGGTTGACATGTGGTTTCAACAAGATGGCGCTACATGCCACACAGCTCGCGATTCTTTGGCCATTTTGAGGGAAAACTTCGGAGAACAATTCATCTCAAGAAATGGACCGGTAAGTTGGCCACCAAGATCATGCGATTTGACGCCTTTAGACTATTTTTTGTGGGGCTACGTCAAGTCTAAAGTCTACAGAAATAAGCCAGCAACTATTCCAGCTTTGGAAGACAACATTTCCGAAGAAATTCGGGCTATTCCGGCCGAAATGCTCGAAAAAGTTGCCCAAAATTGGACTTTCCGAATGGACCACCTAAGACGCAGCCGCGGTCAACATTTAAATGAAATTATCTTCAAAAAGTAAATGTCATGGACCAATCTAACGTTTCAAATAAAGAACCGATGAGATTTTGCAAATTTTATGCGTTTTTTTTAAAAAAAAAGTTATCAAGCACTTAAAAAATCACCCTTTATATGCATTAGTTTAGTATTAAGTTAAGTTTTTCCTTTTTAAGTAAAATATGATTAAACTAAATAAACTAAGGTGTAAGCTTGAAATGGTTGTTAATGCTGAACTAATACAGAAGTATTATATTAGAAGTATTTTTAATTTAATTTTATCATAGGCTGAGAATAAGTATTTAAAATAATTTTGAAAGAATTGTATCCTTTGGAACTTTAAAGTCGTTTAAACAAGATGAGGGAATGAAGAACTAGAAACGCCAAATAATTCTACATTGCCTATAGTTTTATACGTATGTATATCATACGCTTCAAGTGTAACGACGTTTTTTTAAATTGTCATACGGTGTAATATTTGCTACACTTTTTATAATTCCTCTCCATCTCTCCACACATACCCTACATAATTCTCTGGTATTCCGCGATTCTAGAACTTTGTTTGAGAGCCATTAATTTATTTTCATATAGTGGGCGATTAATAGTGGCTTAACTGGCCCTAAAGCTTTCTATATTTCTGTCGCTGAACCATTTCTGGCCAACTATGTCATTTCCTTATAGATTACAGCGCCCTGGTACCATAATAGCCCGACTACTTAATCAACGTATTGCAATATTGCTATAGGTTGGGCCATTTAAAATTTTAAATTTGAACTGCCGATTACTTTGATTTACATCTCGATAGTTATGTCAATAAGCAAAATTGCAGCATATGTGATTCAGAGAACCCACACGCCAATGCATCCACAACGAGTAACTGTTTGGTGTGGATTTTTGGCTGTACTGAAAAATTGGGTTGATCGGATGAGGTACTGCCGAGCCAGTTGTGGTAGTCATATGAATGATATTGTGTTCCATTATTAAATGACAAAGTTCTACCTTTCCAATAAAACCAGAAATTTGAAAAAATAGTCAGTACTTTTTTATAGCCCATTCTAATTTAAAATTTTAAATGACCTAACCTATAGTAATCAATGTTATGGTTAAAACATTTGTGTTTTGGAGGTTTTCATAAAACGAAACAAAAGCTCCACTATTTTCTCCATACAAATCTAGCCACAATGAATTGAAATGATGTCTGATGCCAGACTACTTTCTCGAGCCACTGTATACACATAGTGCCTGTGCAATACGTTGTTCAAAAGTATTAAGTTCTCTCAAATGTTTTATAAACATCAAAGTCGTACGAGATGGTTTTAATCTTCGCTTCGTATCCTTCATCCGTTACCACTGATAACACTTGTCGATGAGAATGAGAAGCAAAAAATATTTCAAACATTTCTTTAGATTAGTTTATCCTTTGAAAGAGAAACTACTCAAGTTGCCATCATTTCTACGAATTGGATATCTAAAGAGCATAATATGTGCCCTGTACAAATATTAAACAGAAACAGGAAATAATCTGCAAGGTTTTATACATACATACTACACCCTACATGGGTGGGGGAATTCACAACCTTTGTAATATGACAGTGTATTGTCTATTTCAAAATAGATAATAGTGTTGTTTTTTACAGGTCGCTTAAAGCGCATCTAGCAAGTTGTCATAGAAAATATAAATGACATTATATGACATTTACATTTCCCATCAGATCATTAGGTTTGGACCATTACTTCAACCGTGTTTAAGGACAGATTTGCCTTCAGCGATGAAAACTTAATAAGCCAAAATGCATTCCATATAAGTGACCAAGACCAATGTTATTTTGCAAAATTATAATTCCCAGCCACTACGTCCTCTGCGATAATACCACCCAGAGAACTTCATGGTGTAGCATGTATCAGATTCGCAATGCCTGCATACGTTTCTTGTGGTTTGTTTTTATTTCAAGTGTTTAACATATTCTTTTTCTAATGCTTGTTTAAAATTAAACACATTCGGCAAAACTTGCCATCATTCTTTTTCCATGCTAAAAACAAAAGAAAACTTTTCATCTTGTCTCGAAGGAAAAGCATAGAGCAAAGCCGTAAGAGAAAAGTTTCAGCTTGAAAATGAAACATGACCTATTGGTTTAGTTTCGAAGTTTAAGGATTTATCAAACAACGACGATGAGTTTCCTTGTAAAACAAGTTTTAAAGTTTAGAAAGAAAGTGAAAGTTTCTAGTATCATTAAAATGTCCACCTCTCCCACTTAATACCGAAAAGGACGAGAGAGTTATACAAGAGTGTGTTGGAAAGCCACAGGCTTCTTCCTACCTACATATGCGCACATAATATGGGTAAATGAAATTACTTATTTACCATAAAGGACTTTGGAACTATTCAGACTGGCTAATTGTTTTCAAATAGGTTGACAAACACAGCACAGGTGTGATTAAATAGTTCAACATTTAATATAATGGCAGGGCATTTGTTTGCCAGGAGAAAGTTAAGATAATGATATGAAAAAAAACTGTGTCCGAGACCTAAAACATATCTTTTTAAATTTGTTCTTAAAATTCATAAAATCAACGTACACAATTTTTGTACACTCCATTAGGATATTATGTCTTTGTGCATTTGTATGTACCATCCGAAAAGAAGAGAGACAGACCCAATGTTAAGTATACCGATCGACTTAGAATCGATTTAGCCGTCTGTCTGTCTGTCCGTCCGTCCCTCCATTTAGATCGAAATTATTGTCCTATCCTAACAAAAATTGACACCAGTGAGTTTTGTGGCCAAAGGACTAATTTGAAGCAAATCGGTTTAGATTTAGATATAGCTCCCATACAAATGTGGCTCTCGATTTGGATTTATCCTCTCTAGAATCAACATATTTTAGCCGATTTGCTTCAAATTGGCACAGGCCCCTATAATTCAACTAAAGGGTGATTTTTTACCTATTATCTTTTTAGCAACACTGGTTTAAACAGCTGACGCACGTTTCGTGTTTTGTTTCACTGCCAAACATCTTCAGTTTGGTCTATAATTTAACAATGAATCGACTTACAAAGGAACAACGCCTGCAAATTATTGAATTTTATTATCAAAATGCGTGCTCTGTTAAGAATGTTCATCGCGCGCTTTCATTTTATGGTCAGTTTAATCGACCCACTGAAGCGGCTATTCCGGCTATTGTGACTAAATTTCGCACCAAATTTACATGGTTGGACATTAAACCACCAACACGCTTACGTAGAGTGCGAACTGAAGAAAATATCGCAGCTGTATCGGCCAGTGTTAATGATGACCATCAATTATCGATTCGTCGCCGTTCACAGCAATTGGGCCTCTGTTACTCAAAAGCGTGGAAATGCCAAAATTGGACTAAGCGGATGGACCATTTGAGGTGCAGTCAAGGTCAACATTTGCATGAAATAATTCTCAAACATTACTATCGATTCAAATAAAGATTTCATGCATTTTTCTGAATTTTATGTGTTTTTTTTTTGAAAAACTTTCCTATAGGTTTTAAAAAATCACCCTTTATATACTTTGTAGATCTGTCATGAATATTTCAAGGTGTTACAAACGGATTGACAAAGTGAATATATACTGGATAATTTATATGGACTGTATAAAATCAACCCAATCAATATTAAAACACCCGCGTTTATAGGCGCAAGGAATGGTATCAGGAAGTCGAACACGCCCAACTTTAGCCTTTTTTTACTTGTTAGTTGATGCAGTTCGACCATTTTCTAACCGAAATTACAATATCTGCATTTCTAAATTTAATACAATTTTAAATCAGAAATTTTCCTAATTTATGACAGTAAATTATACTGGCATATTGAATTGCACCTTTTAACTATTCTTCTCATATATATGATTCAACGGATACATCCGGATAAACAATGTTATATTCCAAGTAGTACACAAAAAACACAAAATACTTTTTCGCAGTGGATTGCTTTTTGCAATAATATTATTACAATTTTTGATTAAATTACATATTTGTGTTAATAGTTTGTAATTTCCAAAATATATTTTTAATTGTGCCTTTTCGTTTTACAACAGATGTGCTTTCGTTATTACTTTAGGTTGAAAGGTTCAAAAATGAAACAAGAGAAAAAGTAGTAACTTTGGCAGCATTTTCAATTTTAAAGTGTTGGCAAAAACCTGCCATTATTACTTTCTGAAAATATGTTCCTCCAAAAATGGACTTTTTGCTTCTCAAATTGGTGTTTGGCCCCATCGCAGAGTGTATTATCAGCGGCAAAAACTCCCAAATTTTAAGCTCCAAAATCTCAACTTTACTGATTGAATTTTGCAAAGAACATTCCTATTAAGCATATTCTACAAGATGTTGCCAATATCACGGCTAAATTTTGCTGTGGATGCATTTGAAGTTCATAAATGCTAAAATAGTTGCAAATATCATCATAATAGAGGATATTTAATTGGAATGTATATCGTATTGACATTTCGTAGAAAATAGGAGCTCTAAAGGTGTTCTTTAGCATTTAAAAAGTTTAATTAGGTTTTTGCTTTCCTTTTCAGCCAGTGGTTTATCTGAAGGTTGTATTTATTTAGTATTGTTAATTTCTACAGTATATTCGCGAGGCCGATCGATGCCTCGGCATTTTTTTATTTATTAAAAAAAATATTCTGCAAACTTCGATTTAATTGCTGAAATGGTAAAACCTTCTAAGCCAACAATGAATCAATACTTTTTTCGGTGTTCTCTGTTAATGTATTTTGAAAACTTTATTTAAAGCATACCTTAGGGATATAAGGTTTTATGGCATGCTAGCGCATGTAAATATTTGGTCGAGATATTAACCTTAAGTTAAGATATAAAGTTACAATAGCCGTTTGTCATCGATTAAAAAAAATAATAATAATTTTTATCAAAAAAATTCGATAATCGTAAAAAACTAAAATATTTATTTGGGTGTGGCACTGACAATTTGTGTTAAATGGTGGACTCAAACAAAAAAATACTGGTAATGACTTGTATTAGCATATATATTAAAATAAGAAGAGGTTGGCATGGTTGCGTACGGATTTAAACAAAAAATTGTCTTTGATCTAATTTGACGAAATTTCAAGGTTCTAGTTCTATTCCTTCAAATTTTTGCCGCAGCTTGTATGAAAATATTCCACAGTGCATTGATAACACTGTCCGACAGTCCACATTACACTCTAACCAAATGATATACGTTTGAAACTATAAGTTAATTAGCGTTTTTATTAGTTTTTCATTTCCTCATCTTGTTGTCCCTTAAAAGGACTACAAAGTTCCAAAAGATACAATTTTTCGAAAACTATTTGTAATACTTATTCGCAACCTATGAAATTAAAAAAGAGATTGTGTGCTAATAACACTTCCAATTGCTAGCTTCTATCTGTATTAGTTTAGCATTAACAACCATTTCAAATGTTCCCTCTTAAAAAGTAAAATATGAATAAACTAAATGAATTATGGGGGGAATTTCTAAACTAATACAGATAGAAGCATGAAATCTGATGTATTTTTAACAGATATTCTCCATTTTAATTTGGCTTTAATGCCGTTATCATAGGGGAGAGAATAAGCATTTAAAATAATGTTTGAAAAACATTATACTTTGGAATTTTTGTAGTCCTGTGAAGGGACAACAGGACGAAGAAATGAGAAACTAAAAACGCCTAGCATCTCCATTTTGCCTACAGTTTCATAAGTATATCATCCGGCTCAAGTGTAACGACTTTTTTTTCCAAAAATTGTCGTACGGTGTAACAATTCCGACAAAATATGACTCGTTGTGTGTTCCCGGAAATTTACAATGACTTTTATGAGTTTTATTTAGCTTTCCCTTATCAAATCAAATACTGCTTCAATGGATGAGTTTCCTAGTTACTAAGAGCACACACACTCGCTCGCACTCTTTCCTTTTCATATTTCCAAAATAACTTTCAACATTTTTAGATTATTGGGATTATTTTCTATATATTTTTTTTCTTGCTTGAGCTTACCTTTTCGTCAGTTTCCGAGAAACATTCACCATTTAATTTATTAATCACTTGGGCCACACCAATGACATCACCCGACGAATCCTTGATTGGCATACAAAGCAATGCCTTCGTGCGATAGCCGGTCAATGTATCGATTTCGCAATTAAAGCGTTCATCCTGAAAAAGAGAAAGAAGGAAAGAATGAATGAATGAATGAGTGACTGACAAAATGGAAAAGCGTGTAAAAAATATGAAAACAAAAAATAAAAGAATTTAAGAAGATTTATAACAAGGGTATGGGAACAGGAGGTGGTGCCGAGAAATAAATCGATTTCATCAAGAGGGATTCCTTTTCTGCTACTCAGGGGCAACATTCATTAACCAATGTTTACGACCCCACCATGACTGGATTTTAAATTTCGTTACTCACGAACATCGTGCTTACTTGACATGTGCGGTATGTAATTAATCTTAGTTCATACATATGTTGTTCTTCCTCATTCGTCTTTTAACAAATAACGACAATGTATATGACAAAACAAAGGAAAGAGGATGGCAAATACATATGTACACATATACATTCGCCTTGACTACATATCCTTACATCCTTACACGTGCTATACACTCACTCTCTGTGTGTGCGTCTCTCTTCCCGGAACAATGAAATTCCAGTTAAAAACAATAACGAGTTCACATATCCTCCAAAACGGAAAACGGAAGGGGTTCGATGGAGTGCGGGAGGGGAAAATATCTAAAAGATTTACAACATTGTCGAATCCTCAATGCATGGTGCAGCAGCGGCCATATCTTCAGATATTCGTGTAAGTGTGTAAGTATATTAGGTTGGGATGAATTTGAAACCTATTTTGGTTACTACTAGGGTTTGGGGTTTCCAGGAGTTTTTTTAATTTCCCGGTAAACCGGAAATGAATAGTTTCATTCTCGGAATTCCCGGGAAAATTAATTTATTTTAGGTGTGTTTAGTATGTTTAAAAATCAATATCAACTGGTGTGCTTTTTTATGGGTTAAAAAAGCACACCGCCCACGGTACACCTCCGATTACACTATTTAAAAATTTTAGTACTTTTCAATATGAATATAATTCCTGATTATTAAACTATATGGCATAAGTGATTGAGAAGAACAAAACATAATAATAACACAGTACGACAGTGGTTGGTACACATTAGAAATGTTAACAGAATATGAAAATAGGCTTAAAATAAAGAAATACGTGTCTCGGCGATTTGCTGTAGCACGTCAGAATTTTGAGAAAATCGATTTTAAAGATTCGAAGGATCGTGGAGGTTCACTTGTAACGTAGTACTATTATAAAAAGTTCTATAAAAACAGAATGGGTGAACCGATTTAAGTGCTTGAGCCAGTTTTGAAAAGGGAATTAAATTTGGATTTGTTTTTATTAAAAAAAACATTTTTTTCCGCTAGATGGCGCTTTAATTTTCATGTAAAATTAAAAAATATCCAAAAAATGTACGAAATTCATTAAAAATACAATGTTGCTGATTTGAAATCCAATAACTAAAGTAGAATCTTTTTCGCTGGCCGGGAATTGCTTGATTCAGCGATTCGGGGCTCCGAGCCAGATCAAACTAAAAATATTATTATTCAATTTCAACGAGCTTACAGATCGGGGTTTCTGCAATTAGAAAAAATTAAAACAAGTCGTCTGGGATTTGAACCATATGGCGGTCGATTGTTTCGAAGATTGTCATTACTTCTTATCTGCGCCTTAACGTTCTAAGCCAACGACCAAACTTTTTACTTTGTCACTAATTGCAGTCTTCTCTCATTTTCCTCCTTCTCTCTCTCTCACGTATGAATGTTTTTTTCCATTACAATACGTTCAGCTTTCCTTACTTCACGCACTTGTGCTGAAGTTTTAGAAAGATGCTATTTATAGAATTACTTATATTTTAATATTTGTTATTGTTCTACATTTTCGTGGGGCTGTACCATATTTTATTGAATTTATTTAATTGAATTTCACGAGTTAACAGATCGGGTGTCGTTTGTAACGTCAAGAATATAAAATAAAATGAATTGTCCAAATCGAAATCATTTTTGTTTTGTTTGTGGCTTATATGCACCTACTAAAAATTTTCGGAATATAACTCTAGGAGTTTATTGAATCCTGTTGAAAAACGAGCATGGGATGGTTTCATTGATGTCGTACACAATTTTTTGGGAAATAAGAAAGCGGATAACTACAATGATATTGTTAAAGAAATGGTTTCACCTTATGGTGAAATGAAAGTTAACATGTCTTTAAAAATTCATTTTTTGCACAACCATTTAGACTTTTTTCATTCAAATTTGGGTGCTTTAAGCGATGAGCATGGAGAACGCTTCCATAAAGATATTGTTACAATAGAAAATCGTTTCAAAGGAAAAGACATGACTCACATGCTTGCTGAATATTGTTGGAATTTATGCCGTGATACAAAACCTGAAGTTTACACACGAAAAACTAAACGACCAACATTTTTGACACAAAATAATAGTTAAGATATCATATTAATTTTTGTATTTTTACATTACATTTACCTTACATTGAATTACATTACATTTTTGGATATTAATTTTTGTATTTTTACATTGCATTTACATTACATTGAATTACATTACATTTTTGGATATTGTTTAATTTTACATGAAAATTAAAGCGCCATCTAGCGGAAAAAAATGTTTTTTTTAATAAAAACAAATCCAAATTTAATTCCCTTTTCAAAACTGGCTCAAGCACTTAAATCGGTTCACCCATTCTGTTTTTATAGAACTTTTTATAATAGTACTACGTTACAAGTGAACCTCCACGATCCTTCGAATCTTTAAAATCGATTTTCTCAAAATTCTGACGTGCTACAGCAAAACGCCGAGACACGTATTTCTTTATTTTAAGCCTATTTTCATATTCTGTTAACATTTCTTATGTGTACTCAAAAAAAATTGATTTTGTCGTACTGTGTAATAATCTAAAAATATATTTTTGGTTGTAACCCTTACTCAGGTCCGAGGTCATTGGTTTTTGTTTCCTTAAACAGAAAACAAAGTATTTTAAAAAGAAGTGTGTGACATTTATTTGGTTCGGTTGCTAGCAGGGCAGACGATTGTTTCAAGGGACGCTACACCCCCAATGATCTCGAACCTGAGCAAGAGTTAAAACAAAAACTATGAAAAGAAAAGATCAAATAATAAAAAAAAAAACAAAACAGACTAAAAATATATTTTTATACCCTCCCTCCATGAAATATTCACCAGAGACTCCATAAGGTATATATATTCTGGTTCTAAGACGATCTAGCCATGTCCGTATGTTTGTCTGTTGAAAGCGCGCTAGCTTCCGAAATGAGCTAGGAGGTTCAAATTTTCCCTAAATATATATAATGGTTGTCGATCGGTTAGGTTTGCAAGTGGGCGAAATCGGCCCGGAGGGAAACGTTTTTACCTAACAAGGACTGAAAATACCCCCTAATATTTAAGTTATTTGAGCTATTCTTTTAAGATTTCCGCACTGGAGTGTAATCGCGAATCAGTTAATAAAATATTTCGGCGAAATGGGACAAAAAGGGATACAAATCGTACCAATGATACGACAACATTTAGAAACATGAAATTTGGAATATACATCCCTCTAATTGCATAGATACGTAAAATAGAGGGTTATATTTGCAAAAGAGGGATAAAAATGGCAGCAACTAAATCACTTAGATTGAAATGAAATTCAGTGTACAAATTCTTCTGACTGTGAAGATGCGATACAAAAAGGATTCCTTCGAAATTTGTATTTTAGGCGAAAAATGGGGCGAATGGGGATAAAAATGGTACCAACCAAACGGCTGCAGCTATAATAATGAAATTCGGTGTGTACACTTCTCTGAATGCGGTGACGCGAATAATAAAGAGATCTTCCGATATTCGTACTTTCAGGATCTAAATGGGATTAAATTTGGCACCAATCATATCAAAAGGGAATATGTGGAAAATCGGGCTTGAGAGAAATTGTTTCTACTTAATAATATGTTTGAAGATTGCTGCCACTTTTTGATTACACTTTGAAGTTTTATATTTACATATAGTAGAGTACTAGTAATATTATAAAAATTAACCCATTTTGACCCAGTGTTCGATTAATCGAATTGTAAAGAGTAAGAAACAGCGAAAAATAAAATTTGCTGGGCTTTAATGGGTTAAGCATCACAATTTTCCTAATATGGTAGAGGACTTCTATGCAATGTCAACAGCCTCCAACCTGCAGGAATGCGCTCCGTCGTGAAGGGTATATAAGATTCGGCCCCGAAGAACTTAACGCATTTTTACCTATTTATTATTGCAGTAGTTGTTACGAAAATAATTGAAATGTAATTTAATAATTGAAATTAACATTGGACGTTAAATGTGCGTGAAGATAAATTCGGAATTTAACTAGCGGAGACACAAACCACCTCTTTTAACAGTGGGCTGTTAACGGGTTAACAGAACTATGTTAAATATGGACGTACACCTTATAATATATTTTTTACTGTTTTTGACAATATATATAATCGAAATTAACAAATCATGCACAAAAAGCATAACCCTTGATACATATATTACGAATCTACTCAAAATATTTAGAGAATCTACGTATATGGCAGGTATAGAGCTGAAAACTATTTTTAAAGATTTACATCCACTGTGTCCGTATGAACAATTCTGCCTCACATATATTTATATCACAAGAAAGCCCTCGGTGTGTACTTTCCGAATATGCAAACATATTTTCCAAAAGTTCACCAGAATTCTGAAAATATCGAATTTTCTAAAGAATTTTGGATTTTTTTTGGAAGAAGTGCGTCTAGTAGCCATTTCTAGCAATTCTGCCACTATGGTCATATATATCGCAAGAAAGCCCTCGGTGTGTACTTTCCGAATATGCAAACATATTTTCCAAAAGTTCACCAGAATTCTGAAAATATCGAATTTTCTAAAATTTTTTGGATTTTTTTTGGAAGAAGTGCGTCTAGTGGCCATTTCTAGCAATTCTGCCACTATGGTCATATATATCGCAAGAAAGCCCTCGGTGTGTACTTTCCGAATATGCAAAAACATTTTTCAAAAGTTCACCAGAATTCTGAAAATATCCAATTTTCTAAAAAATTTTGGATTTTTTTTGGAAGAAGTGCGTCTAGTGGCCATTTCTAGCAATTCTGCCACTATGGTCATATATATCGCAAGAAAGCCCTCGGTGTGTACTTTCCGAATATGCAAACACATTTTTCAAAAGTTCACCAGAATTCTGAAAATATCCAATTTTCTAAAAAATTTTGGATTTTTTTGGGAAGAAGTGCGTCTAGTAGCCATTTCTAGCAATTCTGCCACTATGATCATATATATCGCAAGAAAGCCCTCGGTGTGTACTTTCCGAATATGCAAACACATTTTCCAAAAGTTCACCAGAATTCTTAAAATATCCAATTTTCTAAAAAATTTTGGATTTTTTTTTAAGAAGTGCGTCTAGTGGCCATTTCTAGCAATTCTGCCACTATGGTCATATATATCGCAAGAAAGCCCTCGGTGTGTACTTTCCGAATATGCAAACACATTTTCCAAAAGTTCACCAGAATTCTTAAAATATCCAATTTTCTAAAAAATTTTGGATTTTTGTTTTAAGAAGTGCGTCTAGTGGCCATTTCTAGCAATTCTGCCACTATGGTCATATATATCGCAAGAAAGCCCTCGGTGTGTACTTTCCGAATATGCAAACATATTTTCCAAAAGTTCACCAGAATTCTGAAAATATCGAATTTTCTAAAATTTTTTGGATTTTTTTTGGAAGAAGTGCGTCTAGTGGCCATTTCTAGCAATTCTGCCACTATGGTCATATATATCGCAAGAAAGCCCTCGGTGTGTACTTTCCGAATATGCAAAAACATTTTTCAAAAGTTCACCAGAATTCTGAAAATATCGAATTTTCTAAAATTTTTTGGATTTTTTTTTGGAAGAAGTGCGTCTAGTGGCCATTTCTAGCAATTCTGCCACTATGGTCATATATATCGCAAGAAAGCCCTCGGTGTGTACTTTCCGAATATGCAAAAACATTTTTCAAAAGTTCACCAGAATTCTGAAAATATCCAATTTTCTAAAAAATTTTGGATTTTTTTTGGAAGAAGTGCGTCTAGTGGCCATTTCTAGCAATTCTGCCACTATGGTCATATATATCGCAAGAAAGCCCTCGGTGTGTACTTTCCGAATATGCAAACACATTTTCCAAAAGTTCACCAGAATTCTTAAAATATCCAATTTTCTAAAAAATTTTGGATTTTTTTTGGAAGAAGTGCGTCTAGTGGCCATTTCTAGCAATTCTGCCACTATGGTCATATATATCGCAAGAAAGCCCTCGGTGTGTACTTTCCGAATATGCAAACACATTTTTCAAAAGTTCACCAGAATTCTGAAAATATCCAATTTTCTAAAAAATTTTGGATTTTTTTGGGAAGAAGTGCGTCTAGTAGCCATTTCTAGCAATTCTGCCACTATGGTCATATATATCGCAAGAAAGCCCTCGGTGTGTACTTTCCGAATATGCAAACACATTTTCCAAAAGTTCACCAGAATTCTTAAAATATCCAATTTTCTAAAAATTTTTGGATTTTTTTTTTAAGAAGTGCGTCTAGTGGCCATTTCTAGCAATTCTGCCACTATGGTCATATATATCGCAAGAAAGCCCTCGGTGTGTACTTTCCGAATATGCAAACACATTTTCCAAAAGTTCACCAGAATTCTGAAAATATCGAATTTTCTAAAAAATTTTGGATTTTTTTTGGAAGAAGTGCGTCTAGTGGCCATTTCTAGCAATTCTGCCACTATGGTCATATATATCGCAAGAAAGCCCTCGGTGTGTACTTTCCGAATATGCAAAAACATTTTTCAAAAATTCACCAGAATTCTGAAAATATCCAATTTTCTAAAAAATTTTGGATTTTTTTTGGAAGAAGTGCGTCTAGTGGCCATTTCTAGCAATTCTGCCACTATGGTCATATATATCGCAAGAAAGCCCTCGGTGTGTACTTTCCGAATATGCAAACACATTTTCCAAAAGTTCACCAGAATTCTGAAAATATCGAATTTTCTAAAATTTTTTGGATTTTTTTTGGAAGAAGTGCGTCTAGTGGCCATTTCTAGTAATTCTGCCACTATGGTCATATATATCGCAAGAAAGCCCTCGGTGTGTACTTTCCGAATATGCAAACACATTTTTCAAAAGTTCACCAGAATTCTGAAAATATCCAATTTTCTAAAAAATTTTGGATTTTTTTGGGAAGAAGTGCGTCTAGTAGCCATTTCTAGCAATTCTGCCACTATGATCATATATATCGCAAGAAAGCCCTCGGTGTGTACTTTCCGAATATGCAAACACATTTTCCAAAAGTTCACCAGAATTCTTAAAATATCCAATTTTCTAAAAAATTTTGGATTTTTTTTTAAGAAGTGCGTCTAGTGGCCATTTCTAGCAATTCTGCCACTATGGTCATATATATCGCAAGAAAGCCCTCGGTGTGTACTTTCCGAATATGCAAACACATTTTCCAAAAGTTCACCAGAATTCTTAAAATATCCAATTTTCTAAAAAATTTTGGATTTTTGTTTTAAGAAGTGCGTCTAGTGGCCATTTCTAGCAATTCTGCCACTATGGTCATATATATCGCAAGAAAGCCCTCGGTGTGTACTTTCCGAATATGCAAACATATTTTCCAAAAGTTCACCAGAATTCTGAAAATATCGAATTTTCTAAAATTTTTTGGATTTTTTTTGGAAGAAGTGCGTCTAGTGGCCATTTCTAGCAATTCTGCCACTATGGTCATATATATCGCAAGAAAGCCCTCGGTGTGTACTTTCCGAATATGCAAAAACATTTTTCAAAAGTTCACCAGAATTCTGAAAATATCGAATTTTCTAAAATTTTTTGGATTTTTTTTTGGAAGAAGTGCGTCTAGTGGCCATTTCTAGCAATTCTGCCACTATGGTCATATATATCGCAAGAAAGCCCTCGGTGTGTACTTTCCGAATATGCAAAAACATTTTTCAAAAGTTCACCAGAATTCTGAAAATATCCAATTTTCTAAAAAATTTTGGATTTTTTTTGGAAGAAGTGCGTCTAGTGGCCATTTCTAGCAATTCTGCCACTATGGTCATATATATCGCAAGAAAGCCCTCGGTGTGTACTTTCCGAATATGCAAACACATTTTCCAAAAGTTCACCAGAATTCTTAAAATATCCAATTTTCTAAAAAATTTTGGATTTTTTTTGGAAGAAGTGCGTCTAGTGGCCATTTCTAGCAATTCTGCCACTATGGTCATATATATCGCAAGAAAGCCCTCGGTGTGTACTTTCCGAATATGCAAACACATTTTTCAAAAGTTCACCAGAATTCTGAAAATATCCAATTTTCTAAAAAATTTTGGATTTTTTTGGGAAGAAGTGCGTCTAGTAGCCATTTCTAGCAATTCTGCCACTATGGTCATATATATCGCAAGAAAGCCCTCGGTGTGTACTTTCCGAATATGCAAACACATTTTCCAAAAGTTCACCAGAATTCTTAAAATATCCAATTTTCTAAAAATTTTTGGATTTTTTTTTTAAGAAGTGCGTCTAGTGGCCATTTCTAGCAATTCTGCCACTATGGTCATATATATCGCAAGAAAGCCCTCGGTGTGTACTTTCCGAATATGCAAACACATTTTCCAAAAGTTCACCAGAATTCTGAAAATATCGAATTTTCTAAAAAATTTTGGATTTTTTTTGGAAGAAGTGCGTCTAGTGGCCATTTCTAGCAATTCTGCCACTATGGTCATATATATCGCAAGAAAGCCCTCGGTGTGTACTTTCCGAATATGCAAAAACATTTTTCAAAAATTCACCAGAATTCTGAAAATATCCAATTTTCTAAAAAATTTTGGATTTTTTTTGGAAGAAGTGCGTCTAGTGGCCATTTCTAGCAATTCTGCCACTATGGTCATATATATCGCAAGAAAGCCCTCGGTGTGTACTTTCCGAATATGCAAACACATTTTCCAAAAGTTCACCAGAATTCTGAAAATATCGAATTTTCTAAAATTTTTTGGATTTTTTTTGGAAGAAGTGCGTCTAGTGGCCATTTCTAGTAATTCTGCCACTATGGTCATATATATCGCAAGAAAGCCCTCGGTGTGTACTTTCCGAATATGCAAACACATTTTCCAAAAGTTCACCAGAATTCTGAAAATAATTAATTTTCAAAAAATCTAAGTCCTTCAATGTAACAGACAAGAAATCTGGATTTTTGTATGTTAACATACAGAAGGGCGAGCTATGCCATTTTCCAAAAGTCCACCAGAATTCTGTAAAAATCCATTTTTCTGTTCCCTTTCTCAATAGTTTTTTTTCATTTTTCACTTTAACATATAAACATACAGATATCCAAAATTAAAAATTGGCGGGAATCTGCTCTCTCTCAATGGCTCTCTCAATAGCTTTATAATTTTTCTGTTCCCTTTCTCAAAAGTTTTTTTCATTTTTCACTTTAAGATATAAACATTGGCGGGAATCTGCTCTCTCTCAATGGCTCTCTCACTGGCTCTCTCAATGGCTCTCTCAATAGCTTTACAATTTTTTTCAGAATCGTAATATGCTTTAACCATGTTATCAAAATTGGCGGGAATCAAAGACCTTCAATATAACAGACAAGAAATCTGGAGCTTTGTATGTTAACATACAGAAAGGCGAGCTATGCCACCAAACAGAAATAACTTTTGCTTGAAAATATAGATTTTTTTGGAAGAAGTGCGTCTAGTGGCCATTTCTAGCAATTCTGCCACTATGGTCATATATATCGCAAGAAAGCCCTCGGTGTGTACTTTCCGAATATGCAAAAACATTTTTCAAAAGTTCACCAGAATTCTGAAAATATCCAATTTTCTAAAAAATTTTGGATTTTTTTTGGAAGAAGTGCGTCTAGTGGCCATTTCTAGCAATTCTGCCACTATGGTCATATATATCGCAAGAAAGCCCTCGGTGTGTACTTTCCGAATATGCAAAAACATTTTTCAAAAGTTCACCAGAATTCTGAAAATATCCAATTTTCTAAAAAAATTTGGATTTTTTTTGGAAGAAGTGCGTCTAGTGGCCATTTCTAGCAATTCTGCCACTATGGTCATATATATCGCAAGAAAGCCCTCGGTGTGTACTTTCCGAATATGCAAAAACATTTTTCAAAAGTTCACCAGAATTCTGAAAATATCCAATTTTCTAAAAAATTTTGGATTTTTTTTGGAAGAAGTGCGTCTAGTGGCCATTTCTAGCAATTCTGCCACTATGGTCATATATATCGCAAGAAAGCCCTCGGTGTGTACTTTCCGAATATGCAAAAACATTTTTCAAAAGTTCACCAGAATTCTGAAAATATCCAATTTTCTAAAAAAATTTGGATTTTTTTTGGAAGAAGTGCGTCTAGTGGCCATTTTTAGCAATTCTGCCACTATGGTCATATATATCGCAAGAAAGCCCTCGGTGTGTACTTTCCGAATATGCAAACACATTTTCCAAAAGTTCACCAGAATTCTGAAAATATCGAATTTTCTAAAATTTTTTGGATTTTTTTTGGAAGAAGTGCGTCTAGTGGCCATTTCTAGCAATTCTGCCACTATGGTCATATATATCGCAAGAAAGCCCTCGGTGTGTACTTTCCGAATATGCAAACACATTTTTCAAAAGTTCACCAGAATTCTGAAAATATCCAATTTTCTAAAAATGTTTGGATTTTTTTTGGAAGAAGTGCGTCCAGTGGTCATATATATCGCAAGAAAGCCCTCGGTGTGTACTTTCCGAATATGCAAACACATTTTCCAAAAGTTCACCAGAATTCTGAAAATATCCAATTTTCTAAAAATGTTTGGATTTTTTGGGAAGAAGTGCGTCTAGTGGCCATTTCTAGCAATTCTGCCACTATGGTCATATATATCGCAAGAAAGCCCTCGGTGTGTACTTTTCGAATATGCAAACACATTTTCCAAAAGTTCACCAGAATTCTGAAAATATCGAATTTTCTAAAATTTTTTGGATTTTTTTTGGAAGAAGTGCGTCTAGTGGCCATTTCTAGCAATTCTGCCACTATGGTCATATATATCGCAAGAAAGCCCTCGGTGTGTACTTTCCGAATATGCAAAAACATTTTTCAAAAGTTCACCAGAATTCTGAAAATATCGAATTTTCTAAAAAATTTTGGATTTTTTTTGGAAGAAGTGCGTCTAGTGGCCATTTCTAGCAATTCTGCCACTATGGTCATATATATCGCAAGAAAGCCCTCGGTGTGTACTTTCCGAATATGCAAACACATTTTTCAAAAGTTCACCAGAATTCTGAAAATATCCAATTTTCTAAAAAAATTTGGATTTTTTTTGGAAGAAGTGCGTCTAGTGGCCATTTCTAGCAATTCTGCCACTATGGTCATATATATCGCAAGAAAGCCCTCGGTGTGTACTTTCCGAATATGCAAAAACATTTTCCAAAAGTTCACCAGAATTCTGAAAATATCGAATTTTCTAAAATTTTTTGGATTTTTTTTTTGAAGTGCGTCTAGTGGCCATTTCTAGCAATTCTGCCACTATGGTCATATATATCGCAAGAAAGCCGTCGGTGTGTACTTTCCGAATATGTAAACACATTTTTCAAAAGTTCACCAGAATTCTGAAAATATCCAATTTTCTAAAAAATTTTGGATTTTTTTGGGAAGAAGTGCGTCTAGTGGCCATTTCTAGCAATTCTGCCACTATGGTCATATATATCGCAAGAAAGCCCTCGGTGTGTACTTTCCGAATATGCAAACACATTTTCCAAAAGTTCACCAGAATTCTGAAAATATCCAATTTTCTAAAATTTTTTAGATTTTTTTTTGGAAGAAGTGCGTCTAGTGGCCATTTCTAGCAATTCTGCCACTATGGTCATATATATCGCAAGAAAGCCCTCGGTGTGTACTTTTCGAATATGCAAACACATTTTCCAAAAGTTCACCAGAATTCTGAAAATATCGAATTTTCTAAAATTTTTTGGATTTTTTTTTGGAAGAAGTGCGTCTAGTGGCCATTTCTAGCAATTCTGCCACTATGGTCATATATATCGCAAGAAAGCCCTCGGTGTGTACTTTCTGAATATGCAAACACATTTTCCAAAAGTTCACCAGAATTCTGAAAATATCCAATTTTCTTAGTTTTTCGTTTGCATTTTTTTGTGGTCTGTAATCAATATTTGATTATCCAATTTTCTAAAAATTTTTGGATTTTTTTTGGAAAAAGTGCGTGCGTTTCTGCCACTATGGCAAGAAAGCCCTCGATGTGTACTTTCCGAATATGCAAAAACATTTTCCAAATTCTGATCTGTCCAAAATATCCAATAAGAGTTTAAAAAATCAAAATATTTGTTTTATTTATTTCATATTAATTTCATTTTATGTGACGAATTCTACAATGTTATACATTGGTTTTATTATAAATATTTATTGTGTATATTTATATATTGTGTATATCTAATAAGAGATTGTTCCATAGGTATCATAGAACATTGAAATATCTTTAAAATTAATTAATGTGTTTATATTTATAATCAAAACTATGATCAATTTCGGAAGGCACCTTCGGATTCATCAGACAAAAATAAGACTCTTGCTAAAACACCTGAAATTAAGCAAATTAAAAATTAAAAAATTACATATTTCATATATTGGACATTCTTACAACGTTAGCAATATATATTTTCTTGAATTTCTGCGCAAAATTTGCAATTAAAGGGAAATGATTGTTCTTTGTTGTTATAATAATGTATGAAACACCCATCGCAGGAAGGTCTCCGACATGTTGCGCATGTATGGCTGTCGGCCGTAAATCCACAATGGAGACAAATTTTTCCCATGTCGTCAGAGTTTTCAATAAGGACGGATTTGATCGTTTCCCGATATTTGTTAGGATTTTCAATCTCTTTTAAATCGTTATTATGTAGTATGCCTTCTGCGAACTGACACACAAAAACGCCGCAATTGAATCCGTCAGTTTGCAGAGAGTGAGGTAATTGTTGAGCGTTATATCCCAACACATCCATCTTTTTCTCAAAAACCTCTAGTTTTGACCTAACACACAGCATCGTTTCTCCTAGTGGATTTATATACACGAATTTTTTTTCACTAGTATCCAAATATACTAGGGTGAAATGCCTAGGCTCAAAAATTGGAATAAAAATATGCCGACAGGTCTCCAGGGGAATGTTCAATTTTGTTAACGTATCATTAATAAAAAAATGTGTGCCTTCCTCGCAGCATGTGGAATATGCACTTCCTCCATATGCAAATATCGTAATTGCGAGGTATATGTCAACGATATTGCAAAACAGCTCCTTCTTCGTTTCTAGCATATTGAATTCATTGAGGTCTATTGTAGGCGCATTTAAAAGTCGACTTTCTACATTTCTATATACATTTTCGAATTTTAAAAATATGTATCTATGTTTTTGTAAGCATCTTGGTAAATTGCGGAAGCGGGCCAAATTTTTTTTATAAATCATCGCTTTTGATATTTTTTTTTTTACTTTTTTAGGGGTCCTCTTCCACTTTTCTTCCTCCAGCTTTATTTTTTTTTGTTTTGGCTCTCGTTTATCTGAATTTGAGCACCTACTTAAAATTTCTTCGGCCTCAATTAGTTTTGCCTGGACATATTGTTTTGATGATCTTACATAATCGGCTGGTCTTACATTGCGTTTTCCGTCTAATGTATGATTTTTTACAATATTAAAGTGACCTTCAGCTGGGCTATTCGCTACGCTGGTTCTACTTTTGTCAACGAATATACCCATTATGTTTGTCCATAATGGCGTGTATGGAACGTACTTCTTCAATACTGTCTCTGCAAATTCTTTTGAGTGAAATATATTTGCATCGCCGGTGTCATTATCTGTTGTTCTTATGTCTTCAACAATTTCAATAGCTTTTGTATAAAATGGGCTGTTCTTGTACAGTACGTTGAAAGTAGAGGCATGATCAGACACTTTCGTGTTGACAAAGTCATCGGGGGCATCTACTTCTTCAAAATTTTTCAAAGCTCTGAAGGACTCATTGACTTCCAACGTTTTTTTGTGGTTTATAAGGATCGTCAAAAAATATTTGAGCCAACAAAAAAAGTCTTCGATGCGGGAGATATTCAACGCGCGGTACAACTGAGATTTGTAAAATTTTGCTACATTTTCATCCATTTTTAACAGCTTTATGTCCTTTTCAACTATTCGCAAAAAATGAGCGCAACATATTTGTATTAAAACCATTTTTGGCTTTTCATTTTTTAGGCATGTGTCAAAGCATTGCTGAATATAGTGTTCAAGAGTGCAGCAATTGAAGGCTCTCAAAACAGCATTTATCAGAACGGTACTCCAATCGGTGCAAATTCTTCTACATAGTGGCCAAGGCAGGCCATTTTCAACACAAAATACCTCAAGCGAAAGTAAAAAACGTGCTACGCTGTTTGCATAATGGCTGCACAGAAATGCCTCGGCCACTGGAAGCAATATACCCTTTTTCTTCTCATCAGGTTTTATATGGGCAACAAGAGAATACAAAAATACCCTTTTTGTCTCATTGTCGTATTTTTTTAAAACACTTCCGGTGGCATCAAAAAAGAGGGTGTTGCGGCTCAATTTAAGCAAAAGCTTGTTTTTTTCGTGCAGGATCTCTATTTGCCTTTTCGATATTAAATACAACTCCTGTGGTAATCCAACAAAACTTACGTACGATTTCCATTTTTTTTCTTTGTACATTTTAATAAGGTCAATATGGCTGTCACTATCTCTATCTAAAGATCGTGTTTCTTCATATTTAATCCTTCGAGCTGTATCTTTCGAGGGAACCCCCTGATCATTTCCAAGCTCTTTTAAACGTTTGGACTGTAAACATAACATTCTATCTCTCCAATTTGTAGGTTTTATATTCTTTAGCTCTCTTTTTGCTAAAACTCGACGAATTCCTCTCAGTTGATGACGTTTCGGTGTTACTGTGTGAATAATTTCTAAATTGGAAGCGTACACATTTATGATGTATGGTGTTTTAGCTAATGACACTTTGAATTTATATCTACCACAGCCATCTGCGAAATATAAACATTTTGCATAAAGGTTTAACACCATAGTTTTTTGGTTCCATTTGTGACTTGTATAATTTAAAGGACATATATTGTTGTATGTCTCGAATTTTTTTCGTAGGAGGTCTTCTAAATACTTCAGGAAATCCGTGTGTTTTTTTTTGTATGTAGTTATGAAGATTTCTTCCTCCTGTGTAAATATAATGTTTGTGTTAATTTTGGCATATATGCCAGATGACTGTTTTTTCATTGACTTTTCATGACATTTCTCGGAAATTACTTTTGTTATTTTATTTGGAAATTTGTTGGTTTTAATTTTCCTCCGTAGTACGCCATATTCATCTATAATAGTTTCAGAATTTGTCGATATATCCCAGATACTTAATTCATTGTCCAGTTCCCTATTTTTTGTGGAGCACAGGTCAATATTTCCATAGAAGGAGGCAGTCGTATTGCAGTTTCCAATCGATTCTATTGTAGCAATATTTGAATTTTGATCTATGGCGTTACTAGGGGTTTCATAGTTATTGTTGAAAGTAGGTGTATCGACTATGTCCTCATTCAACTTGTTTGTTGTGGTATAATTTTCAGCATCTTTTGCAGTGATATATAAATCAATATCATGCACATTTATATCCGCAGTTACTGTTGCGATATCTATTGGGATTAATGTGTCGCGTGTTTCGTCGTCTGCTTGCGTATTAATAATGTCGCATTGATCACCTAATTTCAATATCCCTATCATTTCGATGAAATATGATCTTACGCCATTTTTATTCGCATAATCGCGAGCAGTTTGCAGAATATTGTAGATGCTGGAGCATTGGAAGTCCTATGAAAACATTAAAAAATTATTAAACTTTCTTCAAACTGTTGCTCTTTAAGCTGTCTTTAAAACAAGTAGATAAGATACAATCGGTTAAACTGATTTATATATACTAGGCCGGGTTGGTTTTTATTTTTAAAATGGTATAACAAAAGCGTAAAGTACATAAAATTCTCCGAAGAAACCATGTATCTGAAATAAAATTCTAATCCGCGCCTCTTGACTTGAAAATGTATATGCCCGCCTTTCCAAAAAGAAATCGAATTTTTTGAATAAAATTGTTTAGTAAGGTAGTTCTTTTACACTTTATATTTCTTCTACACCCAATTGGGAAATCATAAATATTTTATATGTTTAATGTCATCATACACTCAGAAAAAACTGAACAATATACCGAGTTAAAATGAACTAAAATTTAGGAAAATTGAACTTCGTATAGCAATAAAGAAATATTTCCTCATACCAATTTCAAACTTTTACTCGGAAGTAGTACATGCTTTGAATTTGATTCTAGTTAAATTTTCCTCAAACCAAGCAAATGTTTACTCAAACTAAGGAAAATTCCTCAAACCAAGTACATTTTTATTAAATCTAAGTAAAATTTTGCTGAAATTTTCATCAATCTAAGTATTTTTCCTAAAACCAAGTAAATTTTTACTAAATTCAAGAAAAATTTTCCTAAAACTAGTAATTTCTTTCGAAAACCATGTAAATTTTTACTAAATCTAAGTAAAATTTTCCTAAAACTGAGTACATTTTTACTCAAATCAAGTAAATATTTACTTAAACTGAGGACAATTTTGCTGATTTTTTCCTCAAACCGAGTAAATTGTTACTTAAGCTGAGAAAATTTTACTTGAGACAAGGAAACAAATAAATTAAAATAAGTTCAACTTATCTAAAAATAATTCAAACAAATGATTTTGCTTCAGAGTATGCAAAACTGATACAAAAATTGGCAACATGAAATGTTTCTCAAAAATTGTATTATACCTCTGCGATAAATAGATGAGTTCCTTGATTTCTGCGAAGGCAAGATGGCGCCTTCGCAGTGGTTGTTTTGAATAATACTTGAAGTATTTATGAAATAAGTCTCGACAAACGAATGAGAATTGCTTCTTAGATTAATATTCAAAAAATTTCTAAACAAATTGATGTGATTTTTTATAAGTTCATTAATACCTAAATGTATGAAGAACTCGATATAAATTCCACTTAACACATTAACTTAATTTTAAGAAAAAAATCATTTTTTAGTTAAAATTTCGTAAATGAAATTTTTCCCATACAAAAAAATCTTAATAATTGTCTTACTTAAGGAACATTCCCTAACAGTTTTAATTTAACGCACTTTTATGACTTCCATATTGCAAATATCATACAAAGCAGATGTCACAATTTATTTTTCAGTGCGACATCTAAGCGAATGAGTAATAGTATTCTTAACAAATATAAATCATACGCCACCAGCAGTCTCTGAGATTTCAGCAAAATGTAGAAATTAGGGTATCCAATTGTTCGTACTTTTAGATTATTCGATTAATCGTTTATTCGAAAATAAAAAATTTCTAATTAATAGAATAAATTTGATAGCTCTTATTCGATCAATGGAATAAAATTTCCTGCAAAATATTTAAATTTTGATAGGAATATAAAAAACATATTCATGTTTCATCGTTTTATTTGAACAAGCTATTGGATTTAAGGCGATTCTTTTCCTTTGTTTTAATGAAGTTCGATTTCGAAAAAACTCTTTCACTTACTGTTGAAGTCGGAGCAATAGCAAGAAGAGTATGTAATTATGTTTTTGAGTTCTTTTTTTTTCAATTTATTTAAAAATAAGAAATCATCTTGTATGCCATTCGATTCTACTTTTCGTTTTTTGTTGGAATTGGTACTAATTTTATTATTTCCTTCAGTTCAGACAAAAGACTAATTTCACTGACAATATTTCCTCTTTCAGTGACAGGATATTCTGAAACGTTTTCAACAGCAAACAGATTTTGTATAAATAGCTAGCAAAGCAGGAATTTAATTTTGACAAAGTTTTCAATAAATATTGAATGATGCCTTCCAAACATTGGTGCTGCAATTATTTATACTTTCCAAAATGATATTTCGAAAATTCGATTATTTTGGCACGTATTAATCGAATTATTCGTTATTCGAAAAACGGTCATTTCTGTTTATTAGAACAAATATTTGATACTAAATATTCGATTAGTCCGTAGAAGTACTCATGTGTATTTACGTTTAATTATGTACTGGAGTACTTTTACATTTGCGCTGATATCTCAGAAACTGCTGGCGATTTCACTCTGAAATTTTCATTTTAATGTTTATTTAAAAATTTATTTGAATCAACCTTTTACCTAAAAGGGAGTATTGTTATTGAAATCTGCGAAAATAATATATATGGAGAAAATTGGAAAAAAGTTCAGTTTTCATCGCTTTGTACTTTGTTTTCCGTTTCATACGTTCACATTACAACGTCTTAATGTTCCTTAATGAAAATTGAAAATTTTTTTCCACACAAGTATGAATTTACTAAATTGTATGAATTATTTATTAAATTCAATGAAATGTTGTTAAGTAAATTTAGTACCGTATAGAAATAGGGTAGTAGAAATTAAATGAACTATTTGCTATGACTTTGAAATAAGGAAACTTTATTCATACTTAGTTAATTTTCCAATTTTCAGGAAAGTTTTACTAAACTGGAGTAAATGGTTATTTTTTGCTTCAAAATGTGATACAGGCTAGTTTAGAACAATATATATATTAGGGTAATTTTATATTTTTATTTATTTTATTATCATTTTATTTACTACGCCATGGTTATAATTGATTTTGATATTTTGGAAATGTGTCTCATAATGCATCTAGAAAAGAACAAAGAAAACTAATTATTTTTTTTATTTTTACAATAACTATTCGGGACAACATTTTCTGGCCAACAATGCTGCATATTTTTTCACCTTGCCCTGAAATAAAATTTTCGTTTTCAAACGTTTTTTGCTTTTAAGCCCTCTATTGGATCTAGGAGTCACAATAATGCCAATGATGATGTTTCTCATTAATGCGCTTGTTATGCTGCTTGTTTTTTATGAAATTTATCTATTCATTTTATTTGTAAATTTTTTACATTACAAACTTTTTTGTTCCGCGCATTTTTCGTTTTCAGTTGTAAATAATAAAAATGTGACATATTCAATGGTGCAGATAACATTTTCAAAATGTAGTGTCGCGTCAAGTCATTTTTTAGAATGAACAATATTTACTCTATTATGCGGAGTGTCAGAATGTATAGTAAACGTTTGAAATTGCATATTAATGTACTACTTGAAGGTACCAAACATTTGAATTCTGTTCGAATTACTTATCTATATACATAAGTACTTATCTATATGAGGTATACAAAATTCACTAATATGTTACAGAAATTAAAAGGCGTACTCTAGCATACAGCATAATATACTGAGACAAAATCTAATCCTTTAATGACCAGTTATTGCTTTCGTATATTCATCAGTTACTTTTGTAACCTTGGCTCATTGAGAAAAATGGGGGAGGTATTAACGTCCCGAATGTTGCTTTGAACCGGTGGCTAGTCTCCCCGCCGCTAACTCAATGGCCAAATATAAATTACCGATCCTTACAGCAAACTGAACCATTTAAAGGATAAACTGTAAATTATGCTAAGCTCAAGTCTTCACAATTTTGGAACATTCGATCAATTTTGCATTACCAAGAAAGGTGGTAGGTAGATTCTTATTACATAGAACATAGTCATATGAAGAAATCAGGTGTTGAAACAGAACAACTACTATATCCAATATGTCATATTATTTATTTATTAAGGAAGGAAAACATAATATTTAAAGTCTTAATCAACAACGGAAATATTTTAGCAGTTTATAAAGATTACTACTGAAGGAACAATCAATTTATTGTTGATCCCGATGATGCTAACCAGAGTCTTTCAATCTTGCATGTGTATGTTTGAAATTTGAAGAACGCGGAGCGTCAGACAATGCAATTGAAATGAAATTGGAATGCTGTTGAAATAATTTAAAAATTTACCAATATGTCACAGAAAATAAAATCTGTACTCTAGGGAATATCCCTACAACATAATATACTGAGACAAAATCTAATCCTTTAATGACCAGTTATTGCTTTCGTATATTCATCAGTTACTTTTGTAACCTTGGCTCATTGAGAAAAATGGGGGAGGTATTAACGTCCCGAATGTTGCTTTGAACCGGTGGCTAGTCTCCCCGCCGCTAACTCAATGACCAAATATAAATTACCGATCCTTACAGCAAACTGAACCATTTAAAGGATAAACAGTAAATAATGCGAAGCTCTTGTCTTTACAATTTTGTAACATAGGGTAATTTTTCATTGCAAACAACAGATCCTTATTACATATCATCATATCCATTGAAAATGTAGTAATTGAATGATGAATTGAAAGTATTGTAATAATAATAAGTTGATGCGTAATTCGTTCCAATTTAAAATCCGTAGAAAAATTCATTCATTAAAGCTATGAAGTTATCTAAATCAGATCAACAATATTTTAGTGGAAGTCTATTGCTTGAAATTGACAAAATATACGAAATACTTTAGCCATGGACAGTAAAAACTTTTTCATGAGCCGACCCGGCTTAATGTACATATAAAATACATAAAATTTAATGGAAAATCTCAAAGTAGTACGAAGTTTATATGCACAAATTCAATATCATATATTTATACTTGGTTTAAAACAGAGCTGTTAAATTTCGATTACGATTAGTAATCAATTACATTACTTTTTAAAAAGAATCGTAATGATTGTATAATCCACTATTCAACAATTTCTGATTACTAATTGATTACGATTACAAATAATCAAAAAATAATCAGGATTACTTGCGATTACTGAAAAATAATCAAAAATAATCAAAAGTAATCAAAAATGAGTTCGACTACTTTAAAAGATTACTTTTGATTACTTTTGACTATTTTTGATTACTTTTGATTTTTTGTGATTACTTTTGATTATTTTTGATTTTTTGTGATTACTTTTGATTATTATTAAAGGAATCTTGTACATTACATTTATTGAAAAAAAAAACTATACAAAGTTAAGTTAGGGTGAAACCGCTAAATAATTGAAAATCTGAATTAAGCAAGTAACATAAATAAATTAAATTCTGCTACAATAAAATGAATAAATAATGAATAATAATCTAAAATAGTCAAAAGTAATCAAAAGTAATCTTTTAAAGTAGTCGAACTCATTTTTGATTACTTTTGATTATTTTTCAGTAATCGCAAGTAATCCTGATTATTTTTTGATTACTTGTAATCGTAATGAATTACTAATCGTATAAAACTGAATGTAATCGTATTGTAATCATTACTTCTACTTTAAAAAAAGTAATCTAATTACTAATGATTACGATTACTAATCATTACTTAACAGCTCTGGTTTAAAATTCAAATTCACCGCGATATTGTTCACTTCACATGTAAGCAATTTTAAATTGCGTCATTTATCCAATGCGAAAACTCGCTAATTCAGTAACGAATCACAAATAACTTTTAATTTGTCCGCACGTTATTGAAAAAAATCCAAATAAAAAATTTGACATTTCTCGTATGTACATTGCAGTGGGTTCAAAAAAAATTTGTGGATGTTTCCGACAAAAATGAAAGATTAGTTTATTTTATATGTTCTCCCGAAGTATTTCGCTTTTATCAATGTCCGTTCGTGAGCTCGGCACGTTCAAAATAACCTCTATAAATCAGACTTTTCTTGAATAAAATCACGGTGAGAATGATATTTAGAAAAAACCTGCTAGAAATTCAAATCTGGTCCGAGCCTTATAAAACCATATCAAAAATTTGCATTTTGACCCAGAATAGATAGTAAAAATTTAACAATAACTTCCATATTTTTAGTTCGATTTGTGTTTTTGTTGGATCGTTGGAGAGGTATTGAACACCAATTGCAATTTTTATAACTCCCTAACCCATTAAGGGTCGACAATTTTTTTCATACTGTTGGTGCTCAGTAAAAACTGAAATATGGGGTTATCTGCATCGTCTTACAAAAAGCTAATTTTTGAAAAAAAAACGTCTGAAATTTTGGTCTTTGATTGGATAAATTGGGAGGAAAACTTCACATAAGCTGTCACAATAAAACTGTGCGACATGATTTTCCTCCCAAGAACGAGATTATGTAGAAGTGAAACTATAGGTCACCAATGGGAAAACACATATTCAGTTTTTTATTTCACGGTCGTTTGTCTTTTTTACAGGACTTTTAATTTCCAAGGGATGTAGATGTTTCAATAATTTATTTTCATACTCTTGCGTGATATACAATGGCGATATGGGTATCAAATGAAATAAATATATTTTAAATGTCATGCATCTATCTATGTTAATTTAACATTAACAACCATTTCAATTTTTCCCATTTAAAAACTTTATGTAGATTATTTAATTTTTAATATTTAAGGGGGAAAATTGGAAGTGGTTGAATTTTTTTCCATAAATTAGCTTCATATAAGACTAGAATCTGTTTACAATGCAAATATCCCCAAAGACGGATATCGCTAGGTCGTCTTAGAATTTGAAGCTAATTACTGCGGGCTAGGAATTCATCTTACACCCTTGGATTCTTAGAGAAATGTTCTTAAAATTTTCTGGAGAAACAAAAAACAAAGCGTCAGCAAAAACGAAATGCTGACGCTTTGTTTTTTATCCAATTAAGTAATTGTGGATAAAACCATTTTGCTTAACGTTTTTCAGCCATTTACTGTTGAAAATGGGCCTTATAAGATTAACACAGTAAACCATTCACGGATCTACGATCTGGCTATAGAGGCTACTGTTTGCTAAATGCCACAACTTTTAGTATAGTTAAAATATTTTGACGCACGTATTTTCTTAGGGAATTTTATTAAAGTAATTCGATTAAAAAATTATTTTTGTTGACAAAAAAATAAAAAATATAATAATTATTTTTTCTTTAAAAGTAGTTTATTTTCAACTACAAAAAAATGACTCACAAATCGAAACATATTGAAGAAACCGACTTTATTTTTCAAATAACTATGATTTTTCACATATTTTTATAACTTGGATGGTTTTGTAGCAATTTGCTATTTAAAAAGTGCGAGTGAATTCAAAAATCCTAAGAAATTACCTTCTATATAGTCGCCGTGAAGAATTTTATGAAATTATAAAAATATTTGAAAAATTATATTTATTTTGGAAATACAGTTTTCTTTTATAACATTCGTTTCGTGTGAGATCGCATTATTTTTGCAGTTGGGCTACTTCTGAGAAACAATAATTGAATTTGATAAAATTTGTAGTTATCAGTAACTACCTTAGTAACGATAATTGTCCTAGTTACCGATTGTGAGAATTTGATAAAAATTATGTGAATTTTTATTTACAGCAATATTTTAAATTCAATAACAAAAAAATTTAGTAAAGGAAAAATTATTTTAAAAAATCACGCGATTTGTAACCCTCAATCTGTATTTCGGGCAAATTTGGCTCAAACGTGTTTTTAACTCAGCGTATCTGGCGTATATTTGGGAATATTTGGACGTTTATAGTAATTTTTTGTGGATTTTCACAGTGACTACTGAAAACTTTTTCGTACTTGGTGTTAGTATTTTAAATTAAAAAATAAAAAGCTGCAGTTAATACCTTTCGAATGATGCATAAATGATGAAAATCGGAATGAAATTGACGCCACAGAGCTAATTTTTTAAAAAGTGTTTCAACATTTTGGCTGTGAAAACCATCGTCTGCATTAAATTGTTTCACAAAAATGGAGTCAGTGATGCCATTTTTCGTCCGCAATTCATCATTTAGGCATTAATTTTTCATTACACCTCTTACAAAATGTTTCCAAGAAATATGAGTTTTTAGCTGTCAGCTTGAAAACCCGCAAAAATCAATATAAAGGTCCAATAATCCTACCAGTGAGTTATTCTATGACAAGTATACAATTTTTTATTTAAAGTGCTTCCAAGTGTCTATAAATTCAGAAAAAATATTGGACAAAAATGCAACATAAAAACAAGTAATGAAAGGCTAAAGTCGTACATAATACTCTCGTGGCGTGTATACAAATTACACGGGAAAACATGATTTTTAGAGGTGTTTTCGGGAGTGTTTAGCTCGCAGATGGCTTGACCCAGTGACGAAATATTTTGTAGATAATCATTAAACAATCCAACCTTCATTTCTGGTGACCGCGCAAAATTTTCCCAAAGTACAATATTCGTTACTTTTCCCTTTTACAGGATGAGGGTTAAACAATTTTTCGATAGCGGTGCTCTATAGTTTTTAAAATTATTATACAAAATAAAAAAAAAATTAGAAAATCGGATGAGTTTGGTCAACTCATACAAAAATCTATTTTTCCCAAAAATATGAAAAAATATTTTTATGTGAAATATTTTTACATAGAAACAATCCGAGCTATCGAGATCAAAAATCGTTCCGCTTCACATGAAGTGACTCATATGTAGGTATTTTCTAATATGTATGTGTTTGCTTATTATTATTGTTAGAAAACTGGATGAGAGAAGAATACACCACGTCGTTATTGCTTATCGAACGACACAATGTTTTTCTTTAAGCCGGGATAACAATCTGCGAGAACAAAAACGTTAATAAAAATTTATTTTTTTGCAAAATTCTTTTTTCACATTGCCGCCAACTACAATATAAATATATGTATCAAAAGAAATTTTCAAAAAAATATTTTGTGTCGACTTTATTGGACTTAGCCTAAAAAACCATAATTTTGACTTACAATGGATAATTTATCCAGGCTAACACAAAATTATTTTTTCAAAATTTGTTTTCTTATACACATTGATATTGCCTTTGGCGACAATTTTAAAAACTTTTAATTTTTTTCTGCAAAAGTATTCGCATTATTATTTATTCCTCAACGTTTGGCCCATTATACATGTTATAAAATAAGAAAAACAATGGATACACACAAGTATACACTAAAACGAAACGTATATATGTGGTTGATTACTAAAAGTTTGAAAAATATTTGAATTTCTTAGCAAAACTTTACGAAGTGAAATAAGGGCAAACAAATGGACATTGCAGAAGCAAATGATATTCCTGTTCGGTGGCATAGCTCGCCTTTCTGCAAGTTTACATGCAAAGAGCGAGTTTTCCCATCTTGTACTTTTACGCTCTTTGTTGCATACAATCTCACTGTCTGAAATTACCACAGCAACGTTTAGATCACATTCATGTTAGCATGTTACAGCAACATTTAAAATAAGGAAAACAATGGACATACACACAAATATACACGAATTTTGATGTTTTCAACAAATTTGAGGGTAAAATGTACCATAAATCAAAATAATGGACATTACCAAAAAATTTCTTTTCGATTTACAAAATCTAGCCATAAGTTTTTTTGCAGACTTGTGTAAAATCGAAATATTCTATAAAACAAACAGAAATATTTATTTATGATGAAAAATTGAAGGATTCAATAAATCGCACGGTATTTAACGAAAATTTAACACGCAAAATCTATGTGTGTACGATGATGACAACCTACGATTATGTATATATGTTCACGTAAACAAAAATTGCAACTTCGGACATTCGGACGAATGTATTTCATTATATTTTCATGCGACATGTGATGTTTTAGTTGCCACAAGTTGCCGCTTATCAGTATTTGTTAGATAAAATGAAAATATTTTAGAATCACTTACCACATATTTAAACAATTCATAAAGCCTTTTTTTTGAGAATTATTTTCTACAAATGGCTTTGCACCTTTAATCAGCTTAAATTTATTAATTTGCTTAAAAAAATCAGTATAGATATTGTTGCTTCTCCACTTCGAATATTCCTTTAGGGAAATTTTGTTTTTTTCTTTTTGGTTTAAATAATAAATTTTTGCAAAAAAACGGAAAAATGCTTTCTTATGGTCCATTTTGGTAACACTTTTATTTATTGATGTTCACTTTTCAAATGACTTTACGATTGTGATTGTATTCCATAAATTTTTATTGTATCAGTCCTCAAAAAACAGAAGAATTTCCAGTATTTTCCAGTGGAGTTGGAGAAGATTGCTGGAGTTGGACTCGAACATCATTTCGACTCCAACTTCGGATTGTTTTTTACCGCATCCAACGCGAGTACACCCAAAAATTTTTTGTGTACATGCGATAATGTTTTCAGTGGACATTTAGTAAAAATTTTTTAAATTTTTTTTGGTGTTTTCGTAATGAAAATCGCTCAAAAATGTAAATATTTTAACAATAAAATAAAAAACTTACCATTAAAATTTCCACAGTTTCAGTGTATAAAAAATGCATATAAAATAATATTTTGCAATTTATAATGCTTTCACCAAATTTCATAAAATACGGTAGACCTTCGAGAATATCTCGTTGGTTTTACAGGGAATTCCATAATACATAATTTATTATTTAATTTATTTATTTACACATATCCACTTGTTAAACCGTGAGTTATTTTAGAAATTCTAGACAAAATTTCTAATTTTCGGGCAACTTTTTAAAAGTTTTTAAATTTTGTAAAATAATTTACCAATATCGACCCAGTCGTTTTGAAGTGATGTGCTTACCAACAAGCAGATAAATAGCTATGAAATTCAAATATTTTGTATGTATTTATTGTATTATATTGTATTTATCGGTACGAAAAGCAAATATTTTATTTTAATTTATATACAGAAAATATAGTTTTAAATAGCAAAATGTGCGGTAGACACCTGCATTTCATATAACGATATGGATTGTTGTGCTGTAATCTAGCAGAAATTTTTATCTTTTCTTATTATTACTTTTAAACTGCGTCTAATCTGTATTACAATAGATAAAACTACTAATAATATTTGTTTTGTGAATATCCAGTCTCGACTTGACGGAGTCGAAACATTGTGAAATGTTGCAGTCGAAGTCCAACAATTTTGGCTCGACTTCAGCAGTCGAAGTCCAACAATTTTGGTTCGACTTCAGCTTTCCAGTGAATAGTTTCCAAGCAGAATTTCATAGAAAAGTTCCAAAATTGCGTAGGTACAAATCATACAAAGAGGAAGCTATTTAGAGAGAGCAGACCAAAGAGCGTAGAGGACCAAAGAGGGAAAAATCGTTGAAGGTCTTTGATTCCCGCCAATTTTGATAACATGGTTAAAGCATATTACGATTCTGAAAAAAATTGTAAAGCTATTGAGAGAGCCATTGAGAGAGCCAGTGAGAGAGCCATTGAGAGAGAGCAGATTCCCGCCAATGTTTATATCTTAAAGTGAAAAATGAAAAAAACTTTTGAGAAAGGGAACAGAAAAATTATAAAGCTATTGAGAGAGCCATTGAGAGAGAGCAGATTCCCGCCAATTTTTAATTTTGGATATCTGTATGTTTATATGTTAAAGTGAAAAATGAAAAAAACTATTGAGAAAGGGAACAGAAAAATAGATTTTTACAGAATTCTGGTGGACTTTTGGAAAATGGCATAGCTCGCCTTTCTGTATGTTAACATACAAAAATCCAGATTTCTTGTCTGTTACATTGAAGGACTTAGATTTTTTGAAAATTGGATATTTTCAGAATTCTGGTGAACTTTTGAAAAATGTTTTTGCATATTCGGAAAGTACCGAGGGCTTTCTTGCGATATATATGACCATAGTGGCAGAATTGCTAGAAATGGCCACTAGACGCACTTCTTCCAAAAAAAATCCAAAAAATTTTAGAAAATTGGATATTTTCAGAATTCTGGTGAACTTTTGAAAAATGTTTTTGCATATTCGGAAAGTACACACCGAGGGCTTTCTTGCGATATATATGACCATAGTGGCAGAATTGCTAGAAATGGCCACTAGACGCACTTCTTCCAAAAAAATCCAAAATTTTTTAGAAAATTGGATATTTTCAGAATTCTGGTGAACTTTTGAAAAATGTTTTTGCATATTCGGAAAGTACACACTGAGGGCTTTCTTGCGATATATATGACCATAGTGGCAGAATTGCTAGAAATGGCCACTAGACGCACTTCTTCCAAAAAAAATCCAAAAAATTTTAGAAAATTCGATATTTTCAGAATTCTGGTGAACTTTTGGAAAATGTGTTTGCATATTCGGAAAGTACACACCGAGGGCTTTCTTGCGATATATATGACCATAGTGGCAGAATTGCTAGAAATGGCCACTAGACGCACTTCTTCCAAAAAAAATCCAAAATTTTTTAGAAAATTGGATATTTTCAGAATTCTGGTGAACTTTTGAAAAATGTGTTTACATATTCGGAAAGTACACACCGAGGGCTTTCTTGCGATATATATGACCATAGTGGCAGAATTGCTAGAAATGGCCACTAGACGCACTTCTTCCAAAAAAAATCCAAAAAATTTTAGAAAATTCGATATTTTCAGAATTCTGGTGAACTTTTGAAAAATGTTTTTGCATATTCGGAAAGTACACACCGAGGGCTTTCTTGCGATATATATGACCATAGTGGCAGAATTGCTAGAAATGGCCACTGGACGCACTTCTTCCAAAAAAATCCAAAAAATTTTAGAAAATTCGATATTTTCAGAATTCTGGTGAACTTTTGGAAAATGTGTTTGCATATTCGGAAAGTACACACCGAGGGCTTTCTTGCGATATATATGACCATAGTGGCAGAATTGCTAGAAATGGCCACTAGACGCACTTCTTCCCAAAAAATCCAAACATTTTTAGAAAATTGGATATTTTCAGAATTCTGGTGAACTTTTGGAAAATGTGTTTGCATATTCGGAAAGTACACACCGAGGGCTTTCTTGCGATATATATGACCATAGTGGCAGAATTGCTAGAAATGGCCACTAGACGCACTTCTTCCAAAAAAAATCCAAAATTTTTTAGAAAATTCGATATTTTCAGAATTCTGGTGAACTTTTGGAAAATGTGTTTGCATATTCGGAAAGTACACACCGAGGGCTTTCTTGCGATATATATGACCATAGTGGCAGAATTGCTAGAAATGGCCACTAGACGCACTTCTTCCAAAAAAAATCCAAAAAATTTTAGAAAATTGGATATTTTCAGAATTCTGGTGAACTTTTGAAAAATGTTTTTGCATATTCGGAAAGTACACACCGAGGGCTTTCTTGCGATATATATGACCATAGTGGCAGAATTGCTAGAAATGGCCACTAGACGCACTTCTTCCCAAAAAAATCCAAAATTTTTTAGAAAATTGGATATTTTCAGAATTCTGGTGAACTTTTGAAAAATGTGTTTGCATATTCGGAAAGTACACACCGAGGGCTTTCTTGCGATATATATGACCATAGTGGCAGAATTGCTAGAAATGGCCACTAGACGCACTTCTTAAAAAAAAAATCCAAAATTTTTTAGAAAATTGGATATTTTAAGAATTCTGGTGAACTTTTGGAAAATGTGTTTGCATATTCGGAAAGTACACACCGAGGGCTTTCTTGCGATATATATGACCATAGTGGCAGAATTGCTAGAAATGGCCACTAGACGCACTTCTTCCAAAAAAAATCCAAAATTTTGTAGAAAATTGGATATTTTCAGAATTCTGGTGAACTTTTGAAAAATGTTTTTGCATATTCGGAAAGTACACACCGAGGGCTTTCTTGCGATATATATGACCATAGTGGCAGAATTGCTAGAAATGGCTACTAGACGCACTTCTTCCCAAAAAAATCCAAAATTTTTTAGAAAATTGGATATTTTCAGAATTCTGGTGAACTTTTGAAAAATGTTTTTGCATATTCGGAAAGTACACACCGAGGGCTTTCTTGCGATATATATGACCATAGTGGCAGAATTGCTAGAAATGGCCACTAGACGCACTTCTTCCAAAAAAAAATCCAAAATTTTTTAGAAAATTGGATATTTTAAGAATTCTGGTGAACTTTTGGAAAATGTGTTTGCATATTCGGAAAGTACACACCGAGGGCTTTCTTGCGATATATATGACCATAGTGGCAGAATTGCTAGAAATGGCCACTAGACGCACTTCTTCCAAAAAAAATCCAAAATTTTTTAGAAAATTGGATATTTTCAGAATTCTGGTGAACTTTTGAAAAATGTTTTTGCATATTCGGAAAGTACACACCGAGGGCTTTCTTGCGATATATATGACCATAGTGGCAGAATTGCTAGAAATGGCCACTAGACGCACTTCTTCAAAAAAAAAATCCAAAAAATTTTAGAAAATTCGATATTTTCAGAATTCTGGTGAACTTTTGAAAAATGTTTTTGCATATTCGGAAAGTACACACCGAGGGCTTTCTTGCGATATATATGACCATAGTGGCAGAATTGCTAGAAATGGCCACTAGACGCACTTCTTCCAAAAAAAAATCCAAAAAATTTTAGAAAATTGGATATTTTCAGAATTCTGGTGAACTTTTGGAAAATGTGTTTGCATATTCGGAAAGTACACACCGAGGGCTTTCTTGCGATATATATGACCATAGTGGCAGAATTGCTAGAAATGGCCACTAGACGCACTTCTTCCAAAAAAAATCCAAAATTTTTTAGAAAATTGGATATTTTCAGAATTCTGGTGAACTTTTGAAAAATGTTTTTGCATATTCGGAAAGTACACACCGAGGGCTTTCTTGCGATATATATGACCATAGTGGCAGAATTGCTAGAAATGGCCACTAGACGCACTTCTTCCAAAAAAAAATCCAAAAAATTTTAGAAAATTCGATATTTTCAGAATTCTGGTGAACTTTTGAAAAATGTTTTTGCATATTCGGAAAGTACACACCGAGGGCTTTCTTGCGATATATATGACCATAGTGGCAGAATTGCTAGAAATGGCCACTAGACGCACTTCTTCCAAAAAAAAATCCAAAAAATTTTAGAAAATTGGATATTTTCAGAATTCTGGTGAACTTTTGGAAAATGTGTTTGCATATTCGGAAAGTACACACCGAGGGCTTTCTTGCGATATATATGACCATAGTGGCAGAATTGCTAGAAATGGCCACTAGACGCACTTCTTCCCAAAAAAATCCAAAATTTTTTAGAAAATTGGATATTTTCAGAATTCTGGTGAACTTTTGAAAAATGTGTTTACATATTCGGAAAGTACACACCGAGGGCTTTCTTGCGATATATATGACCATAGTGGCAGAATTGCTAGAAATGGCCACTAGACGCACTTCTTCCAAAAAAAATCCAAAAAATTTTAGAAAATTCGATATTTTCAGAATTCTGGTGAACTTTTGAAAAATGTTTTTGCATATTCGGAAAGTACACACCGAGGGCTTTCTTGCGATATATATGACCATAGTGGCAGAATTGCTAGAAATGGCCACTAGACGCACTTCTTCCAAAAAAAAATCCAAAAAATTTTAGAAAATTGGATATTTTCAGAATTCTGGTGAACTTTTGGAAAATGTGTTTGCATATTCGGAAAGTACACACCGAGGGCTTTCTTGCGATATATATGACCATAGTGGCAGAATTGCTAGAAATGGCCACTAGACGCACTTCTTCCAAAAAAAATCCAAATTTTTTTAGAAAATTGGATATTTTCAGAATTCTGGTGAACTTTTGAAAACTGTTTTTGCATATTCGGAAAGTACACACCGAGGGCTTTCTTGCGATATATATGACCATAGTGGCAGAATTGCTAGAAATGGCCACTAGACGCACTTCTTCCAAAAAAAAATCCAAAAAATTTTAGAAAATTCGATATTTTCAGAATTCTGGTGAACTTTTGAAAACTGTTTTTGCATATTCGGAAAGTACACACCGAGGGCTTTCTTGCGATATATATGACCATAGTGGCAGAATTGCTAGAAATGGCCACTAGACGCACTTCTTCCAAAAAAAAATCCAAAAAATTTTAGAAAATTCGATATTTTCAGAATTCTGGTGAACTTTTGAAAAATGTTTTTGCATATTCGGAAAGTACACACCGAGGGCTTTCTTGCGATATATATGACCATAGTGGCAGAATTGCTAGAAATGGCCACTAGACGCACTTCTTCCAAAAAAAAATCCAAAAAATTTTAGAAAATTGGATATTTTCAGAATTCTGGTGAACTTTTGGAAAATGTGTTTGCATATTCGGAAAGTACACACCGAGGGCTTTCTTGCGATATATATGACCATAGTGGCAGAATTGCTAGAAATGGCCACTAGACGCACTTCTTCCCAAAAAAATCCAAAATTTTTTAGAAAATTGGATATTTTCAGAATTCTGGTGAACTTTTGAAAAATGTGTTTACATATTCGGAAAGTACACACCGAGGGCTTTCTTGCGATATATATGACCATAGTGGCAGAATTGCTAGAAATGGCCACTAGACGCACTTCTTCCAAAAAAAATCCAAAAAATTTTAGAAAATTCGATATTTTCAGAATTCTGGTGAACTTTTGAAAAATGTTTTTGCATATTCGGAAAGTACACACCGAGGGCTTTCTTGCGATATATATGACCATAGTGGCAGAATTGCTAGAAATGGCCACTAGACGCACTTCTTCCAAAAAAAAATCCAAAAAATTTTAGAAAATTGGATATTTTCAGAATTCTGGTGAACTTTTGGAAAATGTGTTTGCATATTCGGAAAGTACACACCGAGGGCTTTCTTGCGATATATATGACCATAGTGGCAGAATTGCTAGAAATGGCCACTAGACGCACTTCTTCCAAAAAAAATCCAAATTTTTTTTAGAAAATTGGATATTTTCAGAATTCTGGTGAACTTTTGAAAAATGTGTTTGCATATTCGGAAAGTACACACCGAGGGCTTTCTTGCGATATATATGACCATAGTGGCAGAATTGCTAGAAATGGTCACTAGACGCACTTCTTCCAAAAAAAATCCAAAATTTTTTAGAAAATTGGATATTTTCAGAATTCTGGTGAACTTTTGGAAAATGTGTTTGCATATTCGGAAAGTACACACCGAGGGCTTTCTTGCGATATATATGACCATAGTGGCAGAATTGCTAGAAATGGCCACTAGACGCACTTCTTCCAAAAAAATCCAAATTTTTTTAGAAAATTGGATATTTTCAGAATTCTGGTGAACTTTTGAAAAATGTGTTTGCATATTCGGAAAGTACACACCGAGGGCTTTCTTGCGATATATATGACCATAGTGGCAGAATTGCTAGAAATGGCCACTAGACGCACTTCTTCCAAAAAAAATCCAAAATTTTTTAGAAAATTGGATATTTTCAGAATTCTGGTGAATTTTTGAAAAATGTTTTTGCATATTCGGAAAGTACACACCGAGGGCTTTCTTGCGATATATATGACCATAGTGGCAGAATTGCTAGAAATGGCCACTAGACGCACTTCTTCCAAAAAAAATCCAAAATTTTTTAGAAAATTCGATATTTTCAGAATTCTGGTGAACTTTTGGAAAATGTGTTTGCATATTCGGAAAGTACACACCGAGGGCTTTCTTGCGATATATATGACCATAGTGGCAGAATTGCTAGAAATGGCCACTAGACGCACTTCTTCCAAAAAAAATCCAAAAAATTTTAGAAAATTCGATATTTTCAGAATTCTGGTGAACTTTTGAAAAATGTTTTTGCATATTCGGAAAGTACACACCGAGGGCTTTCTTGCGATATATATGACCATAGTGGCAGAATTGCTAGAAATGGCCACTAGACGCACTTCTTCCCAAAAAAATCCAAAATTTTTTAGAAAATTGGATATTTTCAGAATTCTGGTGAACTTTTGAAAAATGTGTTTACATATTCGGAAAGTACACACCGAGGGCTTTCTTGCGATATATATGACCATAGTGGCAGAATTGCTAGAAATGGCCACTAGACGCACTTCTTCCAAAAAAAATCCAAAATTTTTTAGAAAATTGGATATTTTCAGAATTCTGGTGAACTTTTGAAAAATGTTTTTGCATATTCGGAAAGTACACACCGAGGGCTTTCTTGCGATATATATGACCATAGTGGCAGAATTGCTAGAAATGGCCACTGGACGCACTTCTTCCAAAAAAATCCAAAAAATTTTAGAAAATTCGATATTTTCAGAATTCTGGTGAACTTTTGGAAAATGTGTTTGCATATTCGGAAAGTACACACCGAGGGCTTTCTTGCGATATATATGACCATAGTGGCAGAATTGCTAGAAATGGCCACTAGACGCACTTCTTCCCAAAAAATCCAAACATTTTTAGAAAATTGGATATTTTCAGAATTCTGGTGAACTTTTGGAAAATGTGTTTGCATATTCGGAAAGTACACACCGAGGGCTTTCTTGCGATATATATGACCATAGTGGCAGAATTGCTAGAAATGGCCACTGGACGCACTTCTTCCAAAAAAAATCCAAACATTTTTAGAAAATTGGATATTTTCAGAATTCTGGTGAACTTTTGGAAAATGTGTTTGCATATTCGGAAAGTACACACCGAGGGCTTTCTTGCGATATATATGACCATAGTGGCAGAATTGCTAGAAATGGCCACTAGACGCACTTCTTCCAAAAAAAATCCAAAAAATTTTAGAAAATTCGATATTTTCAGAATTCTGGTGAACTTTTGGAAAATGTGTTTGCATATTCGGAAAGTACACACCGAGGGCTTTCTTGCGATATATATGACCATAGTGGCAGAATTGCTAGAAATGGCCACTAGACGCACTTCTTCCAAAAAAATCTATATTTTCAAGCAAAAGTTATTTCTGTTTGGTGGCATAGCTCGCCTTTCTGTATGTTAACATACAAAGCTCCAGATTTCTTGTCTGTTATATTGAAGGTCTTTGATTCCCGCCAATTTTGATAACATGGTTAAAGCATATTACGATTCTGAAAAAAATTGTAAAGCTATTGAGAGAGCCATTGAGAGAGCCAGTGAGAGAGCCATTGAGAGAGAGCAGATTCCCGCCAATGTTTATATCTTAAAGTGAAAAATGAAAAAAACTTTTGAGAAAGGGAACAGAAAAATTATAAAGCTATTGAGAGAGCCATTGAGAGAGAGCAGATTCCCGCCAATTTTTAATTTTGGATATCTGTATGTTTATATGTTAAAGTGAAAAATGAAAAAAACTATTGAGAAAGGGAACAGAAAAATGGATTTTTACAGAATTCTGGTGGACTTTTGGAAAATGGCATAGCTCGCCTTTCTGTATGTTAACATACAAAAATCCAGATTTCTTGTCTGTTACATTGAAGGACTTAGATTTTTTGAAAATTAAATATTTTCAGAATTCTGGTGAACTTTTGGAAAATGTGTTTGCATATTCGGAAAGTACACACCGAGGGCTTTCTTGCGATATATATGACCATAGTGGCAGAATTACTAGAAATGGCCACTAGACGCACTTCTTCCAAAAAAAATCCAAAAAATTTTAGAAAATTCGATATTTTCAGAATTCTGGTGAACTTTTGGAAAATGTGTTTGCATATTCGGAAAGTACACACCGAGGGCTTTCTTGCGATATATATGACCATAGTGGCAGAATTGCTAGAAATGGCCACTAGACGCACTTCTTCCAAAAAAAATCCAAAATTTTTTAGAAAATTGGATATTTTCAGAATTCTGGTGAATTTTTGAAAAATGTTTTTGCATATTCGGAAAGTACACACCGAGGGCTTTCTTGCGATATATATGACCATAGTGGCAGAATTGCTAGAAATGGCCACTAGACGCACTTCTTCCAAAAAAAATCCAAAATTTTTTAGAAAATTCGATATTTTCAGAATTCTGGTGAACTTTTGGAAAATGTGTTTGCATATTCGGAAAGTACACACCGAGGGCTTTCTTGCGATATATATGACCATAGTGGCAGAATTGCTAGAAATGGCCACTAGACGCACTTCTTCCAAAAAAAATCCAAAAAATTTTAGAAAATTCGATATTTTCAGAATTCTGGTGAACTTTTGGAAAATGTGTTTGCATATTCGGAAAGTACACACCGAGGGCTTTCTTGCGATATATATGACCATAGTGGCAGAATTGCTAGAAATGGCCACTAGACGCACTTCTTCCAAAAAAAATCCAAAATTTTTTAGAAAATTGGATATTTTCAGAATTCTGGTGAACTTTTGAAAAATGTGTTTGCATATTCGGAAAGTACACACCGAGGGCTTTCTTGCGATATATATGACCATAGTGGCAGAATTGCTAGAAATGGCCACTAGACGCACTTCTTCCAAAAAAAATCCAAAATTTTTTAGAAAATTGGATATTTTCAGAATTCTGGTGAACTTTTGAAAAATGTTTTTGCATATTCGGAAAGTACACACCGAGGGCTTTCTTGCGATATATATGACCATAGTGGCAGAATTGCTAGAAATGGCCACTAGACGCACTTCTTCCAAAAAAAAATCCAAAAAATTTTAGAAAATTCGATATTTTCAGAATTCTGGTGAACTTTTGGAAAATATGTTTGCATATTCGGAAAGTACACACCGAGGGCTTTCTTGCGATATATATGACCATAGTGGCAGAATTGCTAGAAATGGCCACTAGACGCACTTCTTAAAAAAAAAATCCAAAATTTTTTAGAAAATTGGATATTTTAAGAATTCTGGTGAACTTTTGGAAAATGTGTTTGCATATTCGGAAAGTACACACCGAGGGCTTTCTTGCGATATATATGACCATAGTGGCAGAATTGCTAGAAATGGCTACTAGACGCACTTCTTCCCAAAAAAATCCAAAATTTTTTAGAAAATTGGATGTTTTCAGAATTCTGGTGAACTTTTGAAAAATGTGTTTGCATATTCGGAAAGTACACACCGAGGGCTTTCTTGCGATATATATGACCATAGTGGCAGAATTGCTAGAAATGGCCACTAGACGCACTTCTTCCAAAAAAAATCCAAAATTTTTTAGAAAATTGGATATTTTCAGAATTCTGGTGAACTTTTGAAAAATGTTTTTGCATATTCGGAAAGTACACACCGAGGGCTTTCTTGCGATATATATGACCATAGTGGCAGAATTGCTAGAAATGGCCACTAGACGCACTTCTTCCAAAAAAAATCCAAAAAATTTTAGAAAATTCGATATTTTCAGAATTCTGGTGAACTTTTGGAAAATATGTTTGCATATTCGGAAAGTACACACCGAGGGCTTTCTTGCGATATATATGACCATAGTGGCAGAATTGCTAGAAATGGCTACTAGACGCACTTCTTCCAAAAAAAATCCAAAATTCTTTAGAAAATTCGATATTTTCAGAATTCTGGTGAACTTTTGGAAAATATGTTTGCATATTCGGAAAGTACACACCGAGGGCTTTCTTGCGATATATATGACCATAGTGGCAGAATTGCTAGAAATGGCCACTAGACGCACTTCTTCCAAAAAAAATCCAAAATTTTTTAGAAAATTGGATATTTTCAGAATTCTGGTGAACTTTTGAAAACTGTTTTTGCATATTCGGAAAGTACACACCGAGGGCTTTCTTGCGATATATATGACCATAGTGGCAGAATTGCTAGAAATGGCCACTAGACGCACTTCTTCCAAAAAAAAATCCAAAAAATTTTAGAAAATTCGATATTTTCAGAATTCTGGTGAACTTTTGAAAAATGTTTTTGCATATTCGGAAAGTACACACCGAGGGCTTTCTTGCGATATATATGACCATAGTGGCAGAATTGCTAGAAATGGCCACTAGACGCACTTCTTCCAAAAAAAAATCCAAAAAATTTTAGAAAATTGGATATTTTCAGAATTCTGGTGAACTTTTGGAAAATGTGTTTGCATATTCGGAAAGTACACACCGAGGGCTTTCTTGCGATATATATGACCATAGTGGCAGAATTGCTAGAAATGGCCACTAGACGCACTTCTTCCCAAAAAAATCCAAAATTTTTTAGAAAATTGGATATTTTCAGAATTCTGGTGAACTTTTGAAAAATGTGTTTACATATTCGGAAAGTACACACCGAGGGCTTTCTTGCGATATATATGACCATAGTGGCAGAATTGCTAGAAATGGCCACTAGACGCACTTCTTCCAAAAAAAATCCAAAAAATTTTAGAAAATTCGATATTTTCAGAATTCTGGTGAACTTTTGAAAAATGTTTTTGCATATTCGGAAAGTACACACCGAGGGCTTTCTTGCGATATATATGACCATAGTGGCAGAATTGCTAGAAATGGCCACTAGACGCACTTCTTCCAAAAAAAAATCCAAAAAATTTTAGAAAATTGGATATTTTCAGAATTCTGGTGAACTTTTGGAAAATGTGTTTGCATATTCGGAAAGTACACACCGAGGGCTTTCTTGCGATATATATGACCATAGTGGCAGAATTGCTAGAAATGGCCACTGGACGCACTTCTTCCAAAAAAATCCAAAAAATTTTAGAAAATTCGATATTTTCAGAATTCTGGTGAACTTTTGAAAAATGTTTTTGCATATTCGGAAAGTACACACCGAGGGCTTTCTTGCGATATATATGACCATAGTGGCAGAATTGCTAGAAATGGCCACTAGACGCACTTCTTCCCAAAAAAATCCAAAATTTTTTAGAAAATTGGATATTTTCAGAATTCTGGTGAACTTTTGAAAAATGTGTTTACATATTCGGAAAGTACACACCGAGGGCTTTCTTGCGATATATATGACCATAGTGGCAGAATTGCTAGAAATGGCCACTAGACGCACTTCTTCCAAAAAAAATCCAAAATTTTTTAGAAAATTGGATATTTTCAGAATTCTGGTGAACTTTTGAAAAATGTTTTTGCATATTCGGAAAGTACACACCGAGGGCTTTCTTGCGATATATATGACCATAGTGGCAGAATTGCTAGAAATGGCCACTGGACGCACTTCTTCCAAAAAAATCCAAAAAATTTTAGAAAATTCGATATTTTCAGAATTCTGGTGAACTTTTGGAAAATGTGTTTGCATATTCGGAAAGTACACACCGAGGGCTTTCTTGCGATATATATGACCATAGTGGCAGAATTGCTAGAAATGGCCACTAGACGCACTTCTTCCCAAAAAATCCAAACATTTTTAGAAAATTGGATATTTTCAGAATTCTGGTGAACTTTTGGAAAATGTGTTTGCATATTCGGAAAGTACACACCGAGGGCTTTCTTGCGATATATATGACCATAGTGGCAGAATTGCTAGAAATGGCCACTGGACGCACTTCTTCCAAAAAAAATCCAAACATTTTTAGAAAATTGGATATTTTCAGAATTCTGGTGAACTTTTGGAAAATGTGTTTGCATATTCGGAAAGTACACACCGAGGGCTTTCTTGCGATATATATGACCATAGTGGCAGAATTGCTAGAAATGGCCACTAGACGCACTTCTTCCAAAAAAAATCCAAAAAATTTTAGAAAATTCGATATTTTCAGAATTCTGGTGAACTTTTGGAAAATGTGTTTGCATATTCGGAAAGTACACACCGAGGGCTTTCTTGCGATATATATGACCATAGTGGCAGAATTGCTAGAAATGGCCACTAGACGCACTTCTTCCAAAAAAATCTATATTTTCAAGCAAAAGTTATTTCTGTTTGGTGGCATAGCTCGCCTTTCTGTATGTTAACATACAAAGCTCCAGATTTCTTGTCTGTTATATTGAAGGTCTTTGATTCCCGCCAATTTTGATAACATGGTTAAAGCATATTACGATTCTGAAAAAAATTGTAAAGCTATTGAGAGAGCCATTGAGAGAGCCAGTGAGAGAGCCATTGAGAGAGAGCAGATTCCCGCCAATGTTTATATCTTAAAGTGAAAAATGAAAAAAACTTTTGAGAAAGGGAACAGAAAAATTATAAAGCTATTGAGAGAGCCATTGAGAGAGAGCAGATTCCCGCCAATTTTTAATTTTGGATATCTGTATGTTTATATGTTAAAGTGAAAAATGAAAAAAACTATTGAGAAAGGGAACAGAAAAATGGATTTTTACAGAATTCTGGTGGACTTTTGGAAAATGGCATAGCTCGCCTTTCTGTATGTTAACATACAAAAATCCAGATTTCTTGTCTGTTACATTGAAGGACTTAGATTTTTTGAAAATTAAATATTTTCAGAATTCTGGTGAACTTTTGGAAAATGTGTTTGCATATTCGGAAAGTACACACCGAGGGCTTTCTTGCGATATATATGACCATAGTGGCAGAATTACTAGAAATGGCCACTAGACGCACTTCTTCCAAAAAAAATCCAAAAAATTTTAGAAAATTCGATATTTTCAGAATTCTGGTGAACTTTTGGAAAATGTGTTTGCATATTCGGAAAGTACACACCGAGGGCTTTCTTGCGATATATATGACCATAGTGGCAGAATTGCTAGAAATGGCCACTAGACGCACTTCTTCCAAAAAAAATCCAAAATTTTTTAGAAAATTGGATATTTTCAGAATTCTGGTGAATTTTTGAAAAATGTTTTTGCATATTCGGAAAGTACACACCGAGGGCTTTCTTGCGATATATATGACCATAGTGGCAGAATTGCTAGAAATGGCCACTAGACGCACTTCTTCCAAAAAAAATCCAAAATTTTTTAGAAAATTCGATATTTTCAGAATTCTGGTGAACTTTTGGAAAATGTGTTTGCATATTCGGAAAGTACACACCGAGGGCTTTCTTGCGATATATATGACCATAGTGGCAGAATTGCTAGAAATGGCCACTAGACGCACTTCTTCCAAAAAAAATCCAAAAAATTTTAGAAAATTCGATATTTTCAGAATTCTGGTGAACTTTTGGAAAATGTGTTTGCATATTCGGAAAGTACACACCGAGGGCTTTCTTGCGATATATATGACCATAGTGGCAGAATTGCTAGAAATGGCCACTAGACGCACTTCTTCCAAAAAAAATCCAAAATTTTTTAGAAAATTGGATATTTTCAGAATTCTGGTGAACTTTTGAAAAATGTGTTTGCATATTCGGAAAGTACACACCGAGGGCTTTCTTGCGATATATATGACCATAGTGGCAGAATTGCTAGAAATGGCCACTAGACGCACTTCTTCCAAAAAAAATCCAAAATTTTTTAGAAAATTGGATATTTTCAGAATTCTGGTGAACTTTTGAAAAATGTTTTTGCATATTCGGAAAGTACACACCGAGGGCTTTCTTGCGATATATATGACCATAGTGGCAGAATTGCTAGAAATGGCCACTAGACGCACTTCTTCCAAAAAAAATCCAAAATTTTTTAGAAAATTGGATATTTTCAGAATTCTGGTGAACTTTTGAAAAATGTGTTTGCATATTCGGAAAGTACACACCGAGGGCTTTCTTGCGATATATATGACCATAGTGGCAGAATTGCTAGAAATGGCCACTAGACGCACTTCTTCCAAAAAAAATCCAAAATTTTTTAGAAAATTGGATATTTTCAGAATTCTGGTGAACTTTTGAAAAATGTTTTTGCATATTCGGAAAGTACACACCGAGGGCTTTCTTGCGATATATATGACCATAGTGGCAGAATTGCTAGAAATGGCCACTAGACGCACTTCTTCCAAAAAAAATCCAAAAAATTTTAGAAAATTCGATATTTTCAGAATTCTGGTGAACTTTTGGAAAATATGTTTGCATATTCGGAAAGTACACACCGAGGGCTTTCTTGCGATATATATGACCATAGTGGCAGAATTGCTAGAAATGGCCACTAGACGCACTTCTTAAAAAAAAAATCCAAAATTTTTTAGAAAATTGGATATTTTAAGAATTCTGGTGAACTTTTGGAAAATGTGTTTGCATATTCGGAAAGTACACACCGAGGGCTTTCTTGCGATATATATGACCATAGTGGCAGAATTGCTAGAAATGGCTACTAGACGCACTTCTTCCAAAAAAAATCCAAAATTCTTTAGAAAATTCGATATTTTCAGAATTCTGGTGAACTTTTGGAAAATATGTTTGCATATTCGGAAAGTACACACCGAGGGCTTTCTTGTGATATAAATATATGTGAGGCAGAATTGTTCATACGGACACAGTGGATGTAAATCTTTAAAAATAGTTTTCAGCTCTATACCTGCCATATACGTAGATTCTCTAAATATTTTGAGTAGATTCGTAATATATGTATCAAGGGTTATGCTTTTTGTGCATGATTTGTTAATTTCGATTATATATATTGTCAAAAGCAGTAAAAAATATATTATAAGGTGTACGTCCATATTTAACATAGTTCTGTTAACCCGTTAACAGCCCACTGTTAAAAGAGGTGGTTTGTGTCTCCGCTAGTTAAATTCCGAATTTATCTTCACGCACATAAAATTCGTCTATTTTCCGTGTCTACGTAGTCAGAGGAAAGTATACTCCGAATTTCATGACTCTAGCTGCGGTCATTTGGTTGGTACTATTGTTATCCCTTTTTTTCATTTTAACCCCAAAAAGTACGAATTTCCAAAAATTTCTTTATTTTACGTGTCTACGCAATCAGAGGAATGTATACACCGAATTTCATTATTCTAGGTGCAGCCGTTTGGTTGGTACTATTTAACCCCCATATTCCCATTTTATCCCTTTAAAAACGAATTTGGAAAAAATACTTTTATATTATGGATCTACTGAATTAGAGGAATTGACACACCGAATTTGTTTATTTTATTTTCCGTGTCTACGCAGTCAGAGGAATGTATACTCCGAATTACATGACTCTATCTACGGTCATTTGTTTGGTACTATTTGTATCCCTTTTTTCATTTAAACCCCAAAAAGTACAAATTTCGAAAAATTCGTCTATTTTCCGTGTCTACGTAGTCAGAGGAATGTATACTCCGAATTTCATGACTCTAGCTGCGGTCATTTGGTTGGTACTATTGTTATCCCTTTTTTCATTTTAACCCCAAAAAGTACGAATTTCCAAAAATTTCTTCATTTTACGTGTCTACGCAATCAGAGGAATGTATACACCGAATTTCATTATTCTAGGTGCAGCCGTTTGGTTGGTACTAT